>CM061561.1:45803264-46198264 GCA_030864225.1 Capsicum baccatum var. pendulum
CAGCTCACTACTATTAAAAATCAAATTTGGTAGTCAATTTATATGCAAAAGAACTAAAAATGAATAGAGTGAATCTCTGGCCAAACTGTAAAAGAAATGTCTACGTAGAACTGACGTTTTTTTCATCAAATGGATCACGCCAAGAGATGTCTTAGCCTTTTTTCAAGGTTGAACTATAGGGGGAATGAGTGGTATTGACTTGAAAATATATTTTCCAGTGTTCCCGCGCTGATAACAGAAAGATCTTCCAAAATATTATCATGTATAGTTAATAGTTTGTTTCAATTTAGAGACAACATAAGAAGAAATAACTTACAACCTTCCCATTTCACCAACACATTGTTTTGAATCAGCTATAAAATGAAGGGACTCATAGAAAGAGAGGGTGAATGGTTGGATAGAAAAAATCTAGCAATCTACAACTATTCAATTAGAAGTTTTGTTCTCTTAAGCAATTATAAGAGAATGGACACAACACTGGAGCAGTTAGGTAAAGTACTTAGCAAATGAAATTTGATCAAGCCAATGCAGCCCATGCAACTTGTTTGAAAAACATAAGAAAAGACAGACCTAGAAAGCTGCAAGCAACAGAATTTATATAGCTTCCTGCCTCAACAGAATCAAGACCAAGAACAATAATATGAAAATCATTATAGAAGCTTATAGGTTTGTCCTCAAGCCTACAGAAATGTGGCTTGATATCTACACCACTGACTATCTCCATCACTCTTTTTGCAGCTAATTCTGCCTTTGGTTTCCAAACATCTCCAAGTCTACGTAGGAAGAACTATGAAATTTCAGTAGACATATTATTGCTGAAATTTATACACAAAATTCTAACTGCAAGTAAGAAACTAAGGGAAATATATATATACCTAAGTCCAAATTGAAATCAGAGTCAAGAATTTTGGTTTTTGTCAATAACTATGATTACATGAGAAACTACCCAAACATAAGAAAAAATAATCAATCCTCCTTGAAGATCATGGCTCACGCGAATAAAAATGTGAATTGTACACCCACTCACTTCTTCTTGGGTTTTGTAACCCTAAACTTCCTTTTCGAAGAAGTGAATAAAAATTATATTTTCAAATACACATTCAATAAGAATCTAACCTTAAGTTCAAATTGCATAATTTCAAATATGATACTAGTCAAGAAATATTTTGCACCTGAATAAATGTTATGTATTGAGGTAACTACCTTCATTACGATACTACATAATGTGTTATTTACAGTAAATTAAAGATTTCTAAACTCCATACCAACGATTACTCATTTGGATTTCTACTTCGCCTCTCTCCTCTGCTCCGTAACTCTTCTTTTCTTTTCCTTGTTTCTTTTCTTTTTGTGCATGCAGTTCTTTCTCTCTAATACATCCATGAGTAAATCAAATCAAATTAGGAACATGCAAGTATAAAATCCTAAAATTTTAAGCTTGAAAGAGAAGATAGAGATGTTATACTCTACTTGGTTGCTTCAATTGAGAGAATTTATTTCCTGTTAAACCTTTTGAGCAAAAGGCAGAGAAGGTGATTTCCATTCTTTACACATGGATATAAAGCCGTGTTAGCCCCTAAAATTGCGCCACATGGAGCAAAAAATACTAAAGGCTTCTTTTGTACACTTCAGAGTGCTGGTTGTACTACTATGTGATGCAATGTTGGTCCTAGGCTTATTGACTTATATATATATATATATATTATTAAATTTATTCATATGTTCTTCGCAATCAAAGAGTCATATTATAAAACTTACCTGAAAATAAGTGAAATTCTTTTTCATTTTCTTTTTTAGTTTCTTTTTTCTTTTTCCATTACAAGTAAAATTTCACTTTTACACAATATTTTATTTACTTTCACTGATATGACATATTAGGTAAAAGAACAGATACTCTGTCTGTTATTACAAAGATTTACAATACGCATAATTTATGGAGACATATATTGATTTATTATTATGTTATCATTAGTTAAAATTACTGCAGTATATATCATGCTAATTTTTGTTAGGGTCTTTTTATAATTATAACAGGTGATATTTATTATCATTTTCGATTGTAGTTATTTGAAAATATTAATGATCACTTTTTTAAAAAAAATTAATTAAATATCTCTAAATATATTTAAGATAATAATATTGGGTTCGTAAATGGGTCCTTCATTATCTAGTTTATATAGAAGAGTGAGTTGGAGGACGATCAAGGGTATTATAGTAATTTCACAATATAAATTCATCATCCAAAATTTATCTTTTTTTGTGGACCTCATTTTCCATTCAGTCTTTTTTTTCTTCATTAAAATGCACTACTTTTTACTTCTCACCTTAACCATATAATCCAAAAGAAAATTTTCAAAATAATCTACAATTTAATGTTGATTATACTATTTCAAATTAATATCATTTTAACAAGTTTTAAATTTCAATTGTTGCATTTAGTTGAAAATTATTCAATCAAAACGATTATAAATTTTGTTCCAAGTTATCTTTTTTTATTAAAATGGTAAAATACTCTCAATTGTATATGAAAAGATCTCCCTCTTTAATACACTACTTGAAAATAATATAAAAAAAAAATTGAAAAACATATGGTCATTTCGTATATGTAGGTGTATACTTCTTCATTTATGACCAAGCTTAGTATGATACTTTTTTTGATTCACTACAAATTCAATGTTACATTATACATAAATGAGATGAGCATCCAATACATCCCCCTCGATCGAACTATGATCAAAGTTGCTATGATACACTCCAACTGTACAGGAATCCCATTATCCTCCTCCCCAAACTCAATTTTAGCGTATTTTGATCACTTTTTTTGTGCAGATGTGACACCTTTATTACATAGAATGAGTCCCACATTAAAGGTGTCACGTTATTAAAAAAGTTAATAAAAGGTGTCACGTCAGCTAAAAAGGTTGACAAAAATATGCTAAAATTTAGATCAGGGGGTAATAGGAACCCCGTGAAGTTGGAGTGTGTAGTAGTAAATTTGGTGATAGTTAAGGGGGTTACGAGATGCTTTACTCTACATGAATATATAATTAAGAATTCTTTCAATAAATTATTATTATTTTGATAATTTTATTTTTTCTACTATATAGAAAAACAACTAGAAGGACGACCAAGGCTAAAAATGTAATTTCACATAGCTCAGTCCACGTGGCATCTCATCCTTATCATTCTTGAAGGATCAATTCATCAATTCATTCATCTGTTAAGTTTCAAGAATGAGAAACATCACTCCTTCTTTTCTTCATTTCTATTAAATCATTTCTCAATTAAGGATTGTTCTAAGTCCTTTCAATTTCAAATCAATCTTTTATTTCAATTTGGCATAATACATAAATATGACCCTAAACTTGACACCAAATTATAACTTTGACCTTAAACTTTGACAGTGCATAAATAGGACCTTTAACTATTCAAAACTGCACAAATATGACCTCCGATCCTACGTGGCAAAATGTGTGTTCAACACGCAAAACTGGGTGCGTCCAGTTTAAAATCTAAGGGCATAATACATAAATATGACCCTAATTTTGACACCAAATTATAACTTTGACCTTAAACTTTGACAGTGCACAAATATGACCTTTAACTATTCCAAACTACACAAATATAACCTTTAAATGACTTTTAACTATTATTTTTTTATTATTTTCAACTCAAAGATGAAAATGGGATCTAATTTCTTTTGTCATTGCGAAAAAAGAACAATATTGAAGATTTATTAATTAGGTGGGTCAGCCTCATACGAAAAAATCGTGCGGGTATGTATATATATTATAAAGCAAAGGGCGAATTTATGTTATATAATATATCTAAATATAATTTATTTAAATATTAAATTAAATATGAAACTATACTAATAATAAAAAAAATTATAGTTTTAATAAAACGTTATTAAATTAACGTTATTAAGGATAGTAGTAGTATATTAAATTAATGTTATCAAGTTAACGTTATTAAAATGTTAGTATTAAATTAACGTTATTAAATTAATGTGGGGGAGGACCTACGTGGTTGCCATGGGGTTCACCCAAACCCCCTCGGTAAAAAAATTACGTTGTATATATAAGGTAGAAAATCTATATTTGTGTACGTATATTAATATTGAACCACATGAAATAAGGCACTTAGATAGCCCAGTGGTATTATTTTCTCTTCTTGGGTGCTTTCTTAAGTCTACTGCGCGGTTCGATCCCAGCTAGTGATTTTTTTTTAATAAAAATAAAGCTAGTTGCTGTTGCTATAGAAATAAATAACTAACTAAATAAATAATAATAATAATAATAAAAATGACGTCGTTTTAACACAAAAAGCAAAACTTTGACAGTGCACAAATATGACCTTTAACTATTCAAAACTGCACAAATATAACCTCCCTCCAAGTCAACCCTTTTAATGACATGGCGCCGTGTGATTGGATGAGTTTTTCACGTAGGCGTGAGTGAAATTCACGCATGGAGTTGCAAAATCGGAGGTCATATTTGTTCAGGTTTTGAATAGCTAAAGGTCCTATATGTGCACTATCAAAGTTTAAGGTCAAAGTTATAATTTGGTGTCAATTTTAGGGTCATATTTATGTATTATGCCTTTCAATTTTAGCCTAACTTTCACTGCGATTTTCCATAAAATTCAGTTCTCTTCAACTTTTATGTCGGGTATTTCAATTTCAGGAATGATTTTTCTTTCATATTTTTGCTTAAATCTCTTCAATTCATGGTCGACGTGAATTTTTTCAATCATTAGGTAACTTCCATAAAAAAATCCTTCAGAAAGAAATATACAGTACGGGTACTTCCCTTGGTTAGCTCGCTATTCATTTCACACTTTTCATTATAATTTTTCTCTTTTCTTTATATCGGTCACAATTTATTTCTATAATTTTATATGAGCAATTTATCTGAAGCAAGATTATTTGGGAGCTCAAAATGTTGGGAAGTATTGTTCTTTAAAAAAATACTCAATTTTAGTTTAATCCTCTTCATTATTTTATTTGACAAGTACTTGTTCTTGCAACAGAAGAAGACTCTCAATAATAGAAGCTTTGTGACATAACTGGGATAAGGAAGCGAATTTTCTAGAGAAAATAAAAACATATAGCCCAACAAATGAAAGGATTCTAACAGACTGTTAGAATTAGCTTATTTTAAGTGTTTTTAAGTCAAAATAACTTTCAGGAACTTAAGAAAGAAAACTTTTAAGCACTTATTTTAAAGTCAAAATAGCCAAAAAGGCAAGTTAGAAATTCCACGTTATAAATCGCAAACTATAAGTCCATCCAAACGGATTCTGACAAAGAAGCGAAGTGCTTTAAGGTTGATTAACTAGAAGAGGAAATCAAGGAGGGTGAAAAACCTAGTTAATAAATTTCATAGAGGCAGATCAAAATACAAGGTTCATTGTGCAATACTTTGTACTGATTTGTTGTGAATCTCAACATCTTGCTTTATTCCCAGTTCTTTGGTAGTTAATTTCCTTTAATTTTTTTTTTGTATGTGCATATTAGTCTATTTTTTAAAATTGTGCGTATGTTTTTTTGGGCACAATGACATTCTCAGTAGTAACTATCCGATTATGGTGTCATGTTTGAATAACTAGATAATTAGTTAATTCTTCTAACTTGGACTTCGTGTATCTTCTTCTACTTGATTTTTCTAAAATTTAATATATACTATCATTGAGAATAATGATCTATTGAGTTTTCTTCCTCTTAATGCAGTTGCATTGCTTTGGCTAATTTATGAGTTATAGGAAAAAGAAAATGTTGATTGAATTTTTTCCTTTCCTTTTTTTCCACTGATTACTGAATGAGAATTTACGTTGTGTGGAATCTTCAATTTTAACTCTCCATCCGTGTCACAGATTGATAATTTCCTACTACAATTCATATATTTAAATTGGTGAATTATTTTCTTTTATCTTCTCATATTGTATGTATATTTGATATATGTAGATTTTGAATCTCATGAGCACAATATTAGATGTTGGTTTAGTGGTTTAGGGAGTTCAAATTCACCTAGAGCTTCCAAGTTCAAAATCTATGCACTGTATTTTTACTTTAAGAACCCCTTAATGAAAATCATGAATCCGCCACTGAATTAGATGAATACCAATGGAGTATAAGAGTGTTTCAGATTATGCACTTGTCACACACTTTTTTTACCAAAAAGATTAATTTTATGTTTGAAAAGGATTTTACTATTGAGTGACAAAAGAAAATAATTTGTTCTGAAAAAGACTTTTAACAAGAGAGTTGTCACACCCTCTTTTACCAAAAAGATTGATTTTATGTTTGAAAAGGGTTTTCTTATTAAGTGACAAAAGAAAATAATTTGTTCTAAAAAGGACTTTTAACAATCAAAATTCAGAATCTCCACTTGGCATAAATCTAGTGTGCCAAGTCCCCTTTGGAGATCCTTTTTCAAATATTTTTTTACTCTTTCAAAACTGTTCCACGAACAGAGATTCCGATTAAGAAATTCTATTGACCGAGGAAAGGTGTTAGGCACCCCTCGGTCTCGTGGTTCGACCACGATCGCTCCGTGAACTATATCGGCTAGTCTGACGCTATGAAGTAAATAAACCACATAAAATACACAAAAATGAACAAACAAATAAACCACACAAAATAAATCTGAAAAATAGTGTCCAATCCAATTATTACAGTCCAAAATAAAAATACCAAAATAAACCTACACTAACCTATACTAACCCTAAACTATGCTCTACTCGACACCTCAAGCCTTCATCACAAACGTCCTCCGGGTATAAGATACTTTGGGACATTCCCCGATGAATAAATGTAAATTACCTCGGGCATGCCTTGGCTAAATGAATATATCTTTTCAAAGCGAGAAGACCAAACCATTCAACAATATCTCAATAATTCATAATCTCCATTTGACGGCCTAATCATGATACTACCGCATTCAAAAAAGTTAATAATCATTTCAAATCAATTCAATCAATGAAATAAAATTAATCTAAGTTCACTTTATCAAGATCAATCAACACATGATATTTAATCTGATGCATCGGATATCATCAACAATGAAATAAAAAGAGGGAAAGAATAGAATTGGACCTTAATTTGAAGCTTTCGAACTCAATTTTACTCGAATAAAGAGAGTTTGTACCTCAAAACCTCAAGCCAAACCTCAACTACGACCAAACTTGACTCGGTATCGAGAAGTACAACCTGAATAGATTTGAAACCAGTAAAACAAGCTCAATACCAACCCCGAATTGCAAATTTTGACCCTGAACCCCATTTTACTCAAACCCGATGGTCTATCCAACAATGGGGTAAAATTGTAGGCTGGATTTTTATTTTCCTAGTGGTTTTTGGAACTGACTCAAGCTGGAGTTACTATTTTGTGGCGTCGGAGCTTCGGCGAGCTCAGAAGGAGATGAAAATCGAAGAGCAAGTCAGATTTTTTTGACGACGGTATCGTGTTTTGGCGTGAACTGCTGGAGGTAATTGTTTCTCGTCGGTTCTCCTTTACCCACGCCAATTTCCCAATGTTTTTCTCACCCTCCTCTCTCTCTGTTTTTTCTCTTTATCTCTCATGATTTCACTGTCTTCGTCACCCCGTCTCTCTTAAACTCTCTCTATTTTTTATCGATCTTTCCTCACTATATGTGTGTCCATTTTCCAGTAAGGGTTGTGAGTTACTACGTATTGTGGGTATCGATGGTGCGTTTGTGTGTATATGAGAGTTTATGTGTAGTCACGGTGGGTGTGTGTATTTATCTCATCATCAGACAACCCCCTTTTCTTTAACTTAGAGTGACGGTGTGTATTAGTGTGAGTGAAAAATGTTTAGGTTCCTTCTTTTCTAGCCTCTTCTGTTTCTCCGATCAACTCCATTTTACTTTTCTCTCACTGTGTTTTCTACCTCAATTACCAATTTTCTCTCTGTTTTTTTTTGTTATTCCATTCCAGTATGTATATATTGATAGATGAGTGTGTGTGTGTAGAGAATTGTGTGTGTGTGCATCCGTCTATCCAATCTGTAAGAGTGCGTGTAATATAGAAAAAAATAGAGAGAATCTGGGAAAGCTGTGTGTTTATACTAAGGTGTGTGTATAAAGTTTTTGTGATGCCTCAATCGTGTTAAAATGGAGGATCACGTGTATTCTGTATGTGTATTTGTTATTCTGTGTGTATGGAATCAAAAATGGAAGAGTGTGTGTGTCTCTATTCCATTGAGTATGTGTGTCAGTGTAGTAATTCTCCAGCCCCCATATTATTACATGTGAGTATAAATATATCTGCTTATGGTATGCGTCCATTTTGTTAGGGAAAAGAGAAAGGGAAAGATCACGTGAGAGAGGGTAGGGATAGGGGGTATGTGGGAGTTGGGGGAATATGGGATAAGGTGGTTAGGATGAGATAAAATTTGTTATGGATTTGTTGAAAGTTGGTTCTTATTTTTTTATTATTTTTGTGGAAAAATTATCAACTAAAAGAGGGTGTATGGTAAGGTGGGGTAAATGGGTAAATTTAGTTTTCGAGAGGGACAAAATTAGGTATCTACATTATGCTCCTCTTTGGATGTAAACACAAAGTGATTTCAGACAAAGAAGTAGACAACGAGATAGAATTTTGACCCGACCATTAATCAAACTAAAGAAACTGAAGGAAAAATGGCAATCATATCTTGATTTTAGGCATTCTACCTATCCCAAGTTGTGTAGGAGCAAAGTCAGATGTAGTTCCAAGGTTGACAAGGAAAGATGCCATCCGAGTTGGAGAGTCGAGTGAGGCCTATCAAGGTTCTAGTCTGCGGCTCTATTAGTACATCAAAAATAAAAATTACAAGTTAAAAAATAATAAAAATTACATAAGTCCTATCTATGAATCTTCTCCGAACTTTTGACTTGAGTTTCTGATGCTTTCAAAATTGACAAAAGATCTGATCTTCTTTTGGTCAAACTTAAGAATAGATTCTTTCTCCATACAAAATTTGATGTTGGAAATGAACTCACAAATTGACCATGTTCTGCAGGTGGTATTTCTGAACCTTAACCTGAATTTAAAATTCTTCACCTATTCTCCAGACGGTTCCTGGCATACAATTTCTTAACCTTGTTGCTTGACTTTCAATTTCTTCACCCTGTTCTCCAGGTGATCTTTTGACTTGGAATGGCCTCACTCTGTTCTCCGGGTGAGCTCTCGACTTGTAATTTCATCACCCTTTTCTTCAGGCGGGCTCCTGACTTTCAATTTCATCACCCTGTTCTTCAGGAAAGCTCCTGACTTTTAATTTCATCACCCTGTTCTTCAAGCGAGCTCTTGACTTTCAATTTCATCATCCTGTTCTTCAGGCGGGCTCCTAATATTCAATTTCATCACCCTGTTCTTCAGGCGGGCTCCTGACTTTAATCACCCTGTTCTTCAAGCTCCTCCTGACTTTCAATTTCATCACCCTATTCTTCAAGCGGGCTCTTGACTTTCAATTTCATCACCTTGTTCTCTAGGTGGGATCCTGAAATCAAAATCAAAATCAAAACTAGAACAAAAATTATCCCATTCAAAGATTATGATAAAGAAAGATTTTATTTTTCTGAAGAAAAAAAAAGCCTTAGTTTGTAGGAGAACCCTAAACGTAAAGTAAATTCTCATTTTACAGGAGTGTCCTGAACATAATGTAAATTCCCATTTTCTAGGAGGGTTCTGAACATAAAGTAAATTCCCATTTTTCAGCAGGGTCCTGAATATAAAGTAAATTTTCATTTTCCAGAAGGGTCCTGAACATAAAGTAAATTCTCATTTTCTAGAAGGGTCCTGAACATAAAGTAAATTCTCATTTTCCAGGAGGGTCCTGAATCATAAAGTAAATTCCCACTTTCCAGTAGGGTCCTGAACATAAAGTAAATTCCCATTTTTCAATAGGGTCCTGAATCATAAAGTAAATTCTCATTTTCCAAAAGGGTTCTAACATAAAGTAAATTCCCAATTTTCAGGAGGGTCCTGAACATAATGTAAATTTCCATTTTCCAGGAGGGTCCTGCATATGTCACAACCCCTTTTTAACCAAAAAGATAAATTTAAGTTTGAAAGGATTTTTATTATTAAGTGACAAAAAAAATAAAAAATTGTTTCAAAAAGGATTATTTACATTTAAACTCAGAGTCGCCACTTGGCATAAATCTGGTGTGCCAAGTACTTTTGAAAATACTTTTTCAAAACAATTGTTTACTCCTTAAAATTGGTTTGCGAACAGAGATTCCGGCTAAGGAATTCTGTTGACTGAGGGGAAGGTGTTAGGAATCCCTCAATTTCGTGGTTCGACCACGGTTGCTCTTGGAGTATATCAGCTAATTTAACACTATGAAGTGAATAAACCAGAAAACACATAACACCAACAAACAAACAAAAATCTAAAAAAAAAGGTTAATGTCCAGTCCAATTATTCCAGACCAAAAAAATGCGGATATATAAACCTCTAGGCTAATCCTAAACTACACTCCAATGCTTTACCGATGCCTTGGGCCTTGATCACGAGCCTCCTTTGCGTACATGATACTTTGGGGCATTCCCCGATGAATAAGTACAAATGACCTCGAGGCATTCCTCGACTAAATGAATACACTTTCAATTTTTGTGATAAAGTAGAAAGAATCATTCACACCCACATTCAAAAATTCAACCAAACCATAATCCCTAAATTTGCCTACCCAACCTACCATTTTCCTATAATTTCAGCCTATCATGATATTATCAAATTTGAGAAAATTAACAATTATTCCAAAAAAAATCACTAATAGCAAATCAAAACACAATAATATCCACTTTTATCAATTTTTGATCCCCACCTCAAATGAACCCAAAATTTTTAATTATTCAATTCACATCTTCGATCAATCGATATCAAAAACCAATATTTATTATCCAAAAATTAAAAAAAACACATGAAACAAACTTCACACAATTTGAATTCGTAACACATAGCATTAAACAATAAAATTAAAATGAGAATGAGATGAGAAATGGACCTTACCGTTGCTTTCAATTAAAATTTCTCTTTCCAACTAAGATCGTGATCGGAATCTCAGATCGAACCTCAATGAACAAACAAAATTCAACTCGGTATAACCCTCCTATTATGTTTTTTGTCGACCCAAACTAGAACTGCCAAGTAAAGCTAAATTTGTACCAAATTCGCACATCCCATCACTGTTTCAACCATCTTCTGGCGGACTTCACCAAAATTGAACTGAAATTGGTCGAGTTTGATTTAGTGCTGGGGGTACTGTTTTGCTTCACCGAAGCTCCGGAGAGCTCAACAACGATGAATATTAGAGAAAACGGACAGCCGTGCCACTATTTTCCAGTGAGAACTCATCGGAACAGCCTATTCCCTCCCTCTCTCTCTTTCTCTCTCTCTTTTCTCTATTTTTTCTCAACTCTCTCTTTTTTCTCATCTCTGATCTCTCCCCCTCTCAAACCCGATCTTTCTTCTATCTTTTCCTCTTTTCCCCATCAATCCTCACTCGTTGATTTTCCCTCTTTAATATGTGAGTATCATGTATATGAGAGAGTGTGTGTAATATTGTGTGTATTTGAAATTATGTATGTATTCGATGAGGTGAATAAGGGGTATCATGTAAATTGAGTGTTGTTCTATATTCTATGTATATGAGGTGTGTATGAATATAATTCTTGTGTTCTGAGAGAGATCTGTGTGTGAGGTAATGGAAAAAACCGTGTAAAAAAAGGTAGGTGGGGGGTCACGTGGGTAGGGGGTAGGGTAGAAGTATGAGGTATCCAAATTTTATTGAAGGTAGTAGTAAACTTTGTTAACAAAATAAAATTGGGGTTGGGTTTGTTATTTCATCTTCTAGTGGGCAAATTATCACATGGGTGAAGGTACGTGGTAAGATGGGGTAAAAAATGGTAAAAATGATTTGAGGAGGGAAAAAATTACATGTCTACATCATGCTCTTTTTTGGGTGTAAACACAATGTGTTTTCAGATAAAAAAGTAGACAAGGAAACAAAATTCTGTCCCAACTATTATACAAAAGAAGGAAACAGAAGAAAGGAGGGCAAATGAGTTTTGATTTTGAGCATCCTACCTATCCCAAGTTGTGTGGGATTGAAGGCATGGGTGGTACAAAGAATTGAAAAGAAAAGACCATACCGAGTTGGAGAGTCAAATGAGGTACCATCAAGGTTCCGATCTATGGCTCTGTCATTACATTAAAAATAAAATTACAAGTTAAAAAGTTAATTGAAATTACAAAAGTCCTATTATACTGCTTCTTTTAAACTCTTGACTTGAGTTTCTGATGCTATCAAAATTGACAAAAGATCTGATCTTCTTTGGGTTGAACTTGAGAATAGATTCTTTCTCCATACAAAATCTGATATTGGAGATGAACTCACAAATTAACCATGTTCTGTCGGTGGTACTTCTGAAACTTGATCCTGAATTTAAAAATCTTTACCATATTCTTCAAGCGGGCTCCTGACTTACAATTTTTCACCTTGTTGCTTGACTTTCAATTTTATTACCCTGTTCTCCAGGCGGGCTCCTGACTTGCTATTTTTAATCTTTTGATTTTAAATTTCATCACCCTGTTATTCGGGCGGGCTACCGACTTGTAATTTCCTCACTTTATTGACTTTTAATTGCATCACCTTGTTGCTTGACTTTCAATCTCTTAACCCTGTTGCTTGACTTTTAATTTCTTAATCCTGTTCTTCATGCGGGCTCCTGACTTGCAATTTCATCACCCTATTCTTCAGGCGGGCTCTTGTCTTTCAATTTCATCACCCTGTTCTTCAGGTGGGCTCCTGACTTTCCATTTCCTCACCCTGTTCTTCAGGCGGGCTCCTCACTTGCCATTTCATCACCCTGTTCTTTAGGCGGGCTCCTGACTTGACATTTTATCACCCTATTCTTTAGGTGGGATCCTGACTTGCCATTTCATTACCCTGTTCTTCAGGCGGGCTCTTGACTTGTTATTTCATCACCCTGTTCTTCAGGCGGGCTCCTAACTTGACATTTCATCACCATATTCTTCAGGCGGGCTCCTGACTTGCTATTTCATCACCCTGTTCTTCAGGCGAGTTCCTGACTTGCAATTTCATTATCCTATTCTTCAGGCGGGCTCTTGACTTATAATTTCATCACCCTATTCTTCAGGCAGGCTCTTGACTTTCAATTTTCATCACTCTGTTCTTCAGGCGGACTCTTAACTTGCAATTTCATCATCCTATTCTTTAGGCGGGCTCCTGACTAGCAATTTCATCACCCTGTTCTTCAGGTGGGCTCTTGACTTATAATTTCATCACCCTGTTCTTCAGACGGGCTCCTAACCTTCAACTTTATCACCCTGTTCTTCAGGCGGGCTCCTGACTTTTAATTTTCATCATTCCAATCTTCAGGCGGGCTCCTGGCTTGTAATTTCATCACCCTATTCTTCAGTCGGGCTCTTAATTTTCAATATCATCACCTTGTTCATTAGGCAATCTTCTGACTTACAATTTCATCACCTTGTTCTTCAGGTGGGATCCTAACTTTTCATTTCATCACCCTGTTCTTTAGGCGGGCTTCTGACTTGCCATTTCATTACCTTGTTCTTCAGGCGGGCTCCTAACGTTTAATTTTATTACCTTTTTCTTCAGGCGGGCTCCTGACTTTTAATTTTTATCACCCAGTTCTTCAAGAGGGCTCCTGAATTACAATTTCATCGCCCTGTTCTTCGAGCGGTCTCCTGACTTTCAATTTCATCACCCTGTTCTTCAGGCAGGCTCCTGACTAAAAATTTCATCACCCTGTTCTTCAGGGGGGCTCCTGACTTACCATTTCATCATCCTGTTCTTTAGGTGGGCTCCTGACTTTCTATATCATCACCCTATTCTTCAGGCAGGCTCCTGACTTTTAATTTCATTACCCTGTTCTTCATGCGGGCTCCTGACTTGCAATTTTTTCACCCTGTTCTTCAGGCAGGCTCTTGAAATTGAAATCAAAACTAGAACAAAAATTATCCTATACAAAGGTTATGATAAAGAAAGATTCATCTTCCAGAAAAATAAAGTCTTATTTTCTAGGAGGATCCTAAAATTAAGTTCTAAATAAAAGGAATTAAATTTTCATTTTGCCCCAGTTTATCATCAAAAGCTTTTGTGGGTGTCAAACTCAATCACAACTATTTACAACAATGCAAAAATGAATCAAGATTCTGATCAACAAATGCACCTTTTGAGGGTAAAGTTGAATGACTTAGACCAACAAGTTCCTCTCTTAAGAGTAAAAGTGAAAGATTCTTACTAAAAGTCCATTTTTTAGGATTAAAGGCTCAAATTAGGAAGTGCACCTCCTAGCCATGAGACATGAAAGACCCAAATTAGAAAGTGTGTCTCTTAGGGGTACAAGATAACAAGTTTCACTATAATTGTGATTACCAAACCTGTACAGCAACACTGCTCTTGCATTTACAGAAATGAGAAATTGCACCTCTGGATATTTGCGCTTTGAAGCCTTTGATTAGAAGGTAGTAACTGTTCCTATTTCATACAAAGAAAACTTGTGAGTTTAAAACAGAGTAGTTGGCTTGCGGCTTTGGATTTTAAGGCGATTTCTCTTGCACTTGTCACATTTAAATCTTGCTTCCAATTATTAACATTTGTCATTGCTTTGTTGCACCATTGATCCAAACTCAGAATATTAAGAGTGACTCTGAAACAAACATAGTATCTCTGTTTTGCTATGTTTCTCAGATATTCCCCTTTAAACCTTAATATTTCCCTGAATCCCCCAAATTTGTTTGTTGACAACAACCTTCTGCATGCCTTATTCTGACTTGCAATCTTGTTTGTTTCAAGTGCCGACCGTTTGTCTTTCTTTGTGCAATTGAAGAAGTTGGTAACAAGTTTTGAGATCCTTTCTCGCTTGTTTTGACATGACTTGACTCAAAGACATAAGAAAAATGATTTTTTGTTCGAATGATAGACTCAAAAGGACAAAAAAAAATTAAAGAAAATAAAGAAAAGACATTGTTTGTCCCTTTATTAAAATAAAGAAAAGAAAAGATTTATCTAAAAATAAGTAACAATTCTAATGATTATGCCATGTATTTGGGATTAAGCTGCCTGATCTTTTCATTCAAACTCTCCATCAATTTTTCTTGAGTTAATGGCCCTGAAATTGAGTTGCCTCCATAGGTCAATTCCACTTATATACCTCATTCGGATAGTAACACCTTAAAGGGTTTTCGCCAACAAACCTTTCTCATTTTTTTTCTCAGCTCATCATTGTCCTAAGGTAATGAGACTCCCTTATTTTCACTTTTTTCAATTTGAGTCTCTGTGAGGATTTTGACCAATGAGACTCTCACTTTCGTTTCTCTTAGCCTACCATTGTCTTATGGTGCCCGTGAGGGTTTTCACCAACAAGATGCTCTCATTTTTATTTCTCTCAACTTACCATCGTCTTACAGTGCCCATGAGGGTTTTCACCGATAAGACTCTCTCATTTTTATCTCTCTCTTGATTCCTTATGTTGAGGAAGACAAGTAGTACCCCAAATGTCTTATCATATCTATTGCATGCTTAGCCTTAACATTCTCAAAGATTGATCTGAAGGTCTTTCTTTGGTTATAACTTGGCTTTTGGATAAGGTTAGAAAGAAAGGATGGCATGAGGCCCAAACGACACTTGAAGTAGGGTAGGACTTACAACTTTTGGAATCGACTCAAACAATGAGGATTAACTCATGCCCCTATTTCTTTTGGCTGGGTGAATCTAAATAGCTTATTTAGTTGGATCGAGCCCCGAGTAGGGCAGCCTATGTATCTCACTCCCAAGATAGGAGAATCAGGTCATACGTAGTTTCGGCAACTTGCTCTTTTGCTTGATTCTGATTTCTTCTCTTCTTTTTTTCTTATTGACTTTTTTTTTCTCTTTGAAACTTTTTCTAGCCTTATTTTTCTGGACACTCTTCTTTTTCTTTCGTTTTGACACATATTTTCTGACTCTATTCTTTTTCTCAACACTTTTATTTTGAACTTTGATGACTCTTATCTTGATTCCAAAAGAGGGATATAAAAGAAAATAGAACTAAAGCTCAAGCGGGGTTCACAAAGGATGACACAATGTTTGGATAGCAAAATGAAATGCCTCCATCATATTAATCCTTGAAAATGAAAGTACATATCATGCAATGTGAAAGTGAAAGATGGAGACCATTCGTGACATTTTTACAGCACTAACTTTAACTGAATTTGTGCATCACTACTCTTGCACTTTGTTCAACCTACCACTCCACTTTTGTTCTATATTCCTTATGTTGAAGGACTCATGATTTCGTGGAGCTGATTTTCTTTCTGTTCCTTTTGACATAGGATCACACATTCACTATTTGACCTAATTAAGATATGTCTTTCAATTGATGACCAAGTTATTCATATGATTCTCAGAATAATTGCCTTGATTTTTAAAGAAGGCTTCAACTTGATTACCAAATGCCTCAACACTCTATCTATTTTCTCAGATGCTCTATTTTTCTAACTTTAATACTTTGACTCAATGTTTCATGATTAAACTGAATTTTAAGATCTGGCTGAAAATTCCGCTAGCATGTCATATCACTAGAATCAACATAAAATGTATTGTGTAAAGAAAACAAACAAACAACACATATTTAAAACACAAAGGGAAAGGGACACTTCATTTAGTTAAACTAAAAGATAGAAGGGTTTAATCATGAACGACAAAGAAACAAAACAAAATAGATTTTGAACTACAACCCTGAGATAATTCAGAAAACAAAAAGAAAAAAAAATAAACTACCAATAATCCTTCCTGGTAAGGAGAGGAGTGACTTCCCAATTGCTGAGCTTGACATCTTAGCTAATGATTTGCATATCATCATGACTAGAGCTTTCACCACTGTCAATTTTATGCACAACAATCAATTTATCTTGAATCATCTTTTCTATTTCTCTTTTCAAAGCATGACAATCTTTAATACTATGACCATGAACATCATAATGATATGCACATTGTACATGAGGATCAAAATTTCTTGAATATGGGTCAGGAGTATACCCAAGGAGAGAAGTGATTATTCCCCATAGTAGTATTCTCCAGAATAGACTAGCATATGATTCTCCAATTGGCGTAAAACTATCCTTAGGGTTCTGCCTCTTCTCATTGTCCGACTCGTATCAAACATTGGGCCTAGAAGGTCTTTGATAAATTTTTGGAGTTGGAGGATGACTCCATGGATTTGGTGCACGCCATTGTGAGTAAGAAGGGAGTTTAACATATGGTTGTGCATAATATACTAGATATGGAGGTGGGGAAATAGAGTATAATGGATTTTGGGAGTGATTATAGAGAACTAGGGTATGAATCGTGGCTTGAGACTGGGGGTAAGCACGACGTGGCCTTCTTAGATGTGCCCGTTGTCCAACTTCAACAACGGTTACATCTTCTTATTCTTCTTCTCTCCAGTTTCCCTTAATTGATTGTGATATCCTCCCAAATATTTCACAGAATCCTCATTTCCATCATGTTCCTCAAATTTCGATATCTTAAAACTTGGAGGAAGGTTGACATTTGAAGACATGCCCCCGTCTTTATATGAAACATCTTCTTTACCCGCAAGTTTTAGGGAATTTTTCATAGCATTTTCTGCACTCTTCATTTTTTCGACTATTTTCTCTGGCTCTTCTGACACAATAAGCTTCTTGTTAAGAAATTATAGTGGCCAAGTTAACTTAAAAGTAGGCTCAGTAGTATAGTAGTGATCACCAAGAGTATTGAACATGGGTCCACTAGCAGTATGGAAAAGTACAACCATTGGGCGGCTAGCAAATGTGGAAGCCTCAGTAGAGGATTGAGCACCAAAATCACAAACGACATGTGGTGTTGTGAATGTAGTAGGCTTATGCTGGGGAGCTATATAAAGAGTGGTGGAAGTATTGGGATGCATTTGTCTTGAAATGAATCCTGAGTCATGTTGCGGTGCATCAACAATAGTAGGAAACTGACTTTGTGGTTTTGGTGGAAAACTCAAGGTATTTGTAGGATTAATAGCGGTAAATGGAGGAGGGGGAAACCCATTGACCCAAGCTCAGTGCATATCCGTCATTTGTTGCCTTAGTCTCTTAATCTCTTACTTTAAACTCTCATTTTCCTGACTCTTTGTTTGATCCATGATGTCACTCTCTATATCCTTGTTGAACATAGCTAACCCTTCCTTGGATTTAATGTGATGTGGACAACCAGCTACAATGCCACAATACCACAAACCAACCACCTTAAACTAACTGGGCAAGAGATAGCAAATGCATTAGAGTTCAACACTTTCTCAAAACCTTTTTTTTTAAAGGATCACCGAACTTGAGAAGGGCGCCCACGTATCTCACTCTCGATAAAGGACAATCAGGTATGCATAGTTCGTGAAGTTTGGCCAAAAAATGACCAATCAGACTCTTTTTTTTTTCTTGAAACTTTAAGAAGAAAAGAAAATAACAAATTGTCAAAAGAATTGATGAAAATATTTTTTTTGAATTTTTCAATTTTAGCATCTCTATACAAAATGAAACCTATGATTACAAAAGAAAATCTTTTTGGGTTTTCGATTTGGAATTTCATACGAAAATAAAACTTGAACCTATTAAAGGAAAATCTTTTTTGTAGTTTTCTTTTAAAGATGCATATGAAACACCTACTCTAAATGAAGAGTGAAAATCTTTTTGAATTTTTCAGATTCCTATACAAAATGAAATCTATGATTACCAAAGAAAAATCTTTTTGGGTTTTCGATTTGGAATTTCATATGAAAATGAAACTTGAAACTATTAAAGGAAAATCTTTTTGTAGTTTTCTTTTAAAGTTGTATATAAAACTCCTACTCTAAATGAAAAGTGAAGAAAATCTTTTTAGATTTTGTAAATAAGATCACCGAACCCTAGAAGGGCTGCCTACGTATCTCACTCTCGAGAGAGGAGAATCACATGTGCGTAGTTCGTTCATATTGGACAATTACGGATTAAATGACAAACTAAACCTGACTTAAGAGACACGACCAAAGACAGACAATGAAAAACATCAATAAATTTTTTTTTGAGTTTTTAATTTGACACTTCACATAAAACTGACACCAATAATTATGAAAGAAAATCTCTTTTAGGTATTTTCGTTATATGAAATGTACAAAAATTTTATCATTTTTTTGAATTTTTCTTTTATAAAAAGCTCCTATTAAAAAAATCATTTAAAAAATTTTGAATTATCAATACTCACTAAAGGAAACAAAGGCAAAATCTTTTTTATCTTTTTGTTTTTGAGAAATGAATGCAATAGGTAAAAATCTTTTTGAATTTTTGAATTGCGAAGAACAAAAGCCGTAAAGAATTCTAAAAAACTATGAAACTCCTTTTTTTCAACTCGCCTTTTCTTTTTCTCTTTTTTTTCAACTTTTCTTTGCCTACACACTCGATTTTTCTTTTTCTTTTGTTTTCGATTACTCCTTGCCTACACACTTTCTTTAATTCTAGTGCATGTTTTTTCCCTAAATCAGTCTGTCAAACGACCCTATTGCCCTCAAAGACGCAATAATTAGTACGTAAGGATGATTTACGGGTGAGTCTCTTATAAAGTACCAAGTGGGTCCCGCTAGGTCTCAATATGATGCAGATAAGCATGACCGAAAGGCTGACCTTGGCTGGAGTTCACTAACAAGGCTGCTCGAGAGAGCGTATGGTCGATAGTGGCTGCGACGGTTTTCCACCTACTCCATACACCCAACCGTCTACACCCAACGGTTTTCCACTTTATGCATATGATGCCAGATATAAAGTGGTAACACATAATAGAAAACTGTAAACACGTAGCCTATAAGCACGCAACAACAATAAAATAATACAAACGATAACACAAACAATGTACATACACCCATAATGTCAAACTAAGCCAATATAACTCAAAAAATAAGCTCGAATTCTGAAAGTCCCCAGCAGAGTCGCCAGAGCTGTCACACCCCTTTTGTAACTAAAAAGATAAATTTAAGTTTGAAAGGGTTTTTATTGTTAAGTGACAAAAAATAAAAATTTGTTTCGAAAAGGATTATTTTCATAAACTCAGAATCGCCACTTGGCATGAATCTGGTGTGCCAAATCACCATTGAAAATCCTTTTTCAAAATAATTGTTGACTCTTTAAAACTGGTTTGCGAACAGAGATTTCGGCTAAGGAATTCTGTTGACTGAGGGGAAGGTGTTAGGAATCCCTCAATTTCGTGGTCTCTTAGAGTATATCAGCTAATTTAACACTATGAAGTGAATAAACCACAAAACACATAACACCAACAAACCAAAGAAACAAAAATCCAAACAAAAGGTTAATGTCCAGTCCAATTATTACAAACAAAAAAAAATGCAAAAATGTAAACCTACTCTATTCTAGGCTAATCCTAAACTATGCTCAATGCTTTACACGATGCCTCAAGCCTTGATCATGAGCCTCCTTTGCATACATGATACTTTGGGGCATTCCCCGGTGAATAAGTATAAATGACCTCGGGGTATTCCCCGGCTAAATGAATACACTTTCAACTTTTGCGATAAAGTAGAAAGAATAACTCACACCCACATTCAAAAATTCAACCAAACCATAATCCCTAAATTTGCCTACCCAACCTACCATTTGCCTATCATTTTAGCCTATTATGATATTATCAAATTCGAGAAAATTAATGATTATTCCAAAATAAATCGCTAATACCAAATCAAAACACAATAATAGCCACTTTTATCAATTTTTAATCCCCAGCTCAAATGAACCCAAATCTTTTAATTATTCAATTCACGCCTTCGATCAATCGATATCAACAACCAATATTTATGATCCCAAAATTAAAAAAACACATGACATAAACTTCACATAATTTGAATTCGTCACACATAGCATCAAACAATAAAATTAAAATGAGAATGAGATGAGAAATAGACCTTAACGTCACTTTCAATTAAAATTTATCCTTCCAACAAAGACCGTGATCGGAATCTCAAATTGAACCTCAACGAACGAACAAAATCCAACTCAATATAACCCTCCTATTATGTTTTTCACCGACCCAAACTGAAAATCGCCAAGTAAAGCTAAATTTGTACCAAATTCGCACACCCTGTCACTGTTTCAACTATCTTCCGATGGACTTCATCGGAATCGGACTGAAATTAGTCTAGTTTGATCGAATTAGAGTTGGGGGTACTATTTTGCTTCGTCGAAGCTTCGACGAGCTCAGCAACGACAAATATTAGAGAAAACGGATAGCTATGCCACTGTTTTTTTATGAGAACTCGCCAAAATAGCCTGTTCTCGCCTCTCTCTTTTGTCACTATTTTTTCTTAACTCTCTCTCTTATTTCTCCTCTCTGATCTCTCTCCCTCTCAAACTTGATCTCTTCTTTATTTTTTCCACTTTTACCCATCAATCCTCACTCATCAGTTTTCCTCGCTTCAATATATGAGTATTATGTATATAAGAGAGTGTGTATGATGTCGTGTGTATGTATGTGAAATTATGTTCTGTATCCGGTGAGGTGAATGAGGGGTACCGTATAAATTGAGTATTGTTGTGTGTTCTCTGTATATGAGGGGCGTGTGTGTATATAATTATTGTGTTCTAAGAGAGGTCTCTGTGTGAGGTAATGGCAAAAACCGTGTAAAATAAAATAGGTAGGGGGTCATGTGGGTGAGGGGTAGGGTAGGAGTGTGAGCTGCCCAAATTTTATTGAAAGGGGTAGTAAACTTGGTTATCAAAAGAAATATTGAGGATTGGGTTTGTTAGGGGTTTGTTATTTTGTCTTCTAGTGGGGAATTATCACACGGGTGAAGGTACGTGGTAAGACGAGATAAAAAATGGTAAAATGATTTGGAGAGGAATAAAATTACGTGTCTACAGCATATAAAGTAAATTCCCATTTTCCATGAGGGTGTTGATCATAAAGTAAATTTCCATTTTCCAGTAGGGTCTAAAATCATAAAGTAAATTCTCATTTTTCAGGAGGGTCCTGAATCATAAAGTAAATTCCCATTTTCCAGGAGGGTCCTGAACATAAAGTAAATTCTCATTTTCCTGGAGGGTCCTGAACATAAAATAAATTCTCATTTTCCAGGAGGGTCCTGAACATAAAGCAAATTCTCATTTTTTCGGAGGGTCCTGAACATAAAGCAAATTTTCATTTTCCAGGAGGGTACTGAACATAAAAAAAAAATCTCATTTTTTAGGAGGGTCCTGAACATAAATTAAATTCCCATTTTCTAGGAGGGTCCTGAACATAAAGTAAATTCGCATTTTTCAAGAGGGTCCTAAACAGAAAGTAAATTTCCATTTTCCAGGAGGGTCCTGAACATAAAGTAAATTCTCATTTTCCAGGAGGGTCCTGATCATAAAGTAAATTTCTATTTTCCAGAAGGGTCCTTAACATAAATTAAATTACCGGATCTATTTTTCCAAAAGTAGTTGAGTTAAGTGAAGCAAATTTTGCCCCTGTTTCAAAATTTGTCAGTTAAAAACTTAGTAGTGGCCTGCAACACTTGGCTTTCCAGGCATCCGCTCTAGCGCTCGTTCCTTTCATCTTTGTTTTGGATTGCTGGCATTAGCCCCTATTGTATCTCATCATTGACCCGAACCCAGATTACGGAAAGTGACTTTGATTCAAATACCGAATTTCTATTATACCATGCCACTAAGATGCACCTTTTGAACCTTGGTATTTTCTTGATTCCCCAAACTTGCTTTTTGACACAATTTTCTGCTTGTCTTATTTTGACTCACAATCATGTGTCTTTCATGTGTTGGCCTTTTGTCTTCCTGTGTGCAATTGAAGAAGTTGGTAACAAGTTTTGAGATCCTTTCTCACTTATTTTGATAGTGACTTGACTCAAAGACGTAAAGAAATAATGGTGATTGATTTTTTTATTTTGATAAATGGCATAAATAGACAAAAATATGAATATTTAAAAGAAAGAAAAAGACAATGTCCTTCTTTCAAAATGATCAAAAGAAAAACATATCTGAATACGGAAACCAACTCCAATGATTATGACATGCATTTTGAATTAAGCCACCTGATCTTTTCCCCAAATTTCACCATTTGTTGTTAAGTTAATGCCCTTGCAACTAAGTCGCCTCTTCAAATCCATTGGACTCATATACCTCATCCAATTAGCGACACATCAAAGGGTTTTTGCCAATAAGCCTCTCTCCTTTTTATTCCTTTCAAACTCATCATCGCCTTACGATACCCTTGAGGGTTTTCATCGATAAGACTCTCTCATTTTTATTTCTCTCAACTCACTATTGTCTTATTGTGCCCGTGAGGGTTTTCACCAATAAGACTATCATTTTATTTCTTTCAACTCACTGTCGCCTTATGATGCCCGTGAAGGTTTTCACCAATAAGACTCTCTCATTTTTATTTCTCTCAACTCACTATTGCTTTATGGTACCCATGAGGGTTTTCACGAATAAGGCTCTCTCATTTTTATTTCTCTCATTTCCCCATGATGATGTAGATAATATACTGTCAAAAGATTGTTATATATCCATCGCATGTTCAGCCTTAACATTCTCGAAGATTGATCTGAAGGTCTTTATTTGATTGTAACTTGGATTTTGGATAGGGTTAGAAGAAAAGATGGCGGGAGACTCAAATAACACCTGAAGTGGGGTGGGACTTACAACTTTTGGAATCGACTCAAACAACGAAGATTAATTCATGCCCCAGTTACTTTCGACTAGGTAATTTAAAATAATTTATTTGGTTGGACCGAGCCCAGAGTAGGGCCGCCTATGTATCTCACCCCCGAGAGAAGAGAATCAGGTCACACGTAGTTCTGGCAACTTGTTCTTTTGCTTGATTCTGATTTCTTTTTTTATTTTTATTGAATCTTTTCTCTTTGGAATTTTTCTAACTCTATTTTTCTTGACACTCTTCTCTTTTATTCCTTTTTGACATATTTTTTCTTTTTTTTTTGAAGTTTTTCTAACTCTATTCTTTTACTTGACACTTTTGTTTTGAGCTTTGGTGATTCTATCTTGATTTCAAAAGAGGGGTACGAAAGAAAATAGGACTAAAGCTCAAATGGGGTAAACAAAGATGACACAATGTTTGGCTAGCAGAATAAAATGTCTTCATCATACAAATTTTTGAAAATGCAAGTACATATCATGCAATATGACAGTGAAAGATGAACATCATTTGTGATATTTTTTACATCACTAACTTTAACTGAGCCTGTGCGTCATTATTTTTTCTGCATTTGTCTAGCATACAACTTCACCTTTATTGTACATCCCTCACATCGAATGACTCGTGCTTTTATGGAGCTGATTATCTTCTTGTTTCTCTTGTTATATGATCACACGTCCACTATTTGACCTAATTAAGCTATGCTTTTCAATTGATGACCAAGTTATTCTTGTGATTCTCAAAATAATTGCCTTAGTTTAGAAAGGAGGCTTCAACATGGTCACCAAATGTCTTAACACTCTACCTATTTCTCAGACACTCTTTTTCTAACTTTTGCCCTTTGAATCAATGTTTAATGATTAAACTGGATTTTAAGATCTGACTAAAAATTCTGCAGGCATGTCATAACAATAGAATCAACCTAAAATGTATTGTGTAACAAAGACAAACAAACAAGTTGAAAGAAGATAAAACGACAAGGGACACAACATTTCAATGAAAGAAAAAATAAAAGGGTTTAAGCAAAGACGACAAAGAAATAAAACAAGATATATTCCGAACTCCAACCCTAAAATAATTCAGAAAATGGAAATGAAAACAAAACAAACTACCAACAATTCTTCCTGGTAAGGAGAGGAGTGACTTCCCAATTGCTGAGCTCGACATCTTAGCCACTAATTTGCACATCATCGTTACTAGAGTTTTCATCACCACTAGAGCTTTCATCGCTGTCAATGTTCTGCACCATAATCAATTTATCTTGAATCATCTTTTCTATTTCTCTTTTAAAAGCATGACAATCTTCAATAATGTGACCCTGAACATAATAATGATATGCACATTGTACATTAGAATCAAAATTTCTTGAATACGAGTCAGGAGTATAGCCAAGAAGAGGATTGATCATGACCCATTGTACTAATCTCTGGAACATGCTGGCATATGATTCTCCAATTGGCGTGAAACTATCCTTAGGATTCTGCCTCTTTTCATTGTTTGACTTGGATGGAACATCAGGCCTAGAAGTGCTTTAATATGATTGTGGAATTGGAGGATGACTCTAAGGAGTTAGTGTGTGTCATTGTGAGTAAGACGGGGGTTGAATATATGGTTGTGTGTTACATACTAGATATAGAGGTGGGGGAATGGAGTATAATGTATTTTGGGAGTCATTATGTATAGCTTGGGTATCAACTTGAGCTTGAGCCAGAGAGTAACGATGACGTGGTCTTCTTGACTGTGCCCATTGTCCAACTACAATTTCATATGCATCTTTCTTATTCTTCTTCCCTCTAGGTTCTCTTAATTGATTGCAATATCCTCCCAAATGTTTCACTGATTCCTTATGTCCATTATGCTCCTCAAATTTCGATATCTCAAGACTTGGAGGAAGGTTAACATTGTAATACATTCCACAGTCCTTATATGCAACATATTCATAATGCTCAAGTATCAGGAAACTTTTCATATCTTTTTTTACACTCGTCACTTACCAAACCATTTTTTGGATCTTTTGGCATGCTAGGCTTCTTGGTAAGAAATTTTGGCAGTCCAATTAACTTAATTGTAAGCTCAAGAGTATAGCAGTGATCATCAAGAATATTGAACATAGACTCATTAGCAGATTGGGGAAGCATAGTTATTGGGTTGATAGCCAAAGTGAGGGCATTAGCAGAAGGTTGAGCAATAAAAGCACAGACGGCATGTGGTGCTGTGAATATGGTAGGCTTATACTGAAGAGCTAAAAAAAGAGTGGTGGAAGTATTAGGATGCATTTGATGTGGAATAGATTCTGAGGCATGCTGTGGTGCATCAACAATAGTAGGAAATTGACTTTGCAATTATGATGGAAAACTTAAGCTATTTACAGGGTCAATAGTGGGGAATGGAGAAGGAGGCAGTCCACTGGCCCAAGCTCGATACATTTCCATTATTTGTTGCCTTAGTCTCGCAATCTCTTTCTTTAAACTCTCATTTTCTTGACTCCTTATTTGATCCATGATGTCACTTTCTATATTCTTGTTGGACAGAATGCCACAAACCAACCACCTTAAACTAACTGAACAAAAGATAACAAATGCATTAGAGTTCAACACTTTCTCAAAATCTTTTTTTTTTTTTTAAAGATCACCGAACCTAAGAAGGGCGCCTACGTATCTCACCCCTGTGATGGGATAATCAGGTGTGCATAGTTCATGAAGTTTGACCACAAAAGGGCCAATAAAACTCTCTTTCTTTTTCTTGAAACATTAGAAGAAAAGGAAGTAACAAAGTGTCAAAAGAATTGACGAAAATCTTTTTTGTATTTTTCAAGTTTAAATCCCTATACAAAATGAAACTTATGATTACCAAAAAAAAATTTTGGGTTTTCGATTTTTAATTTCATACGAAAATGAAACTTAAAACTATTAAAGGAAAATCTTTTTGTGGTTTTCTTTTAAGATGTATATGAAACATCTACTCTAAATGAAAAGTGAAGAAAATATTTTTGAATTTTTTAAATAAGATCACCGAACCCTAGAAGGGCTGCCTACATATCTTACTCCCGAAAGAGGAGAATCAAGTGTGCGTAGTTTATCTAGATTGAACAATTAACAATAACGGACAAACTGAATCACGAATTGAGAGACACGACTAACACAGACAATGAAAAACGCTAATAAAATCTTTTTTTTTGGAGTTTTCAATTTGATACTTCACATAAAAATGACACCAACAACTATGAAAGAATTTTTTTTTGGTATTTTCATTATATGAAATGTACAAACCTTATACCATCATTTTTTTTAATTTTTTTAAATAAAAATCTCCTATTGAAAAAAGGTCTTTTCTAAATTTTCGAATAATGAAATGCTTGCTAAAGAAAACAAAAGAATATTTTTTTTTGATGTTTTTATTTTTGAGAAAATGAGTGCAAAAAGTAAAAAATCGTTTTGAATTGTGGAAAAAAATAAAAGTCATAAAGAACTCTAAAAAACTAAAAACTCTAAAAACCTAACTTTTTTTGACTCACTTTTCTTCTTTTTCCTCTTTTTTTAACTCTTCCTAGCATAAACACACGATTTCCCCAAAATCAATCCGTCAAATAACCCTATTATCCTAAAAAAATGCAACAATTAGCATGTAAGGATGCTTTAGGGGTGAGTCTCCTACAAAGGACCAAGTGGGTCCTGCTAAGTCTTAATATGATGCAGATAAGCATGACCTAAAGGATGACCTAGGTTGGGATCTACTAACAAGGTTGTTTGGGGGAGCATATGATCGATAGTGGCTGCGATTACTTTCCACCTACTCCATACATCCGACGGCTCCCCCTCCTAAAATAAGAGTGACTCAACTAGAGTTTGTGTACACGACGTGTACTTCGAAACTTATTGCAAAAGAATGACTCGGGGTAATGCATATGATGTCAGATATAAAGCGATAACACATAAGAGAAGACTGTAAACACGTAGCACATACGCATCCAACAATGATAAAATAATAACACAAATACTAACAGAAATAAAATATCGATACACTTATAGTGTCAAACTAAGATGATACAACTCAAAAATAAGCTCGAATCCTAAAAGTTAATCATGATACAACCATTTGACGGCCTAATCATGATACCATCACATTCGAGAAAGTTAATAATCATTTCAAATCAATTCAATCAATGAAACAAAATTAATTTGAGTTTATTTTATCAAGATTAATCAACACATGATATTTAATTCGATGCATCGAATATCATCAACAATTAAATAAAAAGAGGGAAAGAATAGAATTGGACCTCAATTGAAGCTTTCAAACTCAATGATACTCGAATAAAGAGAGTCTGCACCCATAAAAATTGAGGTGAACCTTAATAACGACCAAACTCGACTTGGTATCAAGAAGTACAACCCAAACAGATTTAAAACCAGCAAAACAACCTCAATACGAACCCCAAATCATAAATTTTGACCCTGAACCCCATTTACTCAAACCTGATGGTCTTTTCGACGATGGGTTAAAATTTTAGGCTGGATTTTTGTTTTCCTGGAGTTTTTTGGAACTGACTCTAGCCGGAGTTACTGTTTCACAGTGCCGAAGCTTCGACGAGCTTAGACAGCGATAAAAATTGAAAAACGAGTTAGATTTTTCTGACGATGGTATTGTGTTTTGGATAAACTACTAGAAGAGACTATTTCTCATCGGTTCTCCTTTACTCATGCCAATTTCTCACTATTTTTCTCACCCTTCTATTTCTCTATTTTTTTTCTCTTTCTCTCTCACGATTTCATTATCTCCCTCGCCCCGTCTCTCCCAAACTCCCTCCATTTTTTATCAATATTTTCTAACTTTGTGTGTGTGCATGCATTTTCCAGTGAGGATTGTGAGTTACTATATATTGCGGGTATCGTTGGCGAGTGTATGTATATGAGAGTCTATGTGTAGTGACGGTAGGTATGTGTATTTATCTCATCATTGGGCAACCCCCTTTTCTTTATCTAAGAGTGACAGTGTGTATCTGTGTGAGTATCTTGTGAGTGGAAAGTGGTGAGGTTCCCCCTTTTCTATCCTCTTCTGTTTCTTCGATCAACTTTGTTTTACTCTTCTCTCACTGTGTTTTCTTCCTTAATTACCATTTTCTCCTTATTTTCTTTTTGTTGTTCCATTTCGGTGTGTGTATATCGATAGATGAGTAAGTGTGTCTAGAGAATTGTATATGTGAGCTTCCGTCTATCCAATCTGTGAGACTGTGTATGATATAGAAAAAAATAGAGAAAATTTGGAAGAGTTGTGTGTGTATTCTAAGGTGTGTTCATATGTGTCTATAAAGTTTCTTTGATGCCTCAATGGTGTTGAAATAGAGGATCCCATGTATTTTGTGTGTGTATTTGCTATTCAGTGTGTGTATGGAATAAAAAATGGAAGAGTGTGTGTGTCGTTATTCTATTAATTATGTATATCTGTATAGTGATTCTCCATCCCCCATATTATTATGTATGAGTTTGGCTATATCCGTGTATGGTGTGCATCCATTCTGTTAGGGAAAGGAGAAAGGAAAAGATCACGTGGGACAGGGTAGGGGTAGAGGGTATGTGAGGGCTGGGGTATTTGGGGTAGGGTAGTTAGGATGATATAAAATTTATTATGGATTTATTGAGAATTTGTTATTATTTTTGTGGAAAAATTATCAACTAAAAGAGGTTGTATGGTAAGGTGTGGTAAATGGGTAAATATAATACCCCGTAGTTTTTTCTAGCTCAATTTAGCTCCTAAAATGTCAAAGGTTAGGTAAAAATGAATAACTGTTATTACATATGGAATTTCCCAGTTTTATACCCTTTATTATGTAGAAAATTGAATTAACTTTCCATCGATATCAATTTTTCCTAAATTCGATACTCGGTTGAGAAGTTATGACGATTTTAATAAAGCAGTGTGGCATTTAGACAGTCACCGCATCGCGATGGATGCCAAAGTGGTAATTGTCCAATTCCAGTGGACCTCCGTGATAAGCCCGTATCGTGTTGCTGTCTAATTTCTCAATTGTTAATTTCCAGTGAGCCACCACGATAGTGACGCATCGCGGTGGCATGCAAAATCGGGAAAATTCTCTTTTTTCAGTCCCGAGTAAATTTTAAAAAGGGGCACTTTGGTCAATTCCCAAGCCCCCAATTCATCATAAATAAGAAATTAACCCTAGAGCTTTATGCTTATTTTCATCCATTATCTCTCAAAAGAAAACCCTAGAGCTCAAAAGTTAAGCTCCAAGAAATCAAATTTTCTCCATTGTTTCTCCAAGAAAACCCAAAATTTAGGATTCTCAAATCAAGATAATCAAGAGTTCATCTTCAAAAGCTCAAATAGGAATCCAAAGTTCAAGTTTCTCTATCCAATCATCAATTAAGATATAGGGGGTTTATGAACAAGGATCATCTTTCATCCTTGTGCCCAAAACCAAGTTTTTATTTCAAATTTATATGATTTTGAATGATTATACATGAGTTTCAAATTGGGGTTCATACCCAATATTGCTAATTGCAAGACTATGAGATTTCAAGTGTTTTAGAAGTTGAATTGCATGGCTATTTTCACATTTACATGCCTATTGCAGTAAATTTCAGATTTTGAGATGAATTGTCATTAATTAAATTATCAAACATGAACTTTATGATGATTTGACATAAGGTTGATGCATGGGTTATTATCCCAAGATTGAATATTATTATTTCAAGAAAGATTATGCTTTAACCATTAGATGATCAGTTTATTTTCAGATTTTTAAGTAAAGATTTGATTTTTTGATCCTCCGATAAGATTTGGAATCCACTTTACAGATTTATTATAGATTTTAAAAATCAAAATAGTTTTATTCACAGATTGAATCAGATAAATACATAATTAATTTCGTAATAACCCTTATGCTAGCTTTTTAAAGTGGATTTCCAACAGAATGAGCATATAAATTTAAGGGAGTAGTATTTAGCATCGAGCAGGATGTGTGGGATTAGCGTGCCCTAACTTTCACAGAATTACATAGCCAACATAGGTACAGATTATCAAGTTATTTCCATTTCTATATGGATGGCAGTTACAGATGTGATCACTTAGATTAGGTTATACTCTTTGGCAAGAGTATGACACCTCTCCCCATCGTAAGGTTTTACTCATAGGGGAATAAGGTGCTAGACTCCATGTTATCTTACATGGTTTATGTCGGTTAGAAGAACCTCCCTACTAGTAAAGCAAAGCTTTGAAAGAATTTCCTTAAGATAAAGTATTTTTCCTACAGACTATAGATTTTAGAACAAAGTGATCTTAACAGAAAAGCTTTTAGAAAACTAAGTGTAAAGGCTCACACTTTACTCAAATTTTATGTTACAGAGAAACTTTAGCTACAGATTTTAGTTTTCATATTTTAGATATAGAAATGGGTCCTTTCTACACTTAGACGGTATGAATTAGAGATAGCATACAAGCACAACTTTTAGAACTAAATGGTATGACTCACTAGATATATAAAGTATGAAATACTACTCATGATTTGATTCTCAACTTTCAGATTTTCCAGCTTATGTGAGTCCTCTACATTTAGCATGCATTGTTTTACAAATTATGATGATGAGACGACGTTTTACTTATGCATTCACCCCCATACACTCAGTACATCCTCAAAGTAATGATCCACATATACGTCTATGTGCTACATTGTCTCATAATGTAGGTACGAGTTGTAGTATGTACAGTCAGAATCAGACAGTTGCAGATTCCAGCCAGTAGATGATGAGTCCTTCTACTTCGGGGAGTTCAGTTAGATGTTATTTCTGTACTTTATTATCCTACTCATATGTATTGATTAGTGGTAGTTGGAGTCGCGTCCTAGCTATCTATAGTCAGTATAGTAGAGGCTTCACAGATGTTAGTCAGAGTCAGTCATGTAATTTCAGTCCCTCTTTTCAGACTTTATCAGATGTACAATTGTATCAGTATTGTATTTTCATAGATTCCATCATTATTATGTTTCTGTACCGTAAACTCAGCCATTCTATATATATTTAATCAGTTTCTGAACAGTATGCCAGTCCATGGGTTAGCTTGGGATCACTTATGGTCCTAAGTACCGTGTGACGTCTCGAGGCCCATATTTGGGGCGTTACAAACTTGGTATCAGAGCATAGAGTTCAAGTGTCCTAGGGTGTTTGTGAAGCTGTGTCTAGTAGAGTCTTGCAGAATGGTACGAAGACATTTGTACTTTTCTTCGAGAGGCTACAAGACATTTAAGAAAAGTTTCCCTCCTTTCATACTCTAGATTGTGCTGTAAAGTTGTTCCTTGAAAAACTTCTGACTATTTGTGTGTTACCCCAAAATTCTTCATCTATGACTTATTCTCGAGATAACATAATCAGCAAGTTCCAATTCCTCTCCAAATAATGCTCCCAGAGTTACTATCAGAAATTTTAGAAGTTACACAAAGGGCTTGAGAGGAGCTCTCTAGTGTGTCATAAGTCCCTTAAGTTAAAAGTTATGTCCTCATCCTTATGAGTTGTTCAATTGAGACAGAATTAGATATGGATTCAGATTGCCCATTGACCCTTTTAATACAGGTAATGTTCATGAGAGGAGATAGTATAAACCTAGACTATTAAATGTAGAGTGCATTCGAGGGATATTACGAACTTCAGTGTTATGATTTATGAATAGTAGAACCTTATTATAGTTAGAAGTATAGGTATAGAAGAGTAGTGACAAGAAAAGTGGGAATGATGATTGATAGAAAGTATAGAGATAAACTTATACATGTTATCAAGTTGTGTTAAGGTGATATGTCCTTGTGTGTTAGTTTAGTAGAGGGTGGAGAAGGAGTTATTAGTTAGGGTGAATTATTGTTTGCTTGGAGTACGGAAGAAGTTATTGATGGTATTTATTGTATTTGAAAAGTATAGGATACTAATGAAGTGTTTGATGGTTTAGTATCATTAATTTAGGCTTTCCTTGAGGTTACAAAAAAGAGTTTAGTTGAAACTTATAGAGCTATGATAGTAATTTAGATGTATAGAAGGGTAAATAGTAATTATGTGTAGAAGAAGGATGTGTTAATGGATTATAAGGAAGATAGGCCATATAATTATGATCGATTATTGTTATTATGGGGTTCTAGTGTGTTAGTACTTCTTGATGCTTTATTTTATAGCTTCCAAGTGAGAATAGTATGTGAGGTTGGGTTGTAAATCATGTTTAGCACTAGACGTTAAGATTGAATAGTGGATGATCATTAAGGTGGAAGTATTGATTGCTCAATTAGTGATGATATTTAAATGAAAGTGATCTAGTAGGCTTGAACAGTATATGCAAGAGTTTAAGTCCATTTATTCGTAATTCAGTATGGTATTGTAAGTGTGATGTAGAGGTGTGCTAAAGGTGATATGGGATTGCATTATTTTCCAAGGTTATTACGTGTTGTGTTTGGTTAGTAGTACCGTTGAGTTACTAAGTAGAAGGAGACTAGTTATATAGTATATGATGTTCTTAATAGCTAAGTTAAGGAGTTATGGATAGATTATATTGATCCTTTTTGGTATGATCTTGATTCTCATGGTTTAGAAATATGAGTATAGAGATGTGGTATTAATAGGCTATGATCGAAACAGTAGGGTTCATTGAAGGTTTGGGGATATCCATGTTAAGTGTTAGAATCTAAGCTTAAATCTTTGAGGATTGAGCCAATAGAAATAAGAGTTGAAGCTCTACATGGTGTGAACTCAAGATATGGTGATACTCATGAAGATTCTAAGTTAGTAAGTGTTCAAGTCATTATATGGTGACCATGAGGCTATATAAAGGTAGAGTTCTAGCTCCGAATAAAGTATTAGAAGTGGGTTTTGCACTTACAGGTGTAGTCTTTCAGAATAATTTTATTATTTACGTGCATTATTGTACTCTGTGCTTTAGAGTGCAATGAGTGTAGTTCAGTTTAAAGTTTAGTAAATGACTCCACAAACTTAGAATTATGACTTAAAGCTAAGAGAAAGATAATAGAATCAGGAACTAAGTCAAGCTTTCAGATTCTAGTAGGGATGTTAGTATGTTGTAGTATAGTCGTAAGGGAAGATGATTCCCAATACATTCTTAATTTAGTAGTGTACTTCAGTTACTCCGATATCTACTCATGCCTTGCATGTCAGTTCCATGATCATAGTTCATGTTCATGCGTATAATAGAGAATCATGTACTATCCCAGTTCCTAGTATGAGGAGTTCCAGTTCATTCAGCAGTCGGAATCGCGTTCCATAAGTTATGAACTCCAAATTCAGGTCATGCAGCTCATGACTCATATACCCATGCTTTACAGTATGTTCAGTTCCAGTACTCAAGCAACACTCTTAACTATTAGCGAAATTCAGATCTATATTATGTACGTCCTTAGATTGGATCTCTTTAATGAATCTATGTCGTGAATATTCTATTCCTCAGGCTTCGGTAAACTGTCAAGTTATGCTTAGTATCCCTTCATGTTTTGGGCCCTGGTATTCCAATCTTTCACTGACCTCTCCTTAGGTCAAAATAGTGATAATGAATAATTGCGTAGATGGGAGAAAGTAAATGTGTTATGTTGGAAAATATTGTTGTATGTTTGTTTTATGTAAGTATATAAGTGAAGGAATATTGAGGTGGAGCCTTTTGTGTATGACTTGGTTAGTTGGGAATATTTTTATACGTGTCTTCTTAAGAATAGTGCATGGAAGTTGTTATTGATAAAAGTATTAGAGAATATGAGAAAGATACTTTTATGGGTGTTTGTTTAGAAGTGCATATGTGGTTATAAAAATAGGCTTGAATGTCATGTCAGTATATAAGAGGATATGTGTGTTGTGCACTGATGAATTTCTAGTAAGGAGCTGAGTTTAGTTGTTCAAGTGATAAAAAGAATTATTCTAGAGGTGAGTAGTTATGACGACATTTGGGGTACTGAATTCACGGGTCAGACTAGTGTTATGGTGTTATGTGCAGTACCTTATGATTTTGAATTAGGCTTGACCATGATGAGAGAATTTAGTTCAGTTTAGACTTTAGTAAATGGATTTATCAATGCCATGTGAGGATTATAAGTTGAATCAGGCGATTATGGTATTTAAGGGGATAGTATGGTTGAGAGAGTATTTGAGAAAGTGTTGCTAAGCTTGAAAGTAAGAAGTTACATTGCTTAAGTCCTAGTACTTCTATCCTAGCGTATGATTTATGGGTCTATGTTCCATGCTATAGAGTGGTAGCAATGGTGTAATTCCTTATTCAGATGTTTTGTTCAGATCATGCCCAAAGTTATTTACTCCCTAACATCATTAGAATTTCTTAGAAGAGTGTTGAAGAAACACTCCATCTGGATATGAACATTCATTATGATTTAGTCCCTATAGCCAACAATCTAGTTTAACAGTCAGGCAGATAAATTTCTTTAGTTTTCCCATCTGCCAATTTAGTCTAGTCTTACTACCTGAAGTTTCATGAGTATGGCCATCCCAAGGGGTAGTTTGTTCGCATCCATGTAAATTGTGAATTCAGCTCAGTCTATGTATCAGGTATCAGTTTTAGATTCAGATATTTAGTCATGATTCAGTTCATAAGTATTCAGTAAATGATCTTGGTTTTCTTAGTATTCCAGCCCAGACAATGTAATACCTAATGTATGATCTTATCCTCGTTGTCTCATGATTTGTTCCTGCATAATTTATCACTTCGCAATTCTACGTGTATGATTGCATCATGAACACTTCAAGCAAATTCTAAACTCTCAGCATGAATCAGCTCCTTATAGTAAGTAAAGGTAAGTCAGCTCAAAAATCAGTTTCATGATAGAGGTTTTAATGTTTCATACTTAGTCATGTAAGTATGTTCCTTGATGTGAATGTTCAGTATATGATCTCAGTGACCTTAGTTCAGGACTCTCAGTCCAATCAGTCGCTCCATATGAATTAGATTCAGACATGCAGCCTATTTCAGTTGTTCATGCCAGCATGTAGCCTTAATCCCTCAATATTTTAAGTTTAGTCAGCCACATTTGAGGACGAATGTTTCCAAGGGGGAGATATTGCTATACTCCATACTTTTTGGTCAATTTCCAAGCCCCCAATTCATCATAAACAAGAAATTAACCCTATTCTAAGAACTTTATACTTATTTTCGTCCATTCTCTCTCAAAATAAAATCCTAGAGCTCAAAACTTAAGCTCCAAAAATCAAATTTGCTCCATTATTTCTCCTAGAAAACCTAAAATTTAGGATTCCCAAATCAAGATAATCAAGTGTCCACCTTCAAAAGCTCAAATAGGAATCCCAAGTTCAAGTTTCTCCATCCAATCATCAATTAAGGTATGTGGGGTTTATGAACAAGGGTCCTCTTTCAACCTTGTGCCCAAATTCAAGTTTTTATTTAAAATTTATATGATTTTGAATGATTATACATGAGTTTCAAATTGGGGTTCATACCCGTTATTGCTAATTGCAAGATTATGAGATTTCAAGTGTTTTAGAAATTGAATTGCATGACTATTTTCACATTTACATGCCTATTGTAGTAAATTTCAGATTTTGAGATGAATTGTCATTTAATTACATTATCAAGCATGAACTTTATGATGTTTTGACATAAGGTTAATGCATGGGTTATTATCCTAAGATTAAAATTATTATTTCAAGAAAGATTATGCTTTAAACAATAGATGATCAATTTATTTTCAGATTTTTCAGTAAAGATTTGATCTTTTGATCCTCAGATAAGATTTGGAATCCACTTTACAGATTTCAAAAATCAAAATAGTTTTATTCGCAGATTGAATCAGATAAATACATAATTGGTTTCGTAATAACCCTAATGCTAGCTTTTTAAAGTGGATTTCCAACAGAATGAGCATACAGATTTAAGGGAATAGTATTTAGCATCGAGCGGGAAGTGTAGGATTAGCGTGCCCTAACCTCTAGAGAACTACATAGCCAACGTAGGTACAGATTATCAGATTATTCTCAATTCTATATGGATGACAGTTACAGATGTGATCACTTAGATATGGTTATACTCCTTGGAAAAAGTATGACACCTCTCCCCATCGTGAGGTTTTCCCCTTAGAGAAACAGGATGTTGGACTCCATGTTAGCTCACATGGTTTATGTCAGTTAGACGAACCTCCCTACTAGTAAAGAAAAGCGTTGAAAGAATTTCTTTCAGATAAAGTATTTTCCCTATAGATTTCATAATAGAATGACCTTAACAGAAAAGCTTTTAGCAAACTAAGTGTAAAGGCTCACACTTTACTCAGATTTTGTGTTACAGAGAAACTTTAGCTATAGATTTCAGTTTTCAAATTTTAGATATAGAAGTGAGTCCTTTCTACACTTAGACAGTATGAATTAAAGATAGCATACAAGCACAGCTTTTAGAACTAAATGGTATGACTCACTAGATTTATTAAGTATGAATTACTACTCATGATTTGATTCTCAGCTTTCAGATATTCCAGCTTATATGAGTCCTCTACATTTAGCATATATTGTTTTACAAATTATGATGATGATATAATGTTTTTCTTATGCTTTCACCCCCACATACTCAGTACATTCTCAAAGTACTGATCCACATATACGTCTATGTGCTATATTGTCTCATAATATAGGTACGAGTTGAAGCATGTACAATAAGAATTATACAGTTGCAGATTTTAGCCAGCAGATGATGAGTTCTCCTACTTCGGAGACTTCAGTTAGATGTTATTTCTGTACTTTATTATCCTACTCATATGTATTGATTAGTGGTAGTTGGAGTCGCGTCTCAGCTATCTGTAGTCAGTATAGTAGAGGCTTCACAGATGTCAGTCAGAGTCAGTCATATAATTTCAGTCCCTCTTTTCAGACTTTATCAGATGTACAATTGTATCAGTATTGTATTTTCACAGATTCCATCATTATTATGTTTCCGCACAGTAAACTCAGTCATTTTATACATATTTAATCAGTTGCTTAACAGTATGTCACTCCATGGGTTAGTTTGGGATCACTTGTGGTCCTAAGCACCATGGGATATCTCGGGACCCATTTTCGGGGTGTTACAGTAAATTCGCCTTTCGGGAGGGACAAAATTAGGTGTCTACAACACTCATCTCAAATGAAACCTCATATCTAATTCTTAAATTCTAAGCTTTTTATAAGTGGAATTATAAAATCAGATGAGTGCAATTTGGTCATAGTTGTGGCTTGGACTGATATTGATTATTAATCCCAGTAAATTAAAGCTCCAATAAGTTGCTCTGTTTGTACATTTTCATTAAATTAAGCTAATATGTGACACACTGTGAAATGTTAACTAACTTTTCCCTCTATTCCAATTTATTGTAAATAAATATTGTTGTTGAAGCTTCTTCCATTTTGATTTCATTGTTGTCTCATGGTATGTACAACATGGAAAGTACCCTTTTCGTAGAGACTGATTTGCAGCTGTTGAAATAAATATTCCAGTAATAAAGTCGCTTCTCCTTCATCAGTGAATTCGCTTATGCTAAAAGATAAGATGATGTTGAATGGAAGGCCAAATTCAAATTATGCAGGTGTACAGAAAAGACAATCAGCTAGGTCCAACATTACAATACACCAATGACCTTAACTTTCGATTTAGTTGCTCTACTTTCATCAAAGAAAAAAATCGTGAATCTAGAATGGAAATGTACAAATTGTGAATCAAATATATTTTTTAGAGGACTCTTACAAATGAAATCATATCTCACGCACTTCAGTTGTAGTAGTTATGTTCATTCTTATTTCTTTTTGTTTCAGTAAATTTATAAAGTATTCTACCTAATACTCTAAATTTGGAGTAGGGTGTTTGATAGATTTTTTTTCATAAAATATTGTTAGCAAAACTTTGTTGAAATTAATTTATCGTGTTGGACCTGTGCTAAGCACGGGCAATAATCATCTAGTATATTACTCTTTTATATACATGAAGAGTTGGTTACCACTATCTTACTTGAGGATATTTTCGTTAATAAAACTTAAACCTCCAATTAATGACACTTCCATGTGTCTTTTGCCTCTACTATGTAACTTTCCCAAAATCTTCTTCAATCTCCATTTTCTCTGTTTTCCCTTTTCTCCACTGTATTTCCTACCCACCTTGACATCAAAACACAAGCTTCAAACAAAATTTTTGTTGGATTCATATCATGTTCTTAATCTCAATTTTCATTAGTCCATCATGATTTATTTTTGGTAAGTGCATCTTTGATGGTGGGGCAAGTTTTCGAGCAAGTTTTCATTTATGTTTGTTACATATATATATATATATATATATATATATATATATATATGATACATGATGCTAACTGTTTCAAGTTTTAATCCTTTTATTTCAAATCGGTTATTATTATTGTTCTATTATACAAATTAATTAATTCAAGTTTTAATCTATTTTCTCTAGATCTGTAATTAATATTGTTATGATACTAACTAATTCAATTATCCTTTGGATCTCTTCTTAGTGTTGTTTTGTGATACTAACTAATTAAAGTTTTGATCTTTTTATATTAGGATCGGTAATTAGCTTTGTTTTTGATAACTTAAATTAAAGTTAAACCTTTGTAATTGTTGTTGTATTCTCTACTTGGTCCCAGCATTTGATTATGGTGAGTACTATACTACACTAATTATGTTTACAACAAACAATTGATTGGGTTTTTAGTGCTATTTCTTTTTTCTGAAGGTAACAATAGGTTTTAGTGCTAATTTTTTGTTTAATCACTTTATTTTTATTGATGAATTGTCAGATAGCTGAAATTATACATATTGCAATTCTTCGAATGTGGTTATGACCTGGTATCTGATTCTAATGGACCATTTTAGTCCTGCTCATTATTTAGCGAGTTGCCTGATTCATTTGTCTTAATTCAGAAATTCTCGACATTGTTATTATTGCGGCTTGCTTATCAGAGTCTTGGAGTGGTGTATGGTGACCTTGGGACATCTCCCTTGTATGTCTACAATAATACATTTCCCCACGGAATTGGCGATCCGGAATTGGACTCTGAAGGGGGTATTCTAAAAGGTTAGTACAAAGTAACTCTTATGTAATAGTAATATTGCATACTTAACTATAGCTGCATCATAATTCATATCATAAGGATATACTCAAATACACTGTTTATTGGCTCGCTCTTTTACTTGATGTGTTCTCAGTACGTTCAGTATTTAACATTCCAGCAACCGTTTGAAACCAAGATCTCTAAACTTGATAACACGTTATGCTTAGATCGCCAAATTTTGTGAAACCTAGATTAATCTGTTAGTCGATAGGGGACTTAAAAGGACAGATCTCTGTGTATCTGTTTGGTACCTCAATAAACAAAATCCAGGTCGAAGAGCTTTTCAGTGCTGGTTTCTATTACTTCTTTTCGCGTCAGAAGGTTATATTGCTCATCATATTTTCGAATATACAGAACATGTACTGATCTCTAATTATTCATCTTCATCCGTAGAATCTGTTGGTTATGAAATCTTGTTCTTTTAAGAGATAACTGTTCTTTTTTAAATGGTCACCGGATATTGCAAAGAAGTTTTGATGTATTCTTTGCCTCACCAGTGAGCCCTGATGGTCTTCTTCTGCAAAGTTCAACCGTCAGGTTTTATGCATATTTCTCTGTAGTGTAAAAGCAACTATATACGGGAAGTAAAACATGTGTCACCTGTGCAGTCATTCTGCACCACACATTGAATCTTCCTTATTTCCTCCAAAGTTGGAAAATGGTTAATCATGCCTGTTCAAAAACTTATATGGCAATGTAACAGAATAAAATGCCATTTAATTCTTGAAAGGGAAAACATTGTCTGTTAAGTTGAAACAACCCTAAAAACATCATCTTTTATGAATTTGAATGCATGCTTATTGTAATATCCTTGATTCAGAGTGGTCTCGAGGTTTAAGTTCTATGAGTGGGACTCTAACTAAATTCGCAATGCTGCCTCTTGCTTGCTGAAATACTTGCTAAACTTCTTTTTTCCCCGTGATTGCATATTGTCCTTTTCTGAAACATGACATGTTGAAACATTTCCGAAGGATTATGTCCGGCAAGAAATGCAGAAACACAAACATCTAGAATGAGATAATATATATACATTAATAAGTGAAGCAATTTTGGATTCAATACATATTTTAAGAAGCTAAGAAGAGAAACTAAGAAGGGAAGATATTTTCAGAGGAAGCTGAGAAGTGAAATATTTTCTGAGAAGGTATGGAAATGTAGTTGCAGAAATTGGGAAAGTGAGAAGCAAAGACCAAGGGAGATGTAATGTATGGCCAAGAGTAGTAACACGTAGAAGTGGAAAGGTCTATTTACGTAAATACCCTTCGTAGTACTCGGGTTATATTATAACATATATTTTGTGTAGGTATTGTCTCTAGCTGCAATTTGCAGACACGTACGTCGTCAAACTCTTTCCCCTTCATCATCCCATCTTGAAATTTTCTTCACTTTTGTTTCTGTTTCTGTTCTTTCATTACTCTGCTCTCCGACCTGTTTTGCTTCGTTTAGATTAGATTGAACTCTGTGTCATTATATTGTTTTTTCTATTCATATATCAGTGTCTCTAGCTGTTCTTAATTATTTGTGTTGCATGTTGGTATTTTTACTTAATGTGAATTTGAGATTTTAACTTTGATTTTGAAATTGAAACTTTAAGAATTTCTAGATCCATGGACCAAATAATTGAATTAATCCAATTTGACATTGGATTCTTCTATTGTTTTCACATATCTACTTTTACTTTAAAAAAAATTGTTTACTTACTTTTTACCCTACTACTATTTTGTTTCCACATATGACTTGTCTACTTACTTTTTGCCTTTTATTATTACTTACCACAAAAAAAATTTGATCACTACTATTTAGTTTCCATGTCTCTACTGACTTTTGTTTCCACATCGCAAGCTTTTGTATTAGCTAACTACTTGTACAACCATATGCGTAAATTTATTATTATTTCCCCCTATCTTGACTTGCACATTCCTCTAAGCTAATTAGAGAAATAAGGTGGGCACTAATTTTGTAAGGGGCCAGTTTGTGTGCATTTTGCTAGAGTAGTAGGGAAAAAAATGAACTTGAAAGGTTTATGAAGGAGCGAAGAAAGAAAGTTCCAGAAGGGATGAATGCAAGTTTTAATGTGCTATGAAGCAAATGGTTGTGAGAATGGTTCTAACTACAATTTCGTTTACTGGAGTTTGTTTTGTGTGAGAAGTGAAGTTCCATCTTCAAATCTTAACTATTATAGACCACCTATGACGTGGTTAGTGTCCTATAAATTGAATGAACTTTGCGCACATTTTTTCTTTTTAAACTACCTGAATTATAAGTGTTAATAAATTCAATGTGCTAAATTGACAAAGTTCTTAAATAATCTGTTTCAAATTTTCCTGATATAAAGATTGAATCTCCAATCAATACTAACATGTTAATTTATGTGGTCAGCTTGGGACGCTGTACGGAAAATGAGAAGAGGAGGCAATCCTAATATTGGATGTGTTATACAACAATTGAAATTTCTTTTGTGACGTATGCTGCTTAAGAATGTAATCTTCAACTTTGTTTTGCATGCATAAAATAACATGACTTATATCATATTTATGTTGACTCGGTTTGATGGTATTGCTTCCTTTGTTTTGCTCTTTTATATACAAAGAATGGTAGGAAAATGCCCGTACACAGTACGGGCATGGGCCATCTAGTATGTATATATATGAAAATTGTAAATAAGGTATACCCTATACAATTAGTTATACAGGAAATTTGTTTTTAAGATGTATGTTGTTGCAGATGTTTGAAGAATACAATTTTTATGCATACTTTATAAGAATTTACACACTTTTTATCGGATTTTGTATACGTTTTGAAACAAAATTTATATAGTTACATATATGTATTTAATACCATATTAATTCTAGAAACCAACTTGTACTTTATATAAAATTTAAAGAGTTATATAAATATTTCATACTAATTTAATCATACATGATATTGTGAAGGAGATTCAAAGCCTAGTTTTGAATTTGTTTTGAAAGAAAATTCTTGCTATGACTGGTAAGTGGAATAATAATGCAAGCTTCGGTAAATATGAGTCTAAATTCATATACTCCTTCCGTTCGAATTTATTTGTTATTATTTTTTTAATATAATTTTTATTATTACTTTTCACTGTTGACAAATCAAGAAAAGATAAATTTTGTTTCATATTTTACTCTTATCACTAATTATAATTATTTTTCAATACATATTACTAACATCAATTAATAGGAATAATATGGTAAAATTAGTATACCAATTATTATTTTTTTAATAATTGTGTCATATCAAAAAGTGATAATAAAAGCAAATGGAGGAAGTATATATGTATAGAAAAATATTTTATTAATTATAGTTCACGTTTCATCTCATAATTTTTTCTCTATATATTAGAATTGAAGATTTCAACATGTTAGTTTTCTGTCTTCAAATTCAATAGTGAGGGTCTATAAAATAAGTTCTAAGATCAAATTTATAATTTTTTGTGCTTTGTTTTTTGAACCTCATCAGAAGTTTTAATAAAAGCTCATTTTTTTCTCTTTAATTACCAACAATGCCAAGTATTAAATTTACCATAATGCCATCACATATGGCTTGCATATATTTTCACACACGTGAACCCTCTCTCTATCTTTCATTTATTTTTTATTTTTATTTATCTTTTTATTGTATAAAATTGTTTCAAATTATTATATTGAAGTAAATTGATTAGTAAGATGATAATTTATTGTAAAAATTAATTATTTATACAATTAAATAAATTTCATTCTTAATTTAATTTCATTCATATCAAACATATAATTTACTTTTTTTCTTATTTGTTACTACAATTTCACCTAATTTAATTTTTTTCCTAATATATAGAAGAGAAAATTCCGATATGCCTGCTTATGTTGTCTGCTTCAATTATGATTTTATTATATTGCCCCTAATTAATTATTATAAGTCATTTATATATTAAAAAATAATAATATTTAATTTTAAAAAAATAGACATTTATGACATGTTTATTTCAGTTGCTTCAATCGTAATTTTACTTTCTATTATATCATTTTTCATTAATTATTATAAATTATTTATATATTAAAAAATTAATAATATTTAATAAAAAAAGTAAAATAAACATTTATGACATGTCTGCTTCAGCTGCTTTAATCATAATTTTACTAAATATCACCCCTAATTAATTATTGTAAGTCATCTAAGTATTTAAAGTAGCTCTCCGTCGATCTGTCGGCTTCGGCTGTTTGCTCCGTAATTTTACTATATCATTCCTAAGTAATTATTATAATTTATTTACATATTAAAAAATTAATAATATCTGATAAAACAGTAGAATAGACAGTTATAACATGTTTGTTTCAGTTGCTTTAATCATAATTTTACTAAATATCACCTCTAATTAATTATTATAAGTCATCTAAGTATTAAATAAATAAATAATATTTAATTAAAATGATAAAATAGATATAAAATGATAAGTTAGCTCTTGATTTTTTAAAATAACTTGACATCTTATATGAGATTTCACTTACTTTTTCTTCACAAGTATCTTTTGTAGTAATTTTATTATATCACTTCTAATTAATTGTTATGAGTTATTTAAGGCATGTCTATTTTGCTGCTTCAATCGTAATTTTACAATATTACCTCTAATTAATTATTATGGTCATCTAAGCATCATATCACATAAATTATAGTAGAAAAAGTTTTACACAGTAATTAAAAATTTAAATTATTTAAAAAATATAATTGACTATCAGTGACACAAAATTCAAGACAAGGAGTGTAGCATATATTTTTTAAAAATTACATAAAAATTATTATAAATTACAATAGTTAAAAACTTAAAATATCTAAAAATAATTTAATCTATTATATATTTTTATAAAATACATAAAAAAAATACTATAAATCACAATAATTAACAGCTCAAAAAATTTAAATGATATAAATATTTGGTTAACTCTCGAAATTATATCAGTGTCGCTTAAATTGAAATAGAAGAAAAATATTATAAATCAAAATAATTAATAATTTAAATTATTTTAAAAATATAATTGACTATTAATGCCACAAAAGTTTGGATAGAGAGAGTAACATATATTATTTTAAAATTACACAAAAAATATTATAGATTACAATATTAACAACTTAAAATATCTAAAAACATATCAAAAGTATGATTGATTATCTAAATGCAATTTGTGTCACAGAAATTGAAACAAAAAATATATACTGAGCTCATGCTAGATCCCGGATGAATCTTAGGATGTATATGCAATCCATGTTTTTTTAACCTTTGTTTAAATATATCAAAACTAAAAAATGCAAGTTCTATTACAGTACATCAAATAGTGTATAAGAAATAATATTAGCATAATTAATACAAACATTATTAATGTAAACAGTATTAATACATTCTATCAACATTATTTTTGTACACTCTAACAAACGACTCCACGTTTTAATGGAAGGAACATATACAAAAGTAAAACTCAATAAAATATCTACATAAGTATGTTTTATCGTGTTCTTAAAGTCGAATAATTTAAATTAATATGAAAGATGATAACTTATAATTTTCTTTTCTATATAATTTTTGAAACACTTAAAATTTGAAGTTAAAATATTAATTTAATTTAACTTCAAAGAATAAGTTGACAAATAAAAAAGAAGGAGAAAATGAACAAATGATGTTTATGGCAGCTTAGTAAGGGAATACAATGTGGGTTATTAATTGCAATCCACATGTGATGTAATATACAATGACTAGACAACCTTCTATCTTTTTCAACAATTATTTTCTATTTTATACAACAAATGTCAAATCTTATGTATGAATTTTAATCTCAAATTTTCTACTTAATGTAGCAAATCTCAATCATATGATTAAAGATATAAACTTCTAAATGCATCGAATTTTATTGTTTATATGAGTAAGTTATACATAATTATCTTGTAAGACTTGACTCCTTGAAAAATACTACCAAGTAGTTAATATGTTTTGTGTATTCATGTTTTATAATTCATAATTCGAATTAATATCAATTTAACTTATTATACATAGTAAAAATATCTTAACGTTGGGCTCGTGCTGATACGGGTCATGCTACTCTAGTGTTAAAAGGAGAGAACGAATAGACATTTCAAATAAAATACTTAGGGCCCGTTTGGCCATGGAAATTTTTTTCTTTTTTTCGGAAAATTTTTTCGGAGTTGAAAATTGTGGTGTTTGGCCATGAAAATTCGAAAAATAATTTTGAAATTTTTTTCTGAAAAGAGAAAACAGGTTTTGTTGTTTTCACAATTTTTCAATTCCAATTCCAAATTTTATTATTATTACATATAACCCCAATCTTTTAAATTTTTACATAAAACTCTCCTTATTACATTATTTTTTCAATATTATGTATATAGCAGTTTTAAAAAATAAGATAATTATGATTTCAAACTTAATGCTATCCTAATTAATATATATCTCTTTTTCTCTCTCATCATTATTTTTATCTCTTATTTAATTTTCTCCCTTATTTAAGACATTATTTTACTGCTAATTTATATTTATACCCATAAATATATAAAGTATTATATTTATAATAGAAATATACAATGTATGTTATATATAAAGTTTATACCATGTATATACCATATACATACATATATAAATATACAAAGTATTAAGAAACATACTAAGCATATTTATAATATAAATATACAAAGTATGTTATATATGAAGTTTATACCATGTATATACCATATACACGCATATATAAAAATACAAAATATAAAGAAACATACTAAGCATATTTATATATTCATGGTATATGATATAATATATCATAAATATGCAAAGCATGTTTTACATAGAAACAAATTATTCACACACAGTAAAATCTTTCATGTATAAGAAAATTAAAGAAATAAATTAGCGGCATCCTAAAATTTAATAACCACTCATCATTTTCTATTTTTTAGGAACGGAAAAAGAAGGAAATAAATTAAATAAATTCCTAAAAATATAATTTTGTTTGAAAGATAATATTTGTTACCTAAAAAACAGGAAGCAGTGGTCTGTTAATATAACATCCATATTTAAAATTTCAAATATGAGAAAACGGCTATTAATGTAAATATGTCATAATTGAAATTCATTAAATATGGCCATGTATATGTAATTATTTTTTATAATGGTGGCTAATTGTGTTCTTTTTCCATTAGTAGGTAAATTTTAGTTTGGTGATTTTGATAGTTTAAGTTAGGGTATAAAATCATATTTAAAAAAGTTTTTTCAAAAGTCAAAAAAAAAAATTCAAAAAAGACATGGTCAAACATAACTCCAACTCCAATTTCAACTCCAACTCCAAAAAATTTTAGTTTTCATGGCCAAACGGCTAGTTATTCTCTCCATCCTGTTTACTTGTCACCTTAAACACACTCTCTTAAAAATATATAAATTAAAAGATAATTTGTATAAATTACTTTTATTTATTACTCATCTTTATTTAGTATTTATTTTATATTATATTAATATTTCTTCATATTTATTATCTATATTTATAATCTATATCTATATCTATAATATATTAAAAGTGTGAAGGGTCTTAGAAATATTGTTTGAACTGTTTGCCCTTCATTAAAAAATTTTTCTTTAGACAAAATCGTCATTTCACTATTTTTTTCTAATATTTAAGAATTGAAAATTAATTAAATATATTTATGGTAAAATCTTACCCTATTAGAAGTCATCAAAATCAATGACAACTAATACTTTTTTCATTAGTTTAATGATTTCAGATCAATTAAATTTGATTTTAAGAAGATTTGAAAAATCTAGAAATAAATATAAAATCATTAGAATAAGAAAAGTGTAAGTAGTACCAAATTTTTTAATGTTTAAGTATGTAATAAGAATGTAATCAATGATTTTGTAAAGAGTTGACTTTAAAAATAAGAAAAGATTTTGAATATAAACAAAAAAAAATAAATGTAACACAAATATGGTTCAAATTGATGCGTCTCTCTTAGCATGTGACAACAAGGGAAAGAGGTACTATAGGGCAAATACAAAAATGATGTTCCATCAACTAATTGAAACTTTTTTATGGTAAAATATATATGTGTATATGTTTATATTTACATTATTACATTAAAGTGTGAAAGATTTTTGAAAATTGATTGAACTTTTACATTTTATTAAAAATTTCACAATAGACAAAATTATTTAATTTTAAATAATTAAATATTATACGTACAAGGAACATACAATTAGATTAATTAACGATACTAATTATTTCTTAAATTTTTAATGTAGTAAGTATTATAAAATATTTATTTTTCACGGCAAATATTTTGGAAAGGGGGAGTAACATTTAGAGCAATTGAGGCTCAATAAGTAGAGAAATGACAAATTAAATGTAACTCATGTGAATTTAAAACTAGCCCACCCCCTAGCCCGTGTACCATTGACTACGTGGACATAAACTCAAATATTGTATAGCATGGTCGGGGGTTTAGCCCACACCCTAGCCCGTGTACCATTGACTACGTGGACATAAACTCAAATATTGAATAGCATGGTCTGGGGTTAAAGACTTTAAATAATAAAGTTTAGTATTTGCGAATATTAATTTCAATATTTACAAGTGGAATAGTGACCAAACAGTAACCACATGCAAGTTGGTCCAATTAATTCGTCGACGTAAACGTTGCGTGGCTGTTAATGGTACAAGAATTGACTATAAATTCCTCGTATATTTACGTAGTTGCTTTATCATAGGCTACGTCGTCTTGTACTTTTTTTATTGGCACATTTGGTACATCCAGAACTTGTATCCCTCTTATTTGTCCATTTCCTTCAGGCTACAAGTTAAAATTTTAGCTCTACCAGCATATTGCTTAAGTTAAATCAATGAACTAGTAGACTAGCTGTTCCACCTAAATTCCAATATGGTAGTTTTTGGAGTTGCATATCAAGAATTGTGTTATTACGGATTCTCCGAGCAATTGGATTCAGACAGGGACAGGACTGGATAGGATCGAGGGGTTCATTTAAATCAGTGATGGAGCTACATGTTTTCGAGACATTCCTCTGTCAAAATATACTATATAGCTAGGTAAGAATATTTTATTATACACATATATATACTACATAGTGACGCCCCTTGATTTCTTCGTAAATTTACTTATTTATATTTTGACACATCATAGTGAAAATTCTAGTTCCGTCACTGATTCAAACCCCCTCCAACTGAACATTATACTATTTAAAATTATTTTTCATGTATATAAAATAAATGATAAACCTCCTTTTGAACTTCTATGTATTTACTTCTTCTATTTTCAACTTCCTTACTAAAAATCCTAACTGTGCCATAGATTTCAAATTCTTACTGAAAGTAGAAATGGAAACTGATGCTAGGGTGAATGGATACTGCGAGATTGTATAAACGAAAGTGAAGTGTCCTTGTTCATTTCAGAAGACCAGCTGCATCATATGTTTTCATGAATCTGTAAATTCTACTAACTTATTCCTATTCCCTGGAACTCTTTTTGTTGTTCCGGATGATTGAGGGGCGTTTGACCATGTTTCATTATGAAATTTGAGAAAAGTGAAAAATAATATTTGAAAAATGAAATTGTATTTAGCAATGAATACAAATTAAAGTTATACTTAAATGAGTAATTTGGAGTGAAAAAAGTTGGATTGTCTTTTAAGTTCGTGAAATTTCTGGAAGTTGAATTTTCCTAATTTTATCGCCACATGTGTTTTCCGAGTTCAACTAGAAAAAAAGTGAAAAAATTTCATGGCAAAACGTCACCTCAATCTTAGATGCCTGTATGCATGCTTAACTGCACATTATAATTTATACTTCAGGGAGAAAAGAAAAAAAGAAACAAAAGCCCATACAACTCACCCTCTCCGTATGTCTTCAGCACAGAAATCAATTTCTCACCCTCTCCGAATGTCTAAGCACAGAAATCAATTTCATCCAATAGACACGAGAATAACGTCATGGCATACAACGAAAACACTGGATATATAAAAGCACAAACGGGAGGGCCAGAGGCTTCACCTTATCAATTATAAGGAGGAATAATTAGTTTTACTGAAAGTCCACAACATTAGTTATTTCTGAGAGACTGACACATCTTGACTGTTGCTAATTTTGCAGGTTATTCCCCTGGGGTCTATGCAAGGCTAATTTGACAAATGCAATGATAATCACTAGAGGAAATTCAGGGTCACTCTCTGTTGCCTGCAAATTATGTGGCGCGGTGGAAGGTCAGTGAAATCCGTAGACATCTAATTCACTTCTCCGTTTTTCTTGATCCTAGCTATCTGTATGGGCATATATGCATATTGATTAGTTAAGAGAAAAACTGAAAAATGTCTAATTTGTGATAAAGCAGAAGGAGCACATTTTGTGAGGTAATATTACATTGTCCTCCAAAAGTTTGTTTTCCTCTCGTAGCAGATTTTCCTGCAGAAATTAAAGGGTATCATGTGCAGCCTAATGGAAAATTTAACATGCTCATCCTAAAACAATTAAACCCATCTTCTCATGAAGACGCTTAACGGATTCAAGCAACATAGAACTGTTGATGACAAATGCACCTCTTGAAGCTGCAGCATTTGGGTTTGCATGATCAAACCTCATAAAATTGTCATCAACAGTTCTATGCAGCGTTGTGCCAATGGAAATGAAAACCTACCTTCTCATGAAGATGCTTAACAGATTCAAGCAACATATGTGTCTGCAAAAACAATAATATTTAGATTTTCTTCATTTGGAGATACTAACTCAAATTGGAACCAGATTATAATACTGAAGTCAAATATTAATTTTGAAAACAATTGCAAATGCTTTTAAGAATAACAAACCAAAAATAAAGGGTATAGCTGGAACAGCTTCTTGCAGAAACGCAAAGCAAGGCTGCATACATTAGAGCCTTTTGGTCCGACCCTTTACTGGACCCGCGCATAGCGGGAGCTTAGTGCGCGGGGCTACCCCTTTTTTTTTAAAAAAAAAAGGTAAAGCTGAAGGAATTCACTAACGATTATGGTTTCTCACCATTTGGAATGAGAGAAGAAATTATGACACACAGCATTAGAACTTATAGAGTTATGAGAGTGGTGAATGAGAACAACATTGAGGTACGCTAGCCAACTGATGTCATGTCTAAAAAATACATGATGTTATTACAGTTTCTAGTATCAAGAAGGGAAGCTGGTACTTACGTATATTTTAACATCAGAGCTCCAAAAGATGCAATTTTAATAGGGCAAGGTACAGAGGAAAGTAGAAAGACCTTTCTAGATCTGGTTTGTATTAGAGCAGTTTGAAGTTCGTTCTCCAAATGGATAAGGTCAGACACAGTGAAATCATCCGCATTAGTTTCCTCGAGTTGCCTGTCAATTCGAGACAGAGAATCAGTGGTATGAGCTTTAAGAAACAAAAGTGAAGAATAATAAAGTCAGTACCGGTCTGTTTCTTGTAGCAGTTCTCCCATTGGCATGAACCTTGAGTATTTAGACTGCTATGTCCACCTCAGAATGATTAGCAAATATTCAGCACCAAAAATGTTCCAAGATAACATTGAATAACACCCAAAGCAAATGATAACCTTGGATACTTCCATGATATGATGAAATACTATGGCTAGCATAAGTCATTTTAGTTGAGCAACAAGAAGATTATTTTTTTTTTTTGATAGATATATTTAGCTGAACAGCCGCACGATCTATGATGTACTATGATGAGAAAGCATCACTTATAATTTGGACCTTCCAGTCCTAGGGTGGCACACCCAAGCTAACGTGTATATTTAGTATATTCAGACCTATTAAAAATGCAGCAAATTACATGTATTTCACAGTTTATCTGGAAATAGTTCCAGCCATATATTGATCTCTGACCAGTTCGAGGGTGCATTTATTTTTCTAAGAACAAGTTCAGCGGTGCATCAGAGCGAGGCAGAGAGTAGCCAAATTAATTGAGAACTTGACTGTATGCAATATAATGCACTTATTTCAAGCATCCAGAGAAAAATCTAATTCACTAGAATAAAACTTGATAGCAGTCAACTAATCAAATACCTCTGCAACCTGGATTTCTGCAGAGATCTCTTTTTCTGCTTCGACGTGGCTTTCGTATCTTTGAAGGATCCCTGTCAGACTGGAAATTAAATGTTTTAGATATGATTGATGATGGGTAAGTATAAGGAAAATATTATGAGCAGATCAATTTTTGTATGTTTAGTTTAGAGTGCTTTAGAATATTCTGAACATATTTATGGTGTTCAATCTCTTTTGGCATTAGGCACTAAACCATCGAAAATACCCTCTGCATGGACACCAAAAGGGAAGCCCCTTTTCATTAAATAGTATCATCAATCACTTTGATTAGAGAGCAAATGTTAGCTTTCTCTCTACCTTTCCCCTCTTTTACTTCCGTCTAACGGTAACACTTACGAGAGACATGATTAGAATCAATCTCTTCGGTCAGCCTCCCGACCATCCGCCAGCGCCCCGTGATCCACCCAATACCCTACCACAAGCTTTCCCACTTCTGATTCATCAAAATTCACAATCCAAAATTGGCCTAACTCAACAAACTGGGAATAGTCCCAACATTGGAAGTGCCCTAATTGGAGACCCCTCTTTGGATTTTGGTGTTCCTCTTAGGGGAACTGTTAATAACACTAGTGTGTCTAGGGAAAAAAATCGTTTACAGCAGAGACAGAGACCATAAGACATAGTGGATGGAGAACCAGCGGTCAGTTTCACAAAGGAGGAACATGCAATGCTGGCTGAAATCTGTCGATTGACTGTCAGTGGTAAGTTCCCAAGAATTGGACCTTCAATTGAAAGAATCCATTCGGATTTCCAAGGGACCATACCCCTTAAAGGATCTGTCCAGATAGGGGTCTATTATCTCTATCACGTTTATATTGACTTTGCTCTGGAAGAAGACTATAGGAGTGTCTTTAGCAGGAATTTTCTCCCAATCCCTGGTATGCAAATGAAGATGCTGAAATGGACTAGAGTGTTCAAACTGGATGTGGAAATCACCTTAGCTCCAACATTAACACCCAAGACCTGAGATGGCATTTTTTTGAGTGCGATGCTCTGTGCCGATTTGTCTCTTCAATAGGTATATCCATTATAATTGATAAGTCAACACTCGCGCGAACATTACCTACAGCTTGAAGTTGGAGATTGATATCACCAGGCCACTTATCTACGAGGTCATGATTGATAACCAAAACAAAGCTGGTGAAATGGAGAAAGTCAGAGTTCTGTAATCACTACAAAATTCAAGGGCACAGTGAGAGGAAGTGTAGAGTACTTCACCATGAGTTGAGACATACACACGCAGATACTAGGAATCAGACCATCCAGGAGACCAAAGAAAGGGAAAATAGTAGTACTATGGCAATCAATAAGGATAACCTGGAAACGCCGGTGGACAACTTGCGGAATATCTTAAGTAATATCCAAAAAACTGCTGTTTCAATGGAAATAGAGAAAACAAAGGAGGAAAGGCTGGACAGACAACTGTGGGAAAAGGAAAAGGAAAGAAGTGTAGGGATATTACTAACAATCAACAAGTGGCACACGAGAAAACAATAACCAAATCTCCCAAAGATAACATCAAAAAAGTTGAGACAAAGTAAGTGCCAAGGACCCAGATGCCACAACAAACTCCAACAGGGGTCCATTCAGATGAAGATCACATCCAACTCAGAAGCAGTCACTACGGGGAAAATCTGATGACAAAATGGGGGAACCCTAAGTCAACATCGACAGAGCTCAATCTCAAAAAACGACAAGAGACCTTTTCTGAAAAAGCAGGACACCCTAATGAGAGGACGCACGCGGGGGGGAAGTGTTCTCTGATGTGGATCTAAATATTCTTATGCTTGATTGGCAGATAAATGAGAAGTCAAATGATGTGATGCAGGATATCCATGTGATAGGTAAACCCCCAGAAACTCCTGACGGAGATTCTGGACCTAGTATAAAAAAAGACGTGGGTTCTATCTCTAAGAAGTTAAGGACACTCATTCCTGCAGGAGTTGTTAGAAGTATAAACAATAGCGGGAATGATCAGGAAGATGCATTCTTTTAAGCCATGGATGCTTCTGCATCTGAGGCAAACTCTCAAGCTGGTGAATATTCACTCTGAGTCACAGGCAAAAGAGGAAGTCGAGGAAACTCAATAAAGTCTGAAAATTTCTGTGTCGGAGGGTGATGTACCAGTGTTTACTAATCAAAATAGATGGGATGTTGGGAATGTGAGGTTGGTTAGTCAAGAAAAACAAACAATCAATGAGGCTAACAGCTTGTCACCTAAAGGAGTGGATAACTACCAATTTGGGTGGGATACTGATGAGAAGATTAAGCCTACGAAGAAGAAAAGCACAGTTCTAAAATATCCACTTTACAATGACTAACATCCTATCAAGGTATATAACATGTGATAACTCAATGTGCTTTTGAAAGGCTTAAAACTCTGAAGAATCAATCAAAATCTCCTTTCATCTGCCAACAAAGCATATAGTAATGTAGACCAGATAGACTTCTAGGGATGCAAGGGTCACTCTAATATTAACAAAAAAAATCTGGATCCTTTGGACCTCAGATTTTGATATTAATGTGTTGAAAGACAGTGGACAACACACAACCGACAAAGCTATCCATATCAATTCTACCAAAGATTTCCATCTCCATAATCTATGCCAAATGCAGATCTAGCTTGAGAAAGGACCTCTTGCGGGACTTAATTTGATTGATAACCTGAATGGCCACTGGGATGTTTCTAGGGATTTTAGTATCATCTTCGATACTGAAGAAAAGATTGGGGGTATTCCTTATAGGCTAGATAAAAGTTTTGATTCTATCAACTGCTTGAGGGAATGTGGATTGCAGATTGCAGGTTTCCTAGGCAATATGGTCACATGGTGTCACAATAGAAGCTCCCCTGACAGGAGTAAAAGCAAAAAAACGCTCTCCCTCACACTTGTTTCGTTCTCGTTCCTTTTATCTCTCTTTCAAACTTTTTATCACCCTAATCTCTTTCATTTTATGATAAATCACTTTCATAATCTCAGCTCTACCTCTCCTTTTTCTGATCTTTGAGTTGTCACTCAACTTCTCTCATCTTTTTGGTTTCTTGTCTCTCCTTTTTCCGCTAGTTCTCTCATTCTTATATTATTTTCATTCACTTGAGTTGAAGAGTGACTGGGTACTTGTGACCTTTGGACATAACAGTGTAATAGCTGTTCTTGCCATCATGACTTGCTTTTTCAAAGCCATCAAGCAGCAAATGACATGCTGGACAATACCACATACTACTTCATTCGCATACCTTCCATTCTTGAAACACATTAGAACGTGCTCGTAGACTTCTACTAATTTTGCTGATCATTTAGTCATTGAAGCTTGTAGGGTTAGAGAATGCTCCATGGTCTCAAGTCTAATGTCCACCAAGATATAGTATTGGTATTCACAATCAAAGTACAAAGTTCTCCCTAATGCTACAGCTAGTATGAAGTAAAATCTACGTTTATTCAATGTCATCCTTCATTTGGATCTCCATCAATCACTTCACGACCATTGGCATTTGAACACCTTTTTCTCCATCATCTTCAACCTCATCACTAAAGGCTTCATGATCACTCTCCTTACTATAACCTGTGGTGTAACCACTATCATTCCCAATCACAATGGTCATCTTATTGAGACTACCATAGATCATATGCCCCATTTCATGAAAGTTAGGGCATTCAGTTGAATTAGGATGTTTAAGACTATAAAACTATCTTCATCTCCGTCTTTTCTTTCCATTTTTGCCTTACCTTTGAACTTTGATAACATGTGGCTTGTCATTTATTTGGTTTCTTTGGACATTCAATTGTGCCAGGCCCGGTGTTGTATGCTAGTGGAACATAGTGGAACTCGAGAGAAGAAAGCTAGAAATAGAATATGGATTAAGGGGAGTAGTGTTTTGTGATGGATTAGCAACTAAGATTAAAAAAAATACCTAATTTGTCCTACTTGGCTCAAATAGATGAAGATATATAAATGCACTCGGAGCGGTTTACCATATCCCCACTCAATGATTTAGGTGTAAGGCCAATCTTGGTAGGTGTTTTGAGGCTCAAGAAACAATGACCATATTATCAACCTTTTGACTCAACAAATCAGTGGATTTCATAATCGAGCTTAACAATGGTAAATAACCAAAATGGAATTATGCAAACGCCATAGTCCTTGGCTTTAATAACTCTACAAACGACTCCTACGATTATTCTCTTTTAATGGCATTACTTAGAATAATTTGTAGATTAAATAACAACCAACTCGCTCTCTTTTGAATTAGATAATGCCTATAGTCATGTCAATAGTAGTAAACATTAGTGGTTTGTCAACAATTGTTTAAGTGGTAAAAATTAAGTCTCTATGGGATAGATAAATCCAATTGTCTCACAATCACGTATTACTTGCGACCTCACACTAGCGTGTGTTTTGAAAGGACGAATAACAATGTGAAGCCTGAGGCTGAATTTGGAGGCAATTTGAGCCAAAAAAGACTTAAGTGAAGATCTAGAGAGTTACATGAGGTATCACCCAAACCAGAGCATTATCATTACCATGGATTATAGGGGTTATCAAACTAGAGCTAGTGATGGAAAAGATGTTGGAGAAGAAAACTGAAGGTGAACATAGAAAGAGGGAAGAGTTATTTGGTAATAAGAACACTACATGTTGTATTTCCCAAAGTGGAGAATTGTCATTGTCATGGATGATAGGTTTATCAAACATAAGATAGTGAGGTGAAGATGTTGGAGAAGAAGGAGAACGTGAACATGGATAAATGGAAGAAGATGGACAGAATCTTTCTGCGGTAAGAAGAACACTTATGGAGGCTTTAGCTAAGGAAGTACATGATCAAGGTCAAAGAAAGAATATTTTTTACATGTTAGACACAAGATTATAGGAAACGTTTGCTCAATGATCATTGATAGTGGAACTTGTTCAATTGTTGGCAAGTGCAACTTTGGTAAAGAGATTGAACTTGCCTACAAGGAAACATCTTACCCCATATAGACTCTAATGGTTGAACGATTGTGGGAACCCAAAGTTCCCGAGATAATAATGATCGATGACAAGATTATTTCATTACAATAGAGGGGATCACATTCCCTTTAAATTCTCCTCGAAAAAGGATAAAGAAAGACTCATTTCTATTGTCTGGGAGCGAACAAATTACCCGACGAATAATAGGTACCCACACCCCAGGCAGCGTATTGACATGATATAGTGCCCAAGAAAGCATGCCATTTGCTTCTAGCCCGACATTGGCAATATGATAGAAAAGAAAGGCATAATGGAAAGGCTAAAAAATATTCTCATGCTAAATATGGACAAAAATTCGCTCTTTTACCTTGATTCCATTAAAAGTTGGCCAGGTTTACAAGAAAATAAGGAAAATAAGGGAAAAGGCAAAAAGTGACAAGAGTGGCACGTCAAAAGAGGTAAGACGTAAGAACATGAGAGAAATAAGAGAATGTTTCCACCTTTTTGATGAATTTAGTGGAAAAGGAGCGGATTGTAAGTCATTAAAGTGATGTGGAAGAAGTTAAGGATAAGCCTTCTATTATACTTCTTAAATACAAAGCTTTTTTTAACCGCTAATGAACTTACCCTCTTTTTGTTGGTGTTTGTCCTGACTTTCTTACCACAATTGGGTTTTTCTTTAGGTACCACAATTAGGTTTCATTTTAGGAAAAGGAAAACATATTCTCCATATTTGGCTAATCCTTATTCTTGTAGGAAAAGGTTATAGACTCTATAAATAGAGGTTCCTTTCTTCTAGTTTGTTAGCATTCACAATGTAGTCCTAGGGGTTTGAGAGTTTCGTTTGGGGGTAGACTTTGTGAGACACAAGTGTTGCGGTATTACTTGTGTGAACCTCTTTTTATTCTGAGTGAATTATGTGTAACAGTTTGTACTCTCTTTTATATAGTGAATTGCTTAACTCTCTTCCAACGCTCCATTTCAACGTCTCTTTGACGTGATTGTCCGGCTCCGGCGAAGCTAACGCCGGCGACAGGTAAGGGTAATACTCTTTTTCTCTTTCTCTCCCCTTCTCTTTTTTTGGTCTTCTTTTAGCTCTCTCCCAAACTCCCAACTGCCAGTCACTGGGACTCCGATACCGGCATGGGCCTTCGACGTTTCCTTCTCCGGCGAGTTCAAGAGAACTGACTGACGGTCGACGGTGGTAACGACGACTGTTCCAGAACTTAGAACAGATCTGTTCCGATAATTCTTCGGGCGACCTTGCCAGACGACGAGAGTCCGGCGAACCACTTCTACGCAGCCCGGTGAATTCTAACCTTGAACTTTATTTTTATCACGAAATTTTCGGTATCTTTCCATGCCTAGAATTTGTGTGGATTAATCTGTCTATTTATTTTGGTGCCTAATATCGATTGTTCTGTGAATTTTGGTGGTTTTCTGTGTCTTGCAAGTGCCTGTTATTGATTGTGCTATTTTTTACCATTGGTGCTTGTGGTTCTTTGTTGAATAGTTTTGTTGCGAGCTGGCTGTTTTGTCTATTTCATCTGTTGGTCTTGGCTATTTATTTACGTTTTGTGTTGTGTGTGTGTCTTCTATAGTTATATCTGTTCTTTGCCTTCGTTGTGCTTTTTGTGAGTAGTGGCTTGGGTGACTCATGGTGGTATAGGGTCATGTCCTGGGGGGCTGGGGGTGGAGTCGGGAGCTGGTGTTGGGGTAGGTCCGAGTTGTGGAGTGCGAGGTATTAAGGGAGGGGATAAGAATGTTGATAGGTTGAGGGTAGGGTCGTGGAACATAGGGACCTGTACGGGAAGTCGATAGAACTGGTTAAGATTCTTAGGAAGAGAAGGATTAATATTGCGTGTGTTCAGGAGATCAAGTGGGTAGGTTCTAAGGCTCGGGATGTGGATGGGTACAAGTTGCGGTACTCAGGTAGTGAGAGACGTAGGAATGACGTAGGTATCTTAGTGGACGAGGAGCTTAGAGAGCACGTAGTGGAGGTTAAAAAGGTTAATGATAGGGTGATGACTATCAAGTTAGTCTTTGGGGGTTTACTTTGAACATCTGTAGTGCGTATGCGCCACAGGTGGGCCTGAGCGAGGAGGAGAAAAATTTTTGGGAGGTTTTGGACGAGGTGGTTAGAGGCGTGCCTAGTTCGGAGAAGATTTTCATAGGAGGGGATTTTAATGGGCACATCGGGTTATTGACATTAGGGTATGATGACGTGCATGGAGGCTTTGGGTTCGGGGTTAAGAATGATGAGGGAGCTGCTCTTTTGGATTTTGCGAGGGCCTTTGGGTTGGTGGTAGTGAATTCCAACTTCCCGAAGAAAGAGGAGCATCTGGTTACTTTCCGTAGTAGTGTAGCCAGGACCCAGATTGACTTTTTGCTGCTTAGGAAGGGGGATAGAACTTTGTGTAAGGATTGTAAGGTTATCTTGAGTGAGAATCTGGCGATCCAGCATAGACTCCTGGTGATAGACTTGGTTATCAAGAAGGATAAGATGAGGCAGGGTGGGAAGGGTCGGCCTAGAGTTAGGTGGGATGCCTTGACTCTGGTTAGTGCTTTGGAGATAGGGGCGGAGTTGGAGGGGACGGGGGTTTGGGAGTGTAGTGGGAATGTGGATAGTATGTGGGATAGGGCTGTGGGTTATATCAAAGAGTCTGCTAGAGAGGCGTTGGGCGTCTCAACGGGCTGGTCTGGCAGGTATCGGGGGGATTGGTGATGGAATGAAGATGTTAAGAAGATGGTGGAGACGAAGAAGGCGGCTTATGCTAAGCTGGTTGAGAGTAAGGATGACGAGGAGAAGCGGGTAAGCAGGGAGAAGTACAAGTTAGCTAAGAAGGAGGCTAAGGTAGCAATTATGGCTGGTAAGACAACAGCCTTCGATAGTTTGTATAAGGGGTTAGAAGAGAAAGGTGGGGAGAAAAGGTTATTTAGGCTAGCCAAGGCTAGGGAGTAGAAGGGTAGGGATCTGGACCAAGTGAACTGTATTAAGGGGAGGATGGCAGAGTATTGGTGGAGAACGTCCTCATTAAGGAAAGATGGCAGTCTTATTTTCATAGGCTCTTGAATAAGGAAGGGGGCAGAGGTGTTATGTTAGGGGAGTTGGAGCACTCTGGGGAGCGTCGCGATTTTAGCTATTGTCGGCGTTTTAAGGTTAAGGAGGTAAGAGAGGCTATCCGCAAAATGTGAATGGGCAGGGCGACGGGGCCCGACAAGATCCCGGTGGATTTTTGGAAGTTTTCTGGCGGGGCAGGGTTAAGGTGGCTGACCAACTTATTCAACAACATTTTCAAGTCCGCAAAGATGCCCGAGGCGTGGAGAAGGAGCACGATGATTCCTTTATATAAGAACAAGGGTGACATTCAGAGTTGCAACTACCGGGGTATTAAGTTGTTGAGTCACATGATGAAGATTTGGGAGAGGGTGGTGGAGCGAAGGCTGAGGAAGATTATCTATTTCTGAGAATCAATTTGGGTTTATGCCTGGTCGCTCCACGACTGAGGCAATTCACCTAGTGCGGAGACTGGTAGAGCAGTATAGAAAGAGGAAGAGGGATCTGTACATGGTGTTTATTGACTTGGAAAAGGCGTATGACAAGGTCCCTAGGGAGGTTCTTTGGAGATGGTTGGAGATGAGGGGGTCCCTGTGGCGTACATTCGAGCGGTTAAAGACATGTATGAGGGGGCGAAGACTAGGGTGAGGACAGTGGGAGGAGATTCCGAGCATTTCTCAGTCTTGACAGGGTTACACCAGGGATCAACTCTTAGCCCTTTTTTATTCACTTTGGTGATGGAAGTGTTGAAGCGGAGTATACAAAGCGAGGTGCCTTGGTGTATGCTTTTTGTGAATGATGTAGTTTTGATTGATGAGTCCCGACAACGTGTTACTGATAAGCTGGAGGTTTGAAGACAAACTGTGGAGTCTAAAGGTTTCCAGTTAAGTAGGACCAAGATAGAGTACTTGGAGTGCAAGTTTAGTGACTCGAGGCAAGAGGACGAGGTGGTAGTGAAGTTGGATTCCGACACGGTTTGTAAGAGGGATAGTTTTACGTATCTTGGGTCGACGATTTAGGGGAATGGAGAGATAGATGATGATGTCTCTCACCGTATTGAGGCAGGTTGGATGAAATGGAGGCTCGCTTCGAGAATTTTATGCGATAAGAAGATGCCCCTAAGCTGAAGGAAAAATTCTATAGAGTTGCAATCAGGCCGGCTATGTTATATGGAGCTGAGTGTTGGCCGGTTAAGAATTCTTATATCCAAAAATTGAAGGTGGCTGAAATGAAGATGTTACGTTGGATGTGTGGTTTTACTAGGGCTGACAGGATTAGGAATGAAATTATTTGGGAGAAGGTGGGAGTGGTGTCGGTGGAGGATAAAATGCGGGAAGTGAGGTTGAGATGGTTAGGTCATGTGATGGGGAGGGGCGCAAATGCCCCGGTTCGTAGGTATGAGAGGTTGGCTTTGGATGGTTTCAAGCGGGGTAGGGGTAGACCTAAGAAATACTGGAGGGAAATGATTAGACGTGACATGGAGCAGTTACAGTTGACTGAGGACATGACCCTGGATAGGAAGGTATGAAGGAAAAACATTAGGATAGAGGGTTAAGGTGGGTGGATGAGTCGTAGTCAGTAGGTAGGAGGGCTTGGGTGTCTTGTTTGGCAGTGTTGCATATTTTTGTGGATGGCGTATCTATGTTTTTTATCGTGTTCCATGCTTTTGATGTTTTTATATACTGTCCTTTGTCTTGAGTCGGGGGTCTATTGGAAACATCCTCTCTACTTTGTTAGAGGTAGTGGTATAGTCTGCGTACACTCTACCCTTCCCAGACCCCACAATGTGGGAATCTACTGGGTTTGTAGTTGTTGTTATTGCTTATATCCTTTTGTGGATGTAGGTCAATTGACCGAACCACACTAAATTATTGTATCTTTTTTGGTTTATTTCTTGCATATATTCTTATTCATGATCTTTCGAGGTTTGCTTTGCTAGCTTCTGCATGACACCTGATTATTTCGGTCCTAACAAGTGGTATCAGAGAGAGGTTAAAATCGGGTGTTCATCTTGGTGGATTCAGTTTTAGTCGCAACCTATTTGACGATAATGAAGATTTTGGTTTGAGAAATTTTATCAAAGTGTTACTCTGTGTAGAGATAAAATTTAATGGAGGAGATTTTGAGATGAAGATTGAACTTGTTGAAGACTATATGAAGAAGGTGGAGTAAATTTATTTTATCAGAAATTCAGGCCAAGGGGAAGAATTGTTGGTGCTTGTCCTGACTTTCGTACCATAATTGTGTTTTCCTCTAGGTACCATAATTGGGTTTCCTTTTAGAAAAAGGAAAACATATTCTCTATATTTGGCTAATCCTTATTCTTGTAGGAAAAGGTTATAGACTATATAAATAGAGGCTCCTTTCTTCTAGTTTTGTAGCATTCACAATGTAGTCCTAGGGGTTTGAGAGTTTCGTTTGGGGGTAGACTTTGTGAGACACAAGTGTTGCGGTATCACTTGTGTGAACCTCTTTTTATTCTGAGTGAATTATGTGAGGTTGTCTCCCTTGATAATTTGTACTCTCTTTTATATAGTGGATTGCTCATCTCTTTTTGTGGATGTAGGTCGATTGACTGAACCACACTAAATTATTGTGTCTTTTTTGGTTTATTTCTCGCATATATTCTTATTCATGGTCTTTGGAGGTTTGTTTTGCTAGCTTCCGCATGACACCTGATTATTTCGGTTTACCACTCTTTGCCTAATATTGCTTATATTCTTTTGCAAGATAATGAAGATGTTTTTCCCAATGAATTGCCAAGGGAGCTACCACCTTTGAGGGGAATCGAGCATCATATTGACTTTGTTTCGGGTTCGCAACTTCCAAATCCAGCGACATAGTGAAGCAACACAAAGACTACAAAATAGTTGCAAAACCAAGTAGATGATCTTTTTGAGATGGAGCTTCTAGACTGTTTGAGACCATAAAGGAATCTATGAAGTCGACAAACTAGCGTTAGATATGGTATAATTAGTGTAGATATGAGAATATTATGTATAATTCGTATAGATATGAGAATATTGTCTAATCCCTAGAATCAGACAATTAGGAAATTGCATAATATTTTCTTATTTTCTTTCCTTATTCATATCATCTGTAACGGCTATTTAATCCCATGAACTTGAGGGAATAATCAATCAATACACTTACAATATCTATTCCCTTTTTTTTTATCAATTTCACATGGTATCATTGGGGTTCTAGCCCCTCTAAATGTTCAGTTTTCAGTAGCAGAAATTGAAAACAAGAAAAAAGAGGAGGGATCGATCAATGGGTTGCTAAATCAACCATATCAAAACACTGTTGAGTCTCACCTCTCTCTTTCTCCAGGTCATTTATTTTCTATATAAATTCCTTTTCTATTTTTTTCTCTGAATCTTTGTACTTCTTTCTAATTCGTTCGGAAGACACAAAAAAACAAAATGGGTGATAAGCAAACTGATAATCAGACTACTTTAGCAGAGTCTGAGAATCAGATTGTTAAGCCAATCGTTTTCTCTACACCATCACTTACAATAACCACAGTAATGTTAAATGGTAGTGGTAATTACACCTCTTGGATAGCCTCGGTAGAATTGTGGTTTACACGTCAAGGATTTGAAAATCACTCGCTCAAAAATAGTAGTACTATTGGGCAAGCTAATAGGCCTGCTTGGGTTAAAATAGATGCACAATTGTGTAGTGTAGTCTTCTGTTGAATTCACTTGATCCTAAGTTGTTAAATTTGTTCCAGCCTTGTAAGACTTGTTGCAAAGTGTGGAGCAAAGCCAAAACTTTGTATACAAATGACATACAACTCATCTACACAGTTGTGACTGATATTGTTCATCTACAACAGAATCAACATGACATGGCAAATTACTTGGGTCGGTGGAATACTTAAAGGATAAATTTGATTCTCTTATGCCTTTTACTAACAAATTGGATGATCAGGAGATACAAAGAGATAGGTTCTTTATGGTCTTGGCTTTGGTTGGGTTGCGAGCAGACCTAACCTCAGTTTGTGGCCAAATTCTTTCTAGAACATTTGTTCCTACCTAGGAAGAATTCTTTGCAAGATTATTACGCATCACATCTGCACCTCCTGAGCTAAATTCCTATGATGCATCTATCATCGTTGTCCAAACTAATAATTTTCAGAAAGGAAAATGGAGGAACAATAAGCAATGCATTCATTGTTATAAGGAAGGACATGTAAGAGAGGAATGTTAGTTATTCTCTTACATTGCACTCACTGTAACAAGGAAGGGCATGTAAGCGAGGAATGTAGCTTCTTCATGGTAAGCCTCTACACAATTATGATCGTCTTTGACACACAACAAATATGGCTCATAACTGAGATGGTATTCTGCCTACACCTGATGGGATGGATCATCTCAATCTATCACTTTAACTAGAGCAGACTACAATGACCATCTTCAGTACCAAGCGTCAATGCAACAATCATCAACTTCATCAGTTGTTTGCACAGTACAACTGAGTAACTTATTTGCTTATGTCGCATAGTCTTTATCTTAGGAACAATGGATTCTTGATTTCAGTGCTTCTGACCATTTTTCTAGTAACAAAAATACTCTTACTACTCCTTCCCTCTCTACTGCTACTTTGGCTAATGGCTCAAAGACTGTTGTAAAGGGGATAGGTATATCTCACTCTCTGCCTTCCATACTTTTAGAATTAATCCTTTTTGCATCTGAATATCCATATAATCTTATTTCCATTAGCAAATTAACCAAAAACCTAAAATGTGTTGTAACCTTTCTTGATGATTCTGTTCTTCTGCGAGACCGGAGTACGGGAAAAGTGATTAGAAAAGGATACGAGTCCCAAGGATTGTACATACTATCCATCCCAACACCACATGTTGCTTTAACTTCTGTTGTTTCCTCGGAATTGCTAGATAGTCAATTGGGTCATCCGAGTCTCTTGAAACTACAGAAGATGGTTCCTAGTTTGGCTAGTTTATCTTTGTTAAAATGTGACTTGTGTCTGTTGGGAAGCATACTCGTACATCTTTTCCCAAAGCGTGTTAGTAACAGGGCCACCTCAATATTTGAAATTGTTCATTGGGATATATGTGGTCTAAGTCGTGTCAATTCTTTCTTAGGCTTTTATTGTTTTGTGACTTTGTTGATGACTATTCTCGGTGCACGTGGTTATTTTTTAATTAAAAATAGATCTAAGTTATTCTCTATCTTTCAAAAAATTTATGCTGAAATTCACAATCAATTTGGTATTTCCATTAAGAATCAATGACAATGTCCAAGAATATTTCTCTACTCTTTTTTTTAATGTCATTCCAAGGCATATTGCACTTGTCTTCTTGTGCACATATTCCTCAACAAAATGGAGTTGTTGAGCAAAAGAACAAACATCTAATAGAAACTACTCGGACATTGCTATTCATAATAATGTCCCTTTACATTTTTCGGGGATGCCGTTACTACTGCTTGTTATTTAATCAATCGTATGCCTTCATCTATTTTGCAGTACAAGAGTCCACACTCAGAGTCCTTTATCCAAACCAAACTTTATTCCCCCTTCCTCCATGTGTATTTGGTTGCACCTATTTTGTTCATAACCTTACCCCCAAAGAAGGCAAACTTCAGCACAAGGCTTTTAAATGTATCTTTCTCGGGTATTCTCATCTACAAAAAAGGTTACAAATATTTTGATCCCTCTACCAATAAGTAATTTATCTCAACAGATGTTACCTTTTTCTAGACCACCGCATTTTTCTCCTAATACGACAAAATAAAAGGCAATATCAGTCCTTCCAATTCCAACTATTCCAGCCCCTGATCTACCTCCATCTCCTAAGATCTATTCCCGAAGACCTCAACCTTCTTATGAATGTGCTAATCCAGTTAGTATTTCTAACATTGATACAGGTACACAAAGCACTCCTAGTGACTCATTACCTGCTCCAATGATGTCTCCTGCTTCGATCGAGCATTTATCAGATGATCGTCCCATTGCTCTTCACAAAGATACTAGAACTACTACCAATAAAACTCCCATTTATGCTTATTTAAGCCATCATCGCCTGTCACCTTCATATCATGCCTCATTACTAGCTTATCAACAGTCAAAGTTCCCAAAACTGTGGCAGAAGCACCGATTCATCCAGGTTGGCATCAGGCTACGATTGAGGAGATGACTGCTTTGCATGACAATGGTACTTGGGAGCTTGTTCCTTTACCTAAAGGAAAAACCACAATTAGTTGTCGTTGGGTATTCATAGTTAAGGTAGGTTTTGATGGAGCTGTTGATCGTCTCAAAGCGAGACTGGTTGCTGGCAAAACTCATCTTTTTAATTGTTATGTTGATGATATTGTTATCACATGAGATGATCATAAAGGTATTGCTCAACTGAAAAAACACCTCTCAAGTCACTTTCGGACTAAGGATTTGGGCAAGCTGAAATACTTTCTAGGCATTGAAGTGGCATAGTCTAGCGGTGATATTGCTATTACACAAAGGAAATATGCCTAAGACATTTTGGAAGATGCTGGTATGTTGGATTTCAAACATGTGGACACTCCCATGGATCGAAATACTAGGCTTATTCCAAGACAGGGGAGTCTCTGAAAGATCCTGACAGATATCAGAGACTTGTTGGAACTTAACTACCTTACGCTCACATGACCAAATATCTCATGTGTTGTTAGTGTAGTTAGCCAGTTTTTGCAATCACCTTGAGATGGCCACTAGAATGCCGTGATTCGCATCTTGCAATATATTAAAATCTCTCTCGGGCAAAGTTTATTTTATGAAGACAAAGGACACACCCATATTGTTGAGTATTCTAAAGCAGATTGGGCAGGATCTCCTCCTGACGGGCGGTCCACTTCTAGTTATTGTGTTCTAATTGGAGTCAATCTAATATCTTGAAAAAGTAAAAAGCAAGTTGTCGTAGCTAGATCAAGCGCAAAGGCAGAGTATCAAGCTATGGCACTAGCTACGTGTGAGCTTATATGGTTGAGACAACTTCTCCAAGAATTGAAAATAAGAGGAGTTGAATCGATGAAATTGATTTGTGATAATCAAGTTACACTGCATTTCCCTTCTAATGTTGTGTTTCATGAGAGAACAAAGCACATTGAGATAGATTGTCATTCATTCTAGAGAAGATTGAGTCTGGATACATTGCCACAAGTTTTGTCAACTCAAAATATCAACTAGCAAATATTTTCACAAAATCACGTCGAGGATCCAGAACTGACTATCTTTGTGGCAAACTGGGAGCATATGACTTGTACGCTCCAACTTGAGGGCGCTCCAGCTTGAGGGGCAGTGTTAGATATGGTATAATTAGTGTAGATATGAGAATATTCTATATAATTAGTATAGATATGAGAATATTCTCTAATCCCTATAATCGGGCAATTAGGAGATTGTGTAATATTTTCTTATTTCCTTTCTTTTCTTCACATCATCTGTAACAGCTATTTAATCTCATGAACTTGAGGGAATAATCAATCAATACGATTCCAATCTCTCTTCACTTCTTTTTCAATTTCACAGGGCTAAGAGAGAGCTTGAGTCCTTGACCTTGCATCGAGCATGTGATCCTAGTACCAAAGAAGGCTGGAAATTGGCGAATATAATTTTGCTAGAGCTATCAACAAATCACAGTGAAGTATTGTCACCTTATACCTAGGCTTGATAACTTACTTGATGAGTTGAGTGGTTCTAATATCTTTCCAAAAATTGACTTGGGAAGTGGATACCACCAACTTAGGGACAAAACTTGGCGATGAGTGGAAAATCGTCATCAAACAAACATATTTGATTTAGTGAATGGTTCCTTTGGACTTTCTAATGCATCTAGCACTTTCATGCACCTTATAAACCATGTGATAAAACCCCTCATTGTCAAGTTTTTATTGTGTGTGTACTTTGATGATATTTTGTTGAGTTCTAGATTAATTAAAGAACATGTTGAGCACCTTGGACAACAAGCTTCACCTGCATATTTTGTGTTTCAAGTAGACTAATCATGGGACGATCACAAGGCACTAGGAGCTCGAAGGGCATTGCGATCACGATGTTCCAGACTCGAACGCAGAGAAGAAATCCCCAGTTGAGTTTCAGCACAAAAGCATCATAAAATATGGAACCCTGAGTGGAACGCAAAGCAGGACCTTCCAGCACCATATCATGATCGTGATATATTTCACCGCGATAGCAGTGACGACGGCGCAACAACTGTACTTTCCAAAAGTGGCTAATGATACTTTGGGGCCTAACTTAGGATTATTTAACTAAGCACTTTATGTGACAATTTAGCCTTAATATAAATATGATAAACCCCAAATTATTTTATTTAGTTTGTTAGAATTTGTGAGATTTAAATGTGATCTTGGAATTTGACTTGCTTTCTAAGATTTATGTTTCATTTCCAATCTTATTCATTGCACCGCCGTCGAAACAAGTAAATATATGTTAAAAATTTATTCGAACTCTCAAATTAGTTGGATGCGTGTATTTCCCCAAATCGTATTGTGCCATCCTTGCATATCACATGCAAAAAAAAAAAAAAGTAAACTCTTTCTCATACATATCACTAAAAGATCAGCTTAGAGATAATAAATGCTACTAAAAGAGCTGCACCGCTAGAAACTATTGGTCTACCTAAGGATTCAACACGTATAAGATAACTACAATATCAGTGGTGGAGGTAGAAGTCCGACTACAGACGGAGCCAGCTTGATTAAAATTATTTTTTTATGTATATATAGTAGATATTAGACTCTTCATCTAGTTCGTGTCTACTTATTTGTAATTTTAACCCCGATGAAAATCCTGAATCTGCCATGGACAGTTCGGCAGAATCCAGTAACTTCTGCTCAAATATATTTTTGTTAGAGAAATTCATTAATTAGCAGTTGAAGTCATCGTTCTAAATATCCAACACTCATAAAGTTAAAATTATAGCTTCGTTGCGTATTCAAAATGAAGTGAAAAACCTGTTAGTGCTGGAGAATTCATGGAGCCTGCCACGGTTGGAGATGATAACAACACCAACATCCACATCACACAGAATTGAAAGTTCTCTAGCTTTCTTCATTAGTCCTTTCCTTCGTTTACAGAAAGCAGTTTGTCTACAACTTTTATCTTCAATTCTCTTTATTTCTACCTTCCTTCTCCCCATTTTATTCTGCCAAAGAAAAAGCCCTAATCCAAAAATTGTATTATTATCATCATTGTTCCATGGTTTTTGTACAGCTCCATATTTATTTGTACGCTGTTTTCTCTCCCACAACTCAAATCTACATGGGTCCCTTCGTCCATCTTTTCATACTCTCTCTGTTTTTTCCTCTTGTGTTTTTACCTAAATTAGTAATTTGTTAAGTCCAAGTTTCCAAAGGACAATTCAAAAGGGGGAAAACAAGTCTCACAATTACACCCTCCATCATAAAATACTTGACATATTAGTAAAATATTTTATCTCAAAATATTTGATATATTTAAGGTAACCTCGTATTTGATAAAAAAATATTTTATTCTCAATATAAAGTTATTTGACATTAATTTAAATTTAATTGAGTTTCAATATAAATAATATTCTCAAATTTATATTTTCAAAGTATAATTAATAAGACTAATTTAATAAAATAAATTTCTATTAAATATCTCTCTATATATATATATAAGCAAGACAAGAAGCCACGTGGCAAGCTATTGAGAAGCCACGTGGAAAAGTTTAGAACAAAGGTCAATATTATTGTAATAAAGTTTTTAAATTAAAAGATATTAAATATTTGAATTTGAAAATGTATTATCCTTTTAAAAAGAAAAAAATCATTAGCTTAAAAATAGAAAAGTATGATTAAAGAGTCATAAATAAACTCTTACTATTTCAAAAAATTATTCTTTTTATATACAATAAAATATATTTGAATATATTTAATTTAATAATAATAATAAATAATAATAGTATGCAGTAAAATTGCTAACAAAAAACAAGTGTGTAATAATAGTATTAGTGTTGTGGTGATAATAATAATAATAATATATCTCTCTATATATATATAAAAGCAAAACATAAGCAAGACAAGATGCCACGTTTCAAGCTATTAAAATAGTCACGTGGCAATTTTTAAGATAATATTAAAAAATACTTCAAGACAAAGTTAAAAATATTGTAATAAAATTTTGAATTGAAAAATTAAGTATTTGAATTTGAATAAATTAACCTTTTTACAAAAAAGATTTTCATTATCTTGAAAATAGAAACTAATAATTAAAGAGTTCTAATAGATATACACTATTTCAAACTTATCTCTTATAAAATTTAAATGTTATAAAATACATTTAAATATAATTTATTTACATATTAGGGAAAGATAAAATTATTGATGATAATAATAATGATAAATATGCATTTAATTTTAAAAAATATTTATAAATATTGAAAAAAAGATTAAAATGTTAATATAACTTATATTAATAATAGTAGTACACACTTACGTAGTAGTACTTTTAGTTGTTTTTTAAAACAGGCGTGGTAGTAGTAGTACTGAATAATAATAATAGTAATAATAATAATAATAATTAAATTGTAGTAGTGGGTAGAACATAGTTTTAGTGTAGAAGAAAAAAAAAAGTGGGAACTTTTTTTAAAAAGAAATAACATGTGAATTAATCTTATTGATTTCAAATATTTCTCTTAATTCAAATATATACATTATAAGATAAGTATGTATTTTATTTGAAAAATTATGGATAAGGAAGAATAATAAATTGATCTTCTTTTAACAAATACATATAATATTTGAATTTAAATGAAATTTAAATTGAAGTAGAGTTTCATTTTCTTAATATCTCTTTTATATTACGTAGTACATAGAAATAGAATAATAGTATCTTTTAAATGCACTGACCTACCCTTTGTTCTTTTTTTCTTTTCTTCTACCACCCTCTCTTCTTTCTTTTTTGTTTTTAAAACTATTTTTCGGGTGATTATTTGTCTGTTATAGGCTGAGGAATAGAGGTTAGTATAAGTTGTATTATGAACAGATGCACAATTATTTGATTGTTACAGATTTTTAGTTTGTTATTATTGCACAAAAAAAAAACCTTTAAATGTAATCACCTATTATGGCATTTAAAGTTCAAATTCAAATTTGAATTGTAGTGAAGTTAACTTCCGAACCTCTCTATATATACTCCTGCAATGATGTACGCACTAAACTTTCCTCTTTTTTTTTTTTTTACTGTTGTTGCATTCTTCATATTTTTCATTTTCTTGAAACACTTTTGATTTAATTTCTTCATTTTTATATGCAGATGAGTGATGATCATATTATTGGCTATTTTTCTTTTGTATATACAGGCCTAAATTCAAGTAAGTAATTTGTTATTTTAATATTATTTGTTTGATTTTTGATAAAAATAATATATTTGATTATATAAATGAAAAATAAAATTACGTTTCTCTAAAGATTTTGAGTCGCATATTAGCTTTTTAAATGCTAACTTTTATTACCATTTTTATACTATTAGTTTATTAAAATAAATGTTCATATTTTTTCGTCGTATATGATACTAAAATGTTAACTATCACGTAATATTTATCAGATCATATTTAAAGAAAAAAATATAATAACATTATAATTGAAAAAATAAAGTACAATTAATATTTAAAATACATATTTTTCTGTATGGGATCGGTCCCCATAAACTTCTCTTAGAGTCTCTAACTTTTTTTTTTTTTTTTTTTTTTTTGGGGGGGGGGGGGGGGGTAAAGGGGGTGTAAACATTAGAGTCTCTAACTTATGTATTTTTACGAATTTTCATTATTAATCATGTTGTATTTTTATTAAGATCTCGATGACAAGCGTACAAAGCCAAGGTTGTTATTGTCACTACATGGATTGATCCTCCTAATAAATAAATAATTAAATAAATAAATAATAAACAATAGTAAACAATATGTGTTAGTACTGATAAATAGTAGTAGGGATAAATATAATAATTATAATAAATAAAAAAATTATTTAGATTGACTTCAAAATTTTCAATAATTAAAATTTATAAATTATAGAATAAATATGCATTTGATTTGAAAAAATTAAAGATAAGGTAAGAATAATAAAATGAACTTCTTATAATAAATTGATATAATATAATACTTAAATTTGAATTTAAATAGAATTTGAATGGGAACGGAATTCTAAATTCTTAATATTTCCTAAATTTATAATATTTAATACTATTTTTATAATATACATTAATAATAATAAAAATAATATATTAAATAGAAATATAATAATACTAAAGTAACAAATAAATAAATAATATAATATAATATAATAAATAAACTATTCATAAACTTTTTCCTTTTAATGTTATAAAAAAATCTTAAATATTAAATGAAATATTAAAAATATTAAGATAACTAATAATATTACTATTATTTAGTAGTACACACGTAGTACATAGTAATAATAAAAGCAAAACCTAAGCAAGACAAGATGCCACGTGTCAAACTACTAAAATAGCCACATGACAATTTTTAGGACAATATTAAAAAATATTTTAAGACAAAATTTAAAATATTGTAATAAAAAATTTGAATTGAGAAATTAAGTATTTGAATTTGAATAAATTATCCTTTTACAACAAAGATTTTCATTATCTTAAAAATAAAAACTAATAATTAAAGAGTTTTAATAGATATATATTATTTCAAACTTATCTCTTATAAATTTTAAATCTTATAAAATATATTTAAATATAATTTATTTACATATTAGGGAAAGATAAAAATTATTGATGATAATAATAACAATGATAAATATGCGTTTAATTTTAAAAAATATTTATAAATATTGAAAAAAAATAGATAAAAATATTAATATAACTAATATTAATAATAGTAGTACACACTTAGTACATAGTAGTACTTTTAGTTATTTTTTTAAACAGGCGTGGTAGTAGTAGTATTGAATAATCATAAGAAGAAGAAAAAAGTTAAAAATAAGTAAATAAATAAATTGTAGTAATGGGTAGAACATAGTTATAGTGATAGAGGAAAAAAAAAGTGGGAACTTTTTTTAAAAGAAAATAGCACGTGAATTAATCTTATTGATTTCAACTTTTCTCTTAATTCAAATATATACATTATAAGATAAATATGTATTTTATTTGAAAAATTATGGATAAGAAATAATAATAAATTGATCTTCTTTTAAAAAATACATATTATATTTGAATTTGAATTTGAATTTGAATTTAAATTTAAATTTAAATTTAAATTTAAATTTAAATTTAAATGAAATTTAAATTGAAGTGGAGTTCTATTTTCTTAATATCTCTTTAATATTTACATAACCAGTATTAGTGGTAGAAACAATCATACATAGTACATTTCAAACTTATCTCTTTAAAAATTTAAATATTATAAAATATATTTAAATATATTTTATATTTCGAGAAATAATATCATGGTTGACTTTTTTTAAGATAATAGAATTTAACATGTTTGAACAAATACTAAAACATAAAATATTTAAAATATTATTTTAATATTATCCGCGCATTGCGCAGGTACATACACTAGTTTTTTAATAGATGTGTTAAGTCAATAGGAGTCAAACCTCTTCTTATGATCATTTTACTATAGAAATTTGCTTTTTTTTTCGTAATAGATGTTGCTATTTATTATAACAGTACTATCTTGAGAAATTGCTCTGCTATAATAATTATTACTAGTTATGATAAGTTCATGCAAAGTAAGGGCTCAACATTCATTCTAAATTAATATTATAATAATAATCATATAAATCAATGTGATATTTTTTGAATTTTAAAAGTTAAATAAATTTATTTTTCAAAATAATGTTTGCATATATTCTTAAATATTTAAAATTATCAATTATTATAATTTATTATTTAAATATACAATTTTATTTCAAAAATTTAATTCATGGTCAAAATTAAATTTACAAATGCATAAATTAATAAAGACTATAAAAAATAAAATTCGATGGGTCTATATTACTGTTTTTCAGGAACACGGACTCGGTATATTTTACTTTTTTATCTAAATTTATGTGACACAAATATAATTTAGATAATCAATCGTACTTTTAATATGTTTTTAGATATTTGAAGGTGTTAATTATTGTAATTTATAATATTTTTATGCAGTTTTCAAATAATATACGTTACTCTCCCTGTCCAAACTTTTATGGCTATGATAGTCAATTATATTTTTAAAATTGTTCAAGTTCTTAACTATTGTGGTTTATAATATTTTTCTTCTATTTCAATTTAAGTGGCATTGATGTAATTTCGAGAGTCAATCAAAGATTCTATATCTTTTAAATTTTTTAAGTTGTTAATTATTTGGATTCATAATATTTTTATGTATTTTTAAAAAATATATAAAAGATTATTTTTTTTATATATTTTAAGTTGTTAACTATTGTAATTTCTAATATTTTTTTATGTGATTTTCAAATAATATATGTTATTCTTCATGTTCAAACTTTTGTGACATTTATAGTCAATTATTTTTTCTAGATAATTTAAGTTTTTAATTATTGTGATTTATAATACTTTTCTTCTATTCCAATTTAAGCGACATAATGTTTAGATGGCCATAATAATTAATTAGAGGTGATATAGTAAAATCACTATTGAAACAATGAAGCAGACATGTCTTAAATGACTCACAACAACTAATTAGAAGTGATCTAACAAAATTACTATAAAAAATACTTGTGAAAAATAATTTAAGTGGACGTCATATAAGATGTCAAATTAATTTAAAATATCAAGAGTTAATTAAATATTGCTTTTATAATACTTAGATGACTTATAATAATTAATTAGGAGTGATATTTGATAAAATTTTGATTAAAACAACTGAAGCAGTTATGTCATAAATATTTATTTTTCATTTTTAATTAAATATTATTAATTTTTAATATGTAAATAACTTTAAATAATTAATTAGAGATGATATAGTAAACTCAAGGAGCAAGCAATTGAAGCAGGCATGTTAACATTTAGCTGCCTGCTTTGGCAAGAGATTTGTCACAATCCAAAAACGAGGGTCGTGATAATACTTGTCGCGGCGTACCTTGACAAGTAAGTCTATCACCCAAACTGATACAAAAAGAGGAAAAGACAGAAATACCCCAAGGTAAGGCTTCTAGAACGAAGTTGAACCATATAAGTAATCATAACAATGCAAAAAGAATATATTCAAAATATCAATCATGCCCAACAGAAGTGTCAATAGTGTAAGAACTACTAATACAATTCAGGAGTCAAATACATCAAAACATAACCACAAAGTAATAATATCTGTCTCTGAATACTAATAAAGACATAACTACTATAGTAAGATAGAGGTGAACTCCAGATGCATAAATACCCAACAGCTACCTTGGAAGCTCCAACAATTGCCCGAGTTAAGCAAGCTGAGGCGTGCTCGGACTAGGACCTGCACCGAAAGGGCGCAGTAGGCATGAGTATAGACCACTTGTACTTAGTAGGTATCATAGGCCAACCAAGCAAAGTAGTAAATAAAGCATACAAAATATACACTAAGGCCACGTCACCTGCAATTAGAAAATGTCCCATAATGATAGCCTACACTATTTGCACTAACAGTTGTAATATATCATATATATTGCAACATCACAATCAGATAGAACACAAGTGTGCATCATATCACATATAGGGAGAACAAGGGAGAACATGCAGATACAAGATCATCAAATACAAGTAAAAAAAGATAAGACAATTACATAAATGACAAGTCAATATAGCAATACAACACGATATAAACACAATAAAGTAAGTGGAATGTATATGATGATGATGATGATGCACAAGGTCGTCACACAACCTCCGGGATTATCACACAATCCTCGTGTACATCTACGGAGGCAAACTTCCCAACACAGGACCTAGGGGAGGTTCGTCAACCCGTATACAATTCACATATCTCATATCTCCTTTTCGACACATCCCTCGAAAAAGGTTTTATAAGGTGTTATAATATCTCTTCCCCGGTATATCCCTTGGGATGGGTTTTAAAAAAATGTTGCCAGTGTTACGCAGATGTTGCCACGGTGGTAACAATGTTTCATAAATGAGTATGATATGAGATGTAATGCTCACAACCAATCACAATCAACCACTTGATATATTCCCACAACCAAGAACAATGATATATTTTCAGAACCAACCACAATGATATATTTTCACATCCATGTGAGCCAATACCCACTCATTATTTCTATTTCATCCATGAATTTCCACATGTCTCATATACTAACAAGTATGAATGTATCACAATAGATCAATGGTTCCACATTAGACATTTCAACAACAAAATATAATTATTCATATGTATTCAAGGCTATCAACATTACATAGGACCCCACACAGTCACACATATCACATAATATCTCAATTTTGATAATTACATCACATATAGGCCCCCGCACAGGAAAAACACTTAGATAGCCATTTTTCATGATTAGTTCCCACCTGTAACATGCATTTTTTACCATTATTTACTACCCAACCCAGTCTAAAAGAGTTAAGCCGTAACCTACCTCAAAAGTCAAAATTGATCCGCTACACTTTGAACCCACAACCTTACTTTTCACGAACAATCTCGAAATCCACTAAAAACATCAAATATGAAATCTACGAGTCAAAATAAAACCAACGACACCTATATTGACTACTTTTGATTTGGGATCAAAACGACCTCCGAAATGAATTTCCGAAAAAAGGGCAAAATCAAAATCTTACTTCAAAAACATGTTTTTCATACTTTTAGGAACTTGCAGCTGAAAATTCAAGTTAAATCGAGTAAAAAATGAGGTTCAAATGAAAGAAAAATTATTTTTGAGCTTTACCGGGTAAAATCTTAAAAATTAGCATTAAAATCAAGAATCCGAGTTGTTTTGAAGGTTAAATTTATGAAAACTAATAATAATAAGATAATAACATTATTCAAGTGAAAAATGGTGAAATTGGGATTTAAAATCAAGCCTTAAGATTTTTGGGGTTTTGAGAATTTTATCAAGAAATTACTAAGAAAATGATGAATTCTTACCTTAAATCCGTAAATAAAATTAAGAAATAGACGTTAATCTAGCTTTCGAAGCTCCCACAAGCTTCACTTTCAAGTTCGCATATCTTTTAAATTTTTTAAGTTGTTAATTATTTGGATTCATAGTATTTTTACGTATTTTTTAAAAATATATAAAAGATTATTTTTTTAGATATTTTAAGTTGTTAACTATTGTAATTTATAATATTTTTTATGCGATTTTCAAATAATATATGTTATTCTTCTTGTTCAAACTTTTGTGGGAATGATAGTCAATTACATTTTCTAGATAATTTAAGTTTTTAATTATTGTGATTTATAATACTTTTCTTCTATTCCAATTTAAGCGACATAATGTTTAGATGACCATAATAATTAACTAGAGGTGATATAGTAAAATCACTATTGAAACAACGAATCAAAAATGTCTTAAATGACTCACAACAACTAATTAGAAGTGATATAGTAAAATTACTATAAAAAATACTTGTAAAAAATAATTTAAGTGGACCTCATATAAGATGTCAAATTAATTTAAAATATCAAGAGTTCATTAAATATTACTTTTTAATACATAGATGACTTATAATAATTAATTAGGGGTGATATTTGATAAAATTTCAATTAAAACAACCGAAGCAGATATGTCATAAACGTTTATTTTCCCTTTTTAATTAAATATTATTAATTTTTAATATGTAAATAACTTTAAATAATTAATTAAAGATAATATAGTAAACTCAAGGAGCAAGCAATTGAAGCAGGCATGTTAACATTTAGCTGCCTGCTTTGGCAAGAGGTTTGTCACGATCCAAAATGAGGGTCATGATGGCACTTGTCACGGTGTACCTTGACAAGTAAGCCTATCACCCAAACTAATACAAAAAGAATAAAAAATATAAATACCCTAAGGTAAGACTTCTAGAACGAAGCCGAACCATATAAGTAATCATAATAATGCAGAAAGAATTTATTCAAAATACCAATCATGCCCAACACAGGTGTAAATAGTGTAAGAACTACTAATATAATCCAAGAGTCAAATACATCAAAAAATAACCACAAAGTAATAGTATTTGTCTCTAAATACTAATAAAGACATAACTACTATAGTAAGATAGAGGTGAACTCCAGACGCATGAATGCCCAATAGCTACCTTGGAAGCTCCAACAATCGCCTGAGTCAAGCAAGTTGAGGCATACTTCGGCTACGACCTGCACCGAAAGGGATCAGTAGGCATGAGTATGACCTAGTTGTCCTTAGTAGGTATCATAGACCGACCAAGCAAAGTAGTAAATAAAGCATACAAAATATACACTAAGGACACGTCACCTGCAATTAGAAAATGTCCCATAATGATAGCCTACACCATTTGCACTAACAGTTCTAATATATCACATATATTGCAACATCACAATCAGATAGAACACAAGTGTGCATCATATCACATATAGTGAGAACAAGGGAGAACATACAGATACAAGATCATCAAATACAAGTAAAAGAAGATAAAAAAATTACATAAATGACAAGTCAATATGGCAATACAACATGATATAAACACAATAAAGTAAGTGGAATGTATATGATGATGATGATGATGCACGAGGTCGTCGCACAACCTCCGGTATTATCGCACAATCCCCGTGTACATCTACGGAGGCAAGCCTCCCAACGCAGGACCTATGGAAGGTTCGTCAACCCGTATACAATTTACATATCTCATATCTCCTTTCTGACACATCCCTCGAAAAAAGTTTTATAAGGTGTTACAATATCTCCTCCCAGGAATATCCTTTCAAAAGGGTTTTTAAAAAGTGTTGTCAGTGTTACGCAGGTGTTGCCACGGTGGTACCAATGTTTCATAAATGAGTATGATATGAGATGTAATGCTCACAACCAATCACAATTAGTATTTCCATAATCAACCACTTTATATATTTCCACAATCAACCACAATGATATATTTTCACAACCAACCACAATGATACATTTTCACAATAATGTGAGCCAATACCCACTCATTATTTCTGTTTCATCCATGAATTTTCACATGTCTCATATACTAACAAGTATGAATGTATCACCATAGACCAATGGTTCCACATTATACATTTCAACAACACAATATAATTATTCATATGTATTCAAGGCTATCAACATCACATAGGACCCCACACAGTCACACACATCACATAATATCTCAATTTCGACAATTACATCACATATAGGCCCCCCCTACAGACAAAACACTTAGATATCCATTTTTTATGATTATTTCCCACCCGTAACATGCATTTTGTACCATTATTTACTATCCAGCGTAATCTGAAAGAGTTAAGTCATAACCTACCTCAAAAGTCAAAACCGATCCGCTATACTTCGAACCCAGAACCTTACTTTTCACGAATAATTTTGAAATTCACTAAAAACATCAAATATAAAATCTACGCATCAAAACAAAATCAACAACACCCATATTGACTACTTTTGATTTGGGATCAAAATGACCTCCGAAACGAATTTTCGAAAAAAGGCCAAAATAAAAATTTTGTTTCAAAAACATGTTTTTCATATTTTTAGGAACCTACAACTGAAAATTCAAGTTAAATTGAGTCAAAAATGAGGTTCAAATGAAAGAAAAATTATTTTTGAGCTTTACCGGGTAAAATCTTTGAAATTCAGATCAAAATTAAGAATCCGGGTTGTTTTGAAGATTAAATTGATGAAAAACTAGTAATAATAAGATAAAAACATTATTCAAGTGTAAAATGGTGAAATTGGGATTTAAAATCAAGCCCTAAGATTTTTGGAGTTTTGAAAAATTTATTAAGAAATTACTAAGAAAATGATGAATTCTTACCTTAAATCCGTAAATAAAATCAAGAAATAGACATTAATCTAGCTTTCGAAACTCCCACAAGCTTCACTCTCAAGCTTCACCTGAGCTCCTAAGTACGATCAGGAGCCCGTGTGTCTGAACCTCTAATATGAGACATCATAGCGCAAAAGAAAGAGTATGCGTCAGTACTTTGAATATACTGGTATGCTAAGGGGGGCAGGCTGATATATATGGGTTCATATGCATGAGATGATAACTGACTGAATGAACATCATGAAATAATGGAATAAGAGTGCATGCAAAACTGTAACTACTGATCAAGCTTACTATGCAATATTGTGCATATAACCTCTGTCTGAATTAGATTGAAATTGAAGTACTGAGTTCTGGTAACTGAATACTGATAACTGAGGTTTAGAATGACACTGAAGTATTGAATTCTGATGGCTAAGTAACTAATAACTGATAGCCATGGTTCTGTAGAACTATATGAGTTCTTTACTGAATTCTGAGACTGAATACTGATTACTGAAACTATAACTGTGGGAGTGTTCATCTAACCGATATATCCCGATTATAAACTGAGTTGAGGTCCAACCTGTGACCCTAGTTAAAAGGGTGTTAACACCTTGCCAATGGATACTAACAATGTTGTGTCAACCCTAATCTGGTAGAAAGACTCATGAAGTGTATATATGGTTACGTCATCCCTAATCCAGCAGGAGGATGACTTATCCTATGCTGGCTACACAGTTATATAACTTAGGGACTGCAACTAAGGGTCAAACCCTCTGCTGGAAAGAATGCCCCCATCCCTGAGTTCACTTAGTGTTGAATCCTACTTCCATCTGAATAGATATTAAACTGATCACTATATTGTACTAGGCTTGACTGAACTGTTACTGATCGTGTTGACTGACTGAACTGGGCTGAGTTCACTGAGTTCTGTAACTGACTGGGTACTACTGTTTGTGACATTGCTGAAACCATTCTGTAGCTACTGTAATTCTAGGTAAACAACTAAATTGTCGGGTATTGAATACCCTTGAACTTGATAGAATCGATAGTAAAACATGGCAAAATCTTGAAGGCATTACATTAATTACTCATCCACCATGCATTCATTTAAGCATTTTGTCAAACATTTAAGAGGCATGAACTTGTACATGAATGGGACCACATAATAACATGTCATGAATTCACTATTCAATTTACATAGGCATGTTATCAAACACTTGGAGAGCATAAATAGTGCACATAGAAATCATCAAGGTATAAACATCATGGCTACAACATTCAACTTGCAAATTCAAGGGTTTAACATGAGCATCACATGATTCTACTTACTTGTTAATGAATTCATTTGAAACTTGAATGAATCTTGATTTGAAAATCATACCACAATACATACATGAACACAATCCAATTCAAACATGTAAATCATGAAATCAATAAACTTGTAGTTTTAAAAAGGGTTCTTGAACTCTAAGGATGGAAGGAAATCCAAGGATGAACACCTAACATACCTTGATTGTTAATTTCTTGAAGATTGTAGGAAATTTCTTGGAACTTGATCTTGAGCTTGATTAATTAGGGTTTGTTTTTTAGAGGATTTGGAGAATAACGAATGAATTTTGCCCTTTGGGGCTTAATCTCGTGTTTTAGTTAAATTAGGTGAGGGGAAAAAGACCTATTTCCCTTGGAAAGTCAGATTTAAATGAGCCCAGTTACGCGCTTGGCGACGCACCGCATCGATGGGGTCGACGCGATAGCCAATGCATCGTGTCGTGATCGCGTTGGCTCACTGGAAATTGCACTTAAGGCCTTGCCCAACGATGCTGCAGCCGACGCATCGCGTCGATGGGGTCGACGCGATGGCCAACGTGCCACATCGAGGGTGACGTGATGACGCCTGACGTTGGTAATAATACTGTCGATGCGATGGCTGACAACCAATTAAGCTTCTAACGACATACAAAATAATACAAAACTCACCCGAGGTGACCTATTGACATCCTTGATCATGAATCAACTTGAAAATAGTCATTTTAAGGTCATAAGGATCGAAAATAAGATCATCCTATTACGAAGGTTAAAACGATTCTAAGTCTTAACACTTAGCTGAATTTTTCTAAGTCTGGGATCCCCTTTGACATGATATAAAGGACCAAAATGACTAGGATTTGCGGGGTCTTACAATATAGGAGCGAAATTAAGTTATTAGAAGACTAAAAGTTTAGTAATTATATATTATTTCACTAAAAGAGATATAAAAAATTGGTCAAAATTGAACTAAAAAAATAATTTCAAATCAAATATTTTGTTTAAATTATTTTCACTTCATCTGATAAAAATAAATTTTTAAAATATACATAGGAGTGAAATTGAGTTATTAGAAGTCAATAATTGTGCTAACTAAAAATTTAAAATATTTTCATATTATTTCACTGAAATTTTTTTAAGCAGTTGATCCAAATTAAACTCAAAAGAAAAACAAATTAAATATTTTATTATTAGTAGTATTATTTTTACTCCGTCTCATTAAAAATAAACTTAAAAGTGAAACTAAGTTACTAGAAGTCAACAATTGTGTTGGCTAGTCGTAAGATTTACAACTGAGACCCGATTCAATTCTAATATAGATTAAATCAATATTTCTTAATTAAAAGTCAATCATTTATTTTGACTATAGTCGTAACAAATCAAAACTCGACTCAATCCTAATATAGATTGAATCAATATTTTTCAATTAAAAGTAAACCATTCATATTGACTATAGTCATGACAAATGATACTCAATTTAATTCTAACATAGGTCAAATCACCTTTATAACTCTTATCTTTTCAAATTCTATTATTAAGACCCATCTGACTATAAAAATTTTCTTTCTTCGTGATAACTTTTCTCTTTTTTTTAAAATTCGTTGTTCGATCATAAAAATTTGAAATACAACGTTTTCAACTTGAAGTTATATTCTAAATTTAATAAAGAACTTATAATTTATTTTCAACTTTTTTCCAGTTAGAAGTTGTGTTTAATTACATTCAAACATGTACATCATTTCAAATATTCGTTATAAAACATGTAGTAAAATACAAAACAATAACAACATATGACGATGCTTCACTATTTTTTTTATAAGTTTATTTTTATATATAATTTTAATTGTATTTGTTAAGAAGTTTGTTTTACTATAATGATATTATTATTTACATTTTAAAAATATCTAAACTTGACTATTAATACTTCATATAATTATTTAATTAGAAAAATAATATTAAAAGAAAACAACATTTGTTTTTCATTTATTAGAATGAGTAAATAAAAGAAAACAAAATATTTTTTGTGGATCAAATAAAATAAAATCTAAATACTAATAAAATTACTTTCTAATAAGAGGGAAAGGGCGGAAGAAATAGGCAACTCTCCGTCAACATGCCTGCTTCTTTTTCAGTTGGTTGCTCCGTGATTTTACTATATCACCTCTAATTAGTTATTATAGGTCATTTATATATTAAGATATTAATAATATTTAATAAAAAAGTAAAATAAACATTTATGACGTGTTTGCTTCAGCTGCTTCAATCATAGCTTCATTAAATATCGCTCTTAATTAATTATTATGTGTCATCTGAGTATTAAACAATAATAATATTTGATAGAAAAGGTAAAAAATAATATGAAATGATAAATTAACTATTGATATTTTAAATGAACTTGACGACTTATATGAGGTCCACTTAAAAAAAAGTTTACAATTTCTTTTTATAGTAATTTTGCTATATCACTTTTAATTAGTACTTGATTTTATTATACCACCCCTAATTAATTATTATATATTATTCACATATTAAAAATTAATAATATTTAATAAAAAAATAAAATAGGCATTTATGACATTTCTGCTTCAACTGCTTCAATTATCTCCGTCAATATGTCTGCTTCTCCTGCTTATTTCATAAGATATTTCCTCTGTGATTTTATTATGTCATATCTAATTAATTATTATAAGTTATTTATGTATTAAAAAATTAATAATATATAATAAAAAAGTAAAATAGATATTAATGATAAGTCTGTTTCAGCTGTTTCACCCATAATTTAACTATATCACCCATAGTCAATTATTATAAGTCATCTAAATATTAAAAAATTAATATTATAAATTATTATAAATTCATCTAAGTATTTAAAAATTAATAATATTTAATATTAAATTTACCTGACGTTTTCTATGAGGCCCATTTAAGTTTTTTCGCGCAAGTATTTTTATATAGTAATTTTGTTATATCACTTCTATTTAGACATGTTTGCTTTGCTATTTCAATCGTGATTTTACTATATCACTCTTAATTAATTATTATGACCATTTAACTATTTATTCAATTAATAATATTTGATAAAAAAGGTAAAATAGATATAAATGATAAATTAACTCTTGATGTTTTAAATTAACTTGATGTCTTATACAAGGTCCACTTTTAAAAAAAATGTACAAGTATTTTTTATAGTAATTTGGTAACATTACTTCTAATTAGCTGTTGTGAGTTTTTAATACATATCTGCTTCGCTGCTTTAATAATAACTTTACTATATCACCCATAATTAATTATTATAGTCATCTAAGCATTATGACACTTAAATTGGAATAGAAGAAAAAAATATTAGACATCACAATAATTTAAAACTTAAATTATTTAAAAAAATATAATTGACTATCAATGACACAACAGTTTGGACAACGAGGGCGATATATATTATTTGAAAATTACATAAAACATATTATACATTACAATAGTTAATAATTTAAAATATCTAAAAAATAAGAATATATTATAGATATTTTAAAAATATTATAAATCACAATAATTAAAATAAAATTTTAAAAAGTATCTGTTGGGCACATGCCTCGCATGGGCCATTAGTAACTAGTGAAGCAGGTAGCTCTCCGTCAACATGTCTGCTTCTTCTTTAGCTGCTTGCTTTGTGATTTTACTATATCACCTCTAATTAATTATTATAAATTATTTATGTATTAAAAATTAATAATATTTAATTAAAAAGTAATATAGACATTTATAACGTGTTTGCTTCAGCTGCTTCAATCGTAGATTCATTAAATATTGCTCAAAATTAATTATTATGTGTCATCTGAGTATTAAAAAATAATAATATTTGATAGAAAAGGTAAAAAATAATATGAAATGATGAATTAACTATTGATATCTTAACTTAACTTAACGACTTATATGAGGTCCACTTAAAAAAAATTCACAAGAATTTTTTATAGTAATTTTGCTATATCACTTTTAATTAGTACTTGATTTTATTATATCACCCCTAATTAATTATTATAAGTTATTCACATATTAAAAATTAATAATATTTAATAAAAAGGTAAAATAGGCATTTATGATATGTCTGCTTCAACTGTCTCCGTCAATATACCTGTTTCTCCTGCTTATTTCATAAGTTACTTCCTCTGTGATTTTATTATGTCATTTATAATTAATTATTATAAGTTATTTATGTATTAGAAAATTAATAGTATATAATAAAAAATAAAATAGATATTAATGACATGTCTGCTTCAGCTGCTTCACCCATAATTTGACTATATCACCCATAGTTAATTATTATAAGTCATCTAAATACTAAAAAATTAATATTAAAAAATTATTATAAAGTTATCTAAGTATTTAAAAATTAATAATATTTAATATTAAATTTACTTGACGTTTTATATGAGACCCATTTAATTTTTTTTCCACAAGTATTTTTATATAGTAATTTTGTTATATCACTTCTAATTAGACATTTTCGCTATTTCAATCATGATTTTACTATGTCACTCCTAATTAATTATTATGACCATTTACGTATTTTGTCAATTAATAATATTTAATAAAAAAGGTAAAATAAATATAAAATGATATGTTAACTCTTCATGTTTTAAATTAACTTGGCGTCTTATACAAGGTCCACTTCAAAAAAATTTCACAAGTATTTGTTATAGTAATTTTGTTACATTACTTCTAATTAGTTGTTGTGAGTCATTAAGACATGTCTGTTTCGCTGTTTCAATCGTAACTTTACTATATCATCCATAATTAATTATTATGGTCATCTAAGTCTTATGACACTTAAATTGGAATAAAAGAAAAAAATATTATACATCACAATAATTTAAAATTTAAATTATTTTTAAAAATATAATTGACTATCAATGCCACAAAAGTTTGAACAATGAGAGCGATATATATCATTTGAAAATTGCATAAAACATATTATAAATTACAGTAGTTAATAATTTAAAATATCTACAAAAATAATATATTATATATTTTTAAAAAATATTATAAATCACAATAATTAAAATAAATTTTAAAAAGTATTTGTTGGGCCATGCCTTGCACGGACTATTGTAACTAGTTGATTATGAAATAGATAAGTAATAATTAAAAAATGTGAAAAAAGAGGGAAGAGAAAAGTGAGAAAAGAAAAATACCTGTGCCTCACTCGAGAAAGAAAAATGACTAAAAAGAGTATAGTTAAGGCTTTGACTCTTTTAATTAAAATTCACTAGTCAAGTGAAATCTTATACAAAAGCTATTGGCAGAGACATTTTTTCTCTGGGTGGAATTTTTTTTTTCTTTGGGCAATGTTTTTTATTAACGGAAGAGAGCATTTGATTTGTGATTTTGCTAAGGACTGATTTTAAAATTTGGAGAGTACTTTGGGTAGCCGAAATATGGTGAAGTTACAAGCCCATCCTTACTAGACGCGTACTAAAATGCCATCAAAAAGCAAGATTTGAGCCAATTTGTGCCAAATATATTTACCGTATTCTTTAATAGTTTTTATCTTTATTCCAATGAAAAAAGTCGTAGAATTTACATACTTCCAAATTACTTTCATATATACAGAAAGTTAAAAAAGAAAATAGTCAAATAATGCCCCTCTAATCTGATATCCAAATATAAATTAGGCGTTACACTTCACCATAATTCTATTACTCTTGAACATTTTAAAAGTAAAACTATTTGCTCCCTAAATGATGGTGTGACAAAGAAGATGTAGTTCACTTTTTTGGAGAGAGTGATAGGTAAATAAATAAACGAAAAAAGATCAAAAATACCTTTTGAGTATTGAAATTGATTTAAAAATACTCTCAGTTAATTCATTAGGCCTAAAATACCCTCCAAGTATTGAAATTGATTCAAAAATATCTCTCCATCCATCTTTATGGCTCAAAAATACCCTTACAACTAACGATTTTTTAAATCATAATAAAAAATTTAGAAAAGGATCAGAAATACTTAGTTCAAAAATACCCCTCTACCCACCTTTATGACTCAAAAATACCTTTGCAGCTAATGATTTTTTTAAATCAGAACTAAATTTTTTATTAAATGTGTGGCAGTTTTCTATTAATTGAAACTAAATTAATTAAAATGTTAAGCCCAATCCAGACTGAACTAAAACTACCCGATTCAAATCCAATAGAATTAATCATAATTTTGATCGGTGAATGGTGTGAAGTGGTCTCGCACGAAAAATGCACTTGCCAGTGATGGCAAGACAATTTGATGTATATAAATAAAAATAGAGAAAACTATTTAGGAAAAACGTAGTATTTTTTTTTATACAAACTAAATATAACACGTGAAATAAAATGGAGGAAGTAACAAGATATATAGTGTTGCCTAAGCCGTGGCATGGCCAAGACATCACAATTAGTTTTGCTAGCTAACACGGAGAAACAAACATCACAAAGAAATACCAAACTAATATTATAATCACGGGATAAAATTCAGCACAACATTAATTAGACTAACAAATTCTAAGTCAACAAAATTCCTACATTTGATAGCAAAAATTACTCATACTATCAGATAATTTTAGTTGGAGCAAATTTTGTATGGTTTAGGTCGGGTAGTTTGAGTTGGGTCCGTATTGGATTTAACATTTTAATTAATTTATTTTCAACCAATAGAAAGTTGTCACGTATAAAAAAAATCGATAGTTGAAAGGTATTTTTGAGCCATAAAGGTGGATGGAGGGATATTTTTAAACCAATTTCAATACTTGAAGGATATTTCTAACCCTTTTTCGAATTTATAATTATGATTTTTAAGAACTGTTAATTGTAAGGATATTTTTGAGTCATAAAAGTGCATAAAGGGGTATTTTTGAACTAATTTCAATACTTGAAGGGTATTTTTGAATCAATAGATTAAAGATGAATATTTTAAAACTAATTTCAATACTTTAAGGATATTTCTAGCCCTTTTTAAATAAATAATAAATAAATAAAGAAAGAAAAAGGACTTTAGCTTTTAAAAAAATAACAGAGGTCTGATATAGAAGTTATTTTATTTTAATCATAATGGTGGCTTTACCCTTCAAAAGCTTTTGTGATTTTTCACTAAAGTATTTTTTAAAAAAATAAAATTTCAAATCTGTAATCTATATTGTTTTTTAAAAAATAAGGACCCTCAAATTTGGGACAAAGGGTGTGTTTGGTATGAAGGAAAACATTTTTCCTGTTTGGTTGGTTTAAAGGTTTTGGAAAATATTTTCCAAATCAACTTATTTTCCTTAAAACTAAGGAAAATGACTTCACTTCAAAAAGTAAGGAAAACATTTTCCAAAACTCTCTTTCAACCTCACTTTTAAATTGAAATATTCATACAACTCTCAAAATCACTTATCCCCACCCCACCCTCAATCCCCACCCCACCCCTACCCCCACCCCTATTAAAAAATATATTTTAATTTTTTTTACCTCACCCCTACCTAAAACCCTATTTCCTTCCCCTTTCAAAAAACAAAAAAAAATAATTTTTTTTTAAAAAATCAAATATTTTTCTTACCTCCTCTACCAACCTCCTCCCCCCCCCCCCCCCCTCTTCTTCAAAAAAAATTAATTTTTTTATTTTTTTTTAAATTCAATTTTTTCTTACCCCACCCTCACACCCCGACCCCGACCCCCACCCCCTGCTACCCACATTCAAAAAATATATTTCAGTTTTTTTTTACCCTACTCATACTCCCCTACCCCTACCCCCCACCCTGTACTAGCCCCTAACCTCTCCTCACCCCCGCAAAAAAAAATTGTTTTTTAAAAAATTAAAATTATTTTCTTACCCACCCTTACTACCTATTTTGACAACCCCGTCACTACCGTTGACAGTCGTTGTCGCGTGCAGCCATTGTCGTTACGCCAATGGTGATGACTCAGCAAAGTCGATATTTATGGTTATTTCATTCGTGTTGAATTAATTATATTTAAGAATGAAAATAGGTTTGAAAAAAGATTACTTTTCTAGAAAAATCACCAATTTTAAATGCTCACTACTTTAATCTTCAAAATTAAAATAAAAATACGAAATAACCGAACCAAATTTGTAAAAATCGAACTAAACGAAAATAATTTTGTTTTGGTTATGATTGTCATTTTCGTCAATCCGAAAACCAAAAAACTGTGTCGATATTCAACAATCAAACCGAACAAACCGAATGCACCCCTAAATATAAGTAAGAAACAACTTATTTTTTTAGAAAATATTTCTCCTCCTTCATATCGAACACACCCTAAAAAATATTTTTTGAGATGAAAAAATATTTTTCTAAAATGTATTTTTACACTTTAGCTAAAGATTAAAATGTATTTTTTGAAAAATATGTTTTCATTCACCAACCAAACATTACAAATTATTTTTCGAAAAATATTTTCCATCCACCAACCAAACACAGGAAAACAAGTAAGAAATCTACTTGTTTTTCAAGAAAACATTTTCTAGGAAAACATTTTTCATGGAAAATATTTTCCTTCATACCAAACACACCCTAAGGTGGTTGCCTTTTTAAGGAAAAAAAGGTAGATCCGACATTGTCATTGTTGAAATATCACTATAACCATTAGAAAATTTGTCTCTTTTAGTCTTTATTCTCTCCGTTCATTTTTACTTTTTTATTATTAACTTAATAGACATCTTAAGAAACAATAAGAGAGTGTTCGGTATGAAGAAAAATGTTTTCCTATTTTCTCACGTTCATTTCAGTAAAAATTTTAAAATTACTTTTCCGAGGAAAACAAGTTCTTTCAAACTAAGGAAAATAACTTCCTTAATCAAAGCAGGAAAAATAAGTTGTAATGTTCATATCACTCTCAAAATCACCCATTCGTACCCTGACCCCAACCTCCAACCCCTCCTCTAAAAATCAAAATTATTTTTAATTTTTTTAAAACATAGTAATTTTTTTTCCATACATCACCCCTACCCCAACCTCCAATCCCTACCAGCCCCACCCCCCAAAGCAAAATTAATTTTTTTTTAATTTCAAATTTTTTCTTAAACTACCCCTATCCCAACCTCCCCCCCAACCCCCTTCCCTTTTCCATCCCATCTCCCCCCGCCAAAAAAAGAATTTAAGATTTATTCTTTGAAAAAAATTAAAATCTTTTCTTATCCCAAACCCAATCCCCCACCGCCATCCCCCAATTTTTTTAAGTTTTAAAATTTATTTTTAAAAAAACTAAAATAAAATTCTTACCCCACCCCTACCCCAACCACCGACCCCCTACCAAGCACCCTTTCAAATTAAAAAAATAATTTATTTTTTTAATTCTAAATTTTTCTTACCCCAATCAGACCCTATTAGTTCTCATGATTTTGTTTTAAACATATACAAATACTTTTAGAAAACATTTCTTACTTGTGTAACGAACGCAAGAAAATAAGTAAGAAACAACTTATTTTTCTAAAAAATATTGTAACATCCTGAAAATTCAGGCTAAGATTAGAACCATACTTCAAATATATGTAAAATTAAATATCATGTTTTGATAGTATGAGAAGTGATTTAGACATGTGTTAAGGCAACAAGTAACTCCTAACTCATAGCAAAGTTGAAACCTTCATTACCTGTAGTTTTCTTGTGAGGAATCTTTCTATTGTCAACTTTAAACAAGAATAACTTCTATATTCTGAGGTATTTTTGATCTCAAGACCCATCAAAAGATAAATATTTGAATTATCTTTCCAACGCATTCAGTTTCACCTTAATTCAATACCGGAGATAAATATTATGTTAGTGAAGCACTATCCAATAGTGAGAATCTATGAGCGTAGGTATGATCTTGGTGAGATAGTACGATCGTGCAATGATCCCATCTAATTGAAACAACCCCCAAAACCTAAAAGTTGACAAGTAGACTTTCCAACCGCGACTATGGTTAGAAACCACGACTTAGCTACGATCTTGATTTCTAAAGTTGATCTAGTTGGAACCTACAACCTACGAACCAAGGCATGATTGTAGGTGGGTTCCACGTCGTACCAAGTCTCATTTTATGGAGTACAAAGATCCTCAAATTATCCACCCAACCACTAACACCACCCACGATCGTAGGTGGATCCCACAATCATATGAAGGTCTTTTATGTCCCTTTTAGCAACTTTTTCAGTTATATTTTATTAGGGGAATTCAAGTCTTTTTTCACTTTTTAAACCCCTAAAATACATCGTTTAAGCCACCCTAAGGATCATTATTAAGGTTAATGTTATCCTAAGTCCTCATTACTATAAAAACATTCGATACTTAGCATTTATAGAGAAAAAATGATTTCTCTTCTTCAGGACAACTAGGATTCATCTTCTTCAAGATTCCAATTCAAATCTTTCTTCAGGATTTTCATCTCCAGGTATGTGACATTTCATCAATGGGTCTTCTTTCACCCATTGAGTTCCAAAGTTAACTCAATTTCTCAGTTTAACTTCTTTTTCAGGACTTAGGGTTCATGAATGTTGTGAATTTCTTGATATTCCAGTTCCTTGATCTCATTGAATTATAAACCCATGTTTTATCATGAATTTTAGTATCCTTACATGTTCAAAATTATAAACCCTAATTATATTGTAAAATTCATGATTTTGGACTTGAATGCATGTGAATAATTATATTGTGTTGTTACAAATACCTATTGTAGTACCTTTGGTGTATTGTGATATATATATATATATACTTTTGGCATATGAAACATGTAGCAGTTCATGGATGAATGAAAATAATAAATGGATACTGACTCACATGGTTATGGAAATGTATCATCGTGGTTGGTTATGGAAATATATCATATGGTTGGTGTTGGAAATATTCATTGTGATTGATTGTAAGCATTACATCCTCATATCATATTCATTTATGAAACAAATGATACCACCGTTGCAACACCTGAGAAACACTTATAACACGTTTTTATGACAAAAAATATGATATCCTATAAAATCCTTTTTGAGGAATGTGCCGGAAAGGAGATATAGATATATGAATTGTATATGGGTTGAGAACCCATCATAGGTCCCACGTCGGAAGGCTTGCCTTTGTGGGTGTATATGGGGATTGTACGACGATTTCAAAGGTTGTGCGACGACCTCGTGCATCATCATCATCATCATAATAATAATAATAATAAGAGTAAATACATAATTACATCACTGATCTTGTCCAAGATTTTCAAAAAGACACCTAAACTTTAACATCGACCTATTACCCCATGATTCTTCTTTATTTCATTGTAAACACACCATTTTTCGCTAAATCTCAGTCACAACAAAGTGAGTGAAGACATGCTCCAATCAGGTGATGCCACGTGTCCACTACATTTAATCTCATATTTTTTTAAATAAAATTTTCCTTTTTAAAATGATCTTCTGGACCCCTGTACAATGTTGGTTTTGTAAGTTAGACACTTCTACATACATGTTTGTCATCTGGACCCTTGAACCCACTAAAAACAACATTTTAAACACTTTTTTGGTGAGTGTAATACACTCTCCCCCATGTCAGCTGCCACATCATCTGCCACGTCATTTAAAAAAAAATATTACATTAAATTTCAAGTCATTTTTAAAACGCTACATAACAAATTAAATATTAAAATTAATTTAATTAAATAAGAAAGATTTATAAATTGTAGAAAAATTTGAATAATCATGTTTTTATTTTTTCTGACAAATTAAACATCAAATCCATTCCAAATAATTAAAATTCTTCTCCAACTAATTTAAATTTATAACTATAAATTCATATATACAAACATAATAAACTTTTAATTTTGTAATTTGAATATTGTTAACAAATTCACAAAAATTTTAATTTTTTTCAAGCGAAATTCACTATTTTTTTTTAATATTCACTATTACTCACTTTAAATTTAAATTTAAATTTTATTCCCCAAAAAACCAAAAAGATTTCAAATTTAAATTTTAATTAAAAAATGAAAAGAATTGAATTGAGAGGAAAAATTAAAATAAAAAATAAAAAGTGAACGTATGTGGAGAGGGGGCCTGGAAGAGTGTTGGGGTGGGGTGTAAGGGCTGAAAGGGGATGGGGTGGGGAAGGACTGGACAGGGCTGGTGAGGTGTGGAGGGGTGGGGACGGGGCTGGGTGGGGTAGAGAGGCTGGGGGTGGGATGGGATGGGGTTGGGTAGGGTGTGGGGGGTGGGGACGGGCTGAGGTGGGGGTAGGGAAGCGCTGGAAGGGTATTGGGGTGGGGTGGGGGGCTGGGGCTGGGGTGGGAAGGGGCTGAGTGGGGTGTGGGGGTGGGGACGAGTTGGGGTGGGGAGGGAAAAAGTATTTTTATTTTTTAAAAATTTTTAAAAATATTTTAAAACTATTTTAAATTTTTTAAAAATATTTTTAAAGATTTAAAAATATTTTTAAATTTAAAAAGATGGAGGAAAAAAGGACCCTTTTTTTTAATTTTAAATTATTTTTAAATTTTTTTAAAAAAATTTAAATTCTCTTAAAATTTTTAAAAATATTTTTAAAATATTTTTAATTTTTAAATTGAAAAATATGGAGGGAAAAAAGGACTTTTTTTAAAATTTTAATATTTTTTTAAATTATTTTGATTTAAAATTGGCCAAAAATTGACCCCCACTCGCACCCTCAGGTGAGTGGCCATACTCTCTTTGTCCTAGTCACCATGACCTTGCCACATAGGCAAGGTCAACGGTCAAAGGGTGTAAAATATTGCTTTTTGATGGGTTCAAGGGTCCAGATGACAAACATGTAAGTAGAAGTGTCTAACTTACAAAACCGACATAGTATAGGGGTTCAGAAGGTCATTTTGCCTTTAATTTAACACCCCACCCACCCCCTCTTCCCCCCACCCCATCCAGCACCTCTCCTCCTGTATCAGCAGCTTTCCTCAACCTCCATCCCTATTCAGCATCTCACCCCCATTAGCATTTCCCCCCTAACCCCCCAACCCCCTCTCACACTCCGTCAGCATGCATTTTCATTTTTTTTTTGTTCAAATCACTTCAAAAAATAGTTTTATGATTCAATTGAAAGTTTTATGATTGAATTGAGTTTTAAAGATAGTTAAACGATATGATTTAACTGAAAAATGGAGCTTTAATGATAAGATTTTAAAAAAAAACTTCAATGGGGGAGCTTTAATGGTGACATTGTGTTGAAGAGCTTTAATGGTGTTGAAGAAGAAATAGTGGGTAGTTAATGATATGATTTAATTGTAAAATGACAGCTTTAATGAATGGCTTTTTTTTTTAAAAAAAAAAAAAGCTTCGATGGAAGCTTTAATGGTGAATTGAGTTGAAGAAGAAAGAGTGGATGGGTTGGGGGGAGGGGAGAGGGGTATGGATAATTTTATAAAATAAATAAATATTCTTTTTTAGAAAAAGAATATAAATTATATATCAATTATTTTACACGTGAAAGCTTTTGATTGGTCAAAAAAGTCAAATTCGAGTCTTTCACGCGCCTGTGGCGCGTGTATACACGCAGAGGATCAAAATGGTGTGTTTACAACAGATTAAGTAAGAATTGTGGGGTAATAGGTCGAATTCAAAGTTTAGGTGCCTTTTTGAAAATTCGGTCAACATCAGTGGGGTAATTATGTATTTACTCTAATAATAATAATCTACATTGTACTTGTTTTATTGTGTTTATGTTGTGCTTGTATTGCTATATTAACTTGTCATCTATCTACTTATTCTATATCTTGACTTGTTAATGTCTAATTGTTATACCTTCATCTACTTGTACTTGATGATCTTGATTATACATGCTCCTTTTTTGTGCTACTTGGATGTGATATTGTGTATATTTGTATCCCTATCTGGTGTGTTGTTGTATTATGTGTGGATATTGTAGAACTGTTAGTGTAAGTAGTGTGGGCTACCGTTGTGGGATATTTTATGATTGTAGGTGATGTGCCCTTAGTGTATATTTTGTATGCTTTATTTACTACTTTGTTTGGTCGGCCTATGATACCTACTAAGTATAAGTGGACCGTACTCACGCCTACTGCGCCCTTTTGGTGCAGGTCCCAACTCGAGTGAGCCTCAAATTGGTTGATTTTTTTAGCACCTTCAGATTACTCAAGGTAGCAATTGTACATTCATGCGCTGGAGTTCACCTCTTCTATAGTAATTATGTCTTTATTTGTATTCGGAGACAGATGTAGACCCTGCATGGATATTTCTGATGTATTTGACTCAATAGTTGTATTAGTAGTTCTTACACTATTAACACCTGATTTTGGGAATGTATAATTTTGGATATGATTCTTTCCGCATTATTTATACTTGTACGGTTCGGCTTCATTCTAGAAGCCTTAGATTCATTACCTACAATAAATCTATTTTATAACCGATACCAACTGTAACAGCCCAGCCCACCGACGAATGCGAAATTGTTCGCTTTGGAGTCTTGGCCCCTCACGGTTTTAAAACGCGTCACATACATGGAAGGTATCCATGCACCTATAAGGCATACTTCGTTCATATTTAAAATACCAACAATAAAAAATATTTTTTACTAGGAAAAAAGATGAATATTATATAGTATGTCAAAAAGAACATGTAATAGACTGCAGATATGCAAAAGGAAAAGCTAGCATACCACAAGTAACAAAAAGAATAATTAACAAAGAAATAAATGGGGTTGCTATTTAAAAAGGTTTGTACATTGTAGATATTTTCTATGTATGTACGGGCTGTGTAGTTGTAAGTCTTTTTGTCTTGGTTTAGACTTTCTCGGTATGTGGTAACTTGTGGGGGGATCTCCTTTACTTTTTATATCATTTATTTCTTTGTTAATTATTCTTTTTGTTACTAGTGGTATGCTAGCTTTTTCTTTTGCATATCTGCAGTCTATTACATGTTCTTTTTGACATACTACATAATATTTATCTCAGCAAGATGTAAAAATTTATATGTATTAACAACAAAGACGGAAGACTTATTGTAAAATTTTACAAGTTGTTTACGTAAGTTAGCATTAAAAAGTTAGTAGCATTTAATGTAAATTGAATAGAGTTTATCTTGTTCTTCTTCTATTAATTCTTTGTATTTTTGCTCTTTATTCATTTAAATTATATTTATAATATCTTGGTGGATATCTAAATCTAATTTTATCATAATTAGGTGGTATATGTCTCATTCTTCTAGATTTTAAATGAATTATTAATTTTGCTTCAATACTAGATATTAATGTAATTAGATAGGCTAATCTTTCTGGATTTTCTTTTGTTTTATTTAGACTTATATATTCTGAATAATTACTAACTAAAGATTCTTTAATTTTTCTAAAAGTTTCTCTATTTTTAAATGGTCTTCTCATTTAATTTACTTTTTAATTTACTGCGCTTTGATACCATTTGTAGGGGGTGCGGATAACTAGGCTAACTAATCGGTTATAAAATAGATTTATTGGATAAGATATTGACAATAGAAGAAATTTATAATTATGAACTAACGTCAAAAGATATATTTTTCCTGTTATGTAATATTGATTTAGATTACTTATTGAATTTGTTTCATAACTTGTTCTTTTTTATGAGCTTGATGATTCTGGTTTTTCATTAGCTATTCTACAATGAATCTCTTTTATAACCGATTAGTTAGCCTAGTTATCCGCACCCCCCTACAAATGGTATCAGAGCACAGTAAATTAAAAAGTAAATTAAATGAGAAGACCATTTAAAAATAGAGAAGCTTTTAGAAAAATTAAAGAATCTTTAGTTAGTAATTATTCAGAATATATAAGTCTAAATAAAACAAAAGAAAATTCAGAAAGATTAGCCTATCTAATTACATTAATATCTAGTATTGAAGCAAAATTAATAATCCATTTAAAATCTAGAAGAATGAGACATATACCACCTAATTATGATAAAATTAGATTTAGATATCCACCAAGATATTATAAATATAATTTAAATGAATAAAGAGCAAAAATACAAAGAATTAAAACAATTTATCTCTGAAAAACGTAAAGAATTAAAATTAAGAAAAGAAAGACTACATTATAATATATTTGCCGGGGTTAGTAAAAACTCAATAAATATCCAAAAAGATGAAATATCAAAATTAGAATCACAGATAGATAGTTTAGAATATATATATCAACATAAACTATTCACAATAAAATGAACAAAGAAGAATTTATAATAGATGAAAAAATATATGAAAATCACGAAGGATCAAAAATAAAAATAGTATTTTCGAATCTAGGAAGAAGATATAAGAAAATAGGTGAACATTTATACCTAATGTTAGAAAAAGAAGAATTAAAATTAGAAGATAAATTAACAGCAATGGTAAGAATAGAAAAAGAAAATGAAGAAATAGATAGAAAAAAGGAAATAGAAAAAATTAAACAACAAACTATTGAAGAAATACGAAAAATAGAAGAAACTAAAAATAGTAGAATTGCTGAATTAGAAAAAGAACTAGAAATGTTAAAAGATCTGTACGAACAAAGACAAAAAGAAAAAGAAGAAAAAGATAAAGAGCAAAAATTAATAAACGAGATAAATCAATTTAAAGAAAAATTAGAAATAAATAATATAGAGGTTGAAGAGTCAGATAATTATGACTCAGAAAATAGTGAAACATATACAGAAATTTTAACAAATATAAAAAATTTAGACATTAACGAAAAACAAGAAATAATTAATGACGAAAACCTAGAAAATACCAACATGGAAATAAATACTCTTGATAAAAAAGAAGATGAAACCATAATACCTAATACAACAGAAATAAGAAAACCTATATATTATAAAAATAAATTTAAAAAATACAATAAATATGACAAATGGACACCAAAACAAATAGTTAATAAAAATTATAACTTTTTAGATCTAGACTGTGTAATAGATACAGAAAAAATAATACAATTATGGATAGGATATATGACAAAACAATTATTAGATAATAATATAAACATAACAGATGCACCATAATATATCGAAAGAACATTAATAGGATCAGTAAAACTATGGTTTTCAAACTTAACTGAAAATAGTAAGAAAGTATTAAGAACTAATAAACCTATGGAAGGAACATCATCAACAACAACTAAACTAACACCTATAGAACTGCTAAAAAAATATGAAACAGCTATAAAAGATGAATTTGGTAGTATGACAACAATAGAAGAAGAACAAGATGAAGAAAAAGATACAAATAGGAATTTAATGTTAAAATTAACAATATGTAATATGTGTCATATAGACGAATATACTTGCGCATTTAAAGAATATTATTATAAAGGAGCATATAGTATAGAAGAAAGTAAGGAAATAAGAAAATTATATTTTAATAAATTACCCAAACCATTTAGTTCAAAAATAATAAAAAGTTGGGAAGAAGCAAAAATAGTAGATACGTTAGGATCTAGAATAAAATTCTTAAAACAATGGTATAGAAATTTATGTGAAAAATATAGAGAAGAAATAAAAATGGAAAAAACATTAATAAGAAATTTAGCATGTTGCAAAAATAAAATAGCACCCCAATTTGGATGCGAAGAAAGATATTATAAGCAAAAAAAAGACATAAGAAATACAAGAAATATAAAAAATCAAAATATAAATATAAGAAACCAAGAAAAAGATATTATGGAAAAAATTATAAAAATAAAAGACCATATAGAAAGAAAAAGTCTATAAAAGAATGTACATGTTATAATTGTGGAAAGTTAGGACATTTAGCTAGAGATTGTAAATTACCCAAAAATCCAAAAAATAAACAAATATCCGAAATAAAAATAGAAAATATAGAATATATGCAAATAGATTATATAGATTATGAATTAGAAAGTGAAGATAGTATATACGAAATTTCAGAAAACGAAACAGATACTGAAATAGATGAATCAAATGACTGAAGAAGATATAAAAATAATAACAAAGGAAGAATATTTAAATGATGAAGGAACAGAACAAAAATTAATATTTGACAGTAATATATTTGATGAAATAAAAGGAAAAGAGTTAGATTTAAGTGTAGAAAAAATATTTAAAATACCAACAATAAAAAATATTTTTACTAGGAAAAAAGATGAATATTATGTAGTATGTCAAAAAGAACATGTAATAGACTGCAGATATGCAAAAGGAAAAGCTAGCATACCACTGGTAACAAAAAGAATAATTAACAAAGAAATAAATGATATAAAAAGTAAAGGAGATCCAATAAAATATGTACACCTTGGAGGTACAGAAATATTAATAAAAGCATATTTTAGAGAAGGAATAGATACACCAATAGAATTATATTTAGCAGATGATAGAATTATAAAACCTATAGAAAAAAGCATAATAACTGCCGTAAAAAGAAATTTAATATACCAAAAATTTAAATTTATAATAAGTGCAAATTATTCAGTAGCAGTAACAGATAGAAATATAGATAAATCACTAGTAGTATATTGGAAAATATCAGGAATAGAATTAACCCCAGGAAGTAAAATATTTACAGCAAGATGTAAAAATTTATATGTATTAACAACAAAACATAAAATAACAGAGAAAAATAAGATTAACAAGATACAAATAGATAGCCCATTTGAACAAATTGTAAAAATAATAGATTATAATGATTATAGCTATAGAGACATAGATATAGAAGAAAAATTTAGAAATAGTAAATGATAGAATAAGTACAACAAAAAGAATAGCTAATGAAAAAACAGAATCATCAAGCTCCTCAAAAAGAACAAGTCATGAAACAAATTCAATAAGTAATCTAAATCAATATTACATAACAGGAAAAATAAATGAAAAAGAATATTTAATACTCTTAAATACAGGACAAGAAGAAAATTATATAGCAAAATATCTAGTAAAAAGATGAAGAAATAAAAATTGATAATGATATATGCCCAGACCTACCAAGAAGCTTAATAAATAGTAAAAATATAGCAGAAAAAGAAATAATAATCGGAGTTAGAAGAATAAAAATAGAATTTGAAGTAAAAGAAGAAATGCAAAAAACAAATATAATATTAGGAATAAAATGGTTAGAACAAGTAAAACCATATAATATAGAACATACACAATTAACTATAACATATAACAGAGAGAAATTATTCTTAAAAAGAGCCTTAACATAAAATGAAGATATATGTATTAATGAAGATAGTAGTGGAAGGATATTACAGTAGATATTATACGCCTATGATAGATACAGGAGCAGAAGCTAATTTATGTAGATATAATTGCTTACCGGAAAGTAAATGGGATAAATTAAAAATATCAATAGTAGTTAAAGGATTTAATAATGAAGGAAGCTTAATTACTTATAAAGCTAGGAATGTAAAAGCACAAATATGGGATAAGATATTGACAATAGAAGAAATTTATAATTATGAACTAACGTCAAAAGATTTACTTTTAGGAATGCCATTTTTAGATAAGTTATACCCACACATAATAACTAGAAACGATTGGTGGTTTACAACACCATGTAAACAAAAAGTAAGAGCAAAAAGAGTTAATAATAAAATAAGAAAGAAAACTGATTGGATAAAAGGAAGTGAAAAAATTACACAAAAGTTAGAAAATATAAAAAACGCTGAAGATACAATAGAATTAGTAGTATTTTCGATAAATAAAACAGAAATAACTATATTTTCAATAAATAAGATAGAAATAGTTAAGAAAAAATTAGAACAATTATATAGTGAAGATCCATTAAAAGGATGGGAAAAACATAAAACTACCATAAAAATTGAATTAATAGATAAAAATAGTATAATAACTCAAAAACCATTAACATATAATTTTGACGATTTAAAAGAATTTAAAATGCATATAGATGAATTATTAGAAAAACAATATATACAAAAAAGTAATAGTAAACATAATAGTCCAGCATTTATAGTAAATAAACATAGTGAACAAAAAAGAGGAAAAGTAGGATGGTTATTGATTATAGAAATTTAAATGCAAAAACTATAACATATAATTATCCGATACCAAATAAGATATTAAAAATAAGACAAATACAAGGATATAATTATTTTAGCAAATTAGATTGTAAATTAGGATTTTACCATCTAAAGTTAGAAGAAGAGTCTAAAGAATTAACCGCATTTACGGTACCACAAGGATTTTATGAGTGGAATGTATTACCATTTGGATATAAAAATGCACTAGGTAGATATCAACATTTTATGGATAATTATTTTAAATAGTTACCTAATTGCATAGTATACATAGATGATATATTATTATATACAAAAACTAAAGAAGAACATATAAAATTATTGGAACAGTTTACAGATATAATAGAAAAATCAGGAATAAGTCTAAGCGAAAAGAAAGCTGAAATTATGAAAAACCATATAGAATTTTTAGGAATACAAATAGATAAAAGTGGAGTAAAAATGCAACAACATATAGTACAAAAAATAATAAATTCGAAAGAAGAATTAGATACAAAAAAGAAATTACAATCATTCTTAGGATTAGTAAACCAAGTAAGAGAATATATTCCAAAATTAGCAGAAAACTTGAAACCACTACAGAAAAAATTAAAAAAGGATATAGAATATAACTATAATGAAAAAGATAAAAAACAAGTTCAAAAAATAAAATTACTTTGCAAAGAATTACCAAAATTACAATTTCCAGATGAAAATAGAAAATTTACATATATAGTAGAAGCAGATGCCAGTGAATATAGTTACGGAGGAGTACTTAAATATAGATATGAAGCAGAGAAAATAGAACACCATTGTAGATACTACTCAGGTACATTCAACGAGACAGAAATAAAATGGGAAATAAATAGGAAAGAATTATGTTCATTATATAAATGTTTGTTAGCATTTGAGCCATATATTGTATATAACAAATTTATTGTGCGAACAGATAATACACAGGTACGCTGGTGGCTAACAAAGAAAATACAAAATTCAGTTACAACAAAAGAAATTCGGAGACTAGTTTTAAACATATTAAATTTCACATTTATAATAGAAGTGATCAGTACTAACAAGAATGTTATTGCAGATTACATATCAAGACAAAGCTACACAGACTGAAATGATAGAAGAAAATATACATGAAAAGATACTCAACGCCCTAACTATGCTTTCATTGAAAGTGGCCAGTATGGGTACTGAGATAGAAAAGATGGGTACTAAGATAGAAAAGTTAAAGCTAAAGACTAGTGAAGATAAACTGAAGTCTATAGCTATGAATCAGCTAACTCAGCAATGCGCAGAGCTATGTCAATCGGAAGACAATAAAATTCCAGAGCTAGAAGGAGACGTTGGGACACTCCATAAAATTCATAACGTTTATCAATCTACTTCTGCAGGTACAAGCAGAGGAGTTAGAAAAAATATGAACCTAAACAAGCTATTTGATAAACCATATACACCAAATACATCAAAAGATCCCATGTTTATACCCCCACAAGTTACCACATACCGAGAAAGTCTAAACCAAGACAAAAAGACTTACAGCTACACAACCCGTACATACATAGAAAATATCTACAATGTACAAACCTTTTTAAATAGCAACCCCAAAGCTACAAACATCCAAGAACCAGATACAAACTATATAACCCAGAGATTGACCGGATATAATAAGCTAATTGCTTTACCTAAAACCAAACCAAGCTTAGTTAAAACTTGCTACGAATATGGACTACTTAATACTGTATATACCACGGACGGAACTGAGATATCCACCATACCAGAGATATATGAAGCATTTATCACTTTTAAAAGAATAACCAAAGGTACCTTATTTTTTATAAAAATTTACACGGCACCAGCAGAGATATTATTTGATGAAGTTAAAAAACCTATACAAGTTGTAAAGATAGGAATGACACGAGATATGATTATACCACAAGATATTATTTCACAGCCAGAGATACCTAGAATTGAGATACCAAAATTTTATGCGAACAAAAGGATTATTGGACTATCTACAATTTTGCAAGAGCTAGCAAATACATATTGCAACCAAAACCCTATATGGAGCTACTATTCAAGAAATCATGTACTTATATATTCAAATTCAAAAGAGTTACGAGAAACAGATATGGAAACTATTAGGCAATGGATTCTCACGTTGTTTAAACCAGAAACGGAACCTATCGCCAGAGCTATCAGAGAAAAATTTATTTCGGAAGAATTATTAATCAAATATTGCAAGACATTGGATATAAATATCCAGATCACAAATGTTCAAAATGTAATGGAGGAGATAATGATGTCCCAGCAGTTCAACTAGAATGAAAAGAGATAAGGACGCCAGCTGAAAAGATAAGACCAGAGCAATAATGGAGATACAACAGATATAACAAAATAGACGGAAGACTTATTGTAAAATTTTACAAGTTGTTTACGTAAGTTAGCATTAAAAAGTTAGTAGCATTTAATGTAAATTGAATAGAGTTTGAATTTTAGCCTTATAGGCTTAGGGTAGGCTTTAAGACTTTTAAGTCTTTCTTTGATTGTTTTTTGTTTTTTAGCAGACAAGTGTAAAAAATGTAAAAATGTATTCTTTCTATAAATAAAAGAGAAGAAGGCATTGCAGAGGGCAAGCCTTCTCACATTCAAGCCAAAATTCTCTCCGTTCAAAAATATTTAGCCCAGTTAATTAAATATATACACTGCAATGGAAAAAGCTATGGAGCAACAAACCTCAGAAATATCAAAGCTACCGAAACAGGTATATCTATTTATGATTATGAATAGCTATATTCATAGTTTCCGACAATCATGATATGATAAAATAAATTCATATTAGTTACTTTATAGTAGAATTATTCGAAAAATAATATGTTAAGAAGTTTATTAGCAAAGTGGAAACGGAGAAAAATCCCTAAGAACTATGCCATCCTAAAGGTTAAACCAATGAGGCAAGAAGCCGTGGCGGGGAGTAACCAAAGTCGAGACGCTGTTTATGGAAAAAAGTATCTGAATTACCATGCTAATAGTGACCGAAGAACATGTTATTTAAGAATAATCTAGTATATAGTAATCTGAGATGACTATATTTTATTATGTACATGGTTGAAGGGAATATTTTGAAAAAAATATATGATAATGAATAATATATCTGATGTGATGGTAGATAAATTTAAGATACTTATTTTGTATGCACTTAGAGATATAAATGTTACAGATATAAGAAAAATTATATTAGAAAAAGCATTTGGAGAATACTACATGACTAGAGTAAATTATATACCATGTCTACCTAGCTACTCTTATAAATATTTATTATGTTAAGATCATGTAGAAATTTTAAAGATATACGAAATATACAGTTACTAGAAAAACAAATAAAAATAAATATAGACAAATACATGAAAAATAAAAAATATATAAAATCTCTTAATAAAAATATGCAAGAACTACTAAGGCTAAAACAAATAACTATAAAACATCAATTTTAGAAAATAGATCGTTTAGACTACCTTAAAATTTTAATCTTATATATACTTAAAGATATAGAAATTATAGATATTAAGAAAATAATATTAGAAGAAGTAATAAACTACGAAATCGAAACAATAAATGCGTTAGAACAGATATACGAAGACATTTACCTAGAAGGATATTATTCAGATCAAGACTGCGGATGTTAGAATATATTAGAAAAACTAGAGAAAACCAAGATAATCTAAATAACGAAATTAATTATAGAAACCGAATTAGAAAAATAATAGAAGATCTAAAAGAAAAGTTAATATGGATAGAAAAAACCTTAGAAAATTTAGAAAAAGCACATGTGATAGTTTATATACTTTAAAAAACTCACTACGAGAAGAACAACACAAGATAATAAATGACATAGAAAATCAGAATTAGATATATACTACAGTACAGATAGAATAAATTATTACACAAAAATTTGTAACTCTGCAGTTACTACAGGATAAAATAATAAACCAAATAAATTAATGGATACATCTTACAAAAATTTAAGAAATAAGTTCAAAAATATTTAGCCCAATTAATTAAATATATACACTGCAATGGAAAAAGCTATGGAGCAACAAACCTCAGAAATATCAAAGCTACCGGAACAGGTATATCTATTTATGATTATGGTACCGTAAATGCGGTTAATTCTTTAGACTTGGTTTTCTTATTTCTGTTGTATTAGGTATTATGATTTTACTTTCTTACTATTTTCAGTTAAGTTTAGCTAAATGTCCTAACTTTCCACAATTATAACATGTACATTCTTTTATAGACTTTTTCTTTCTATATGGTCTTTTATTTTTATAATTTTTTACATAAGATTGCGTTTTCAATTTTTAATTAATGAAGTAGGAAAATCAATAGAAATTTAAAATTTAACAAATATTTTATTTTCATTTAACATAAAAAGTATAAAAAAAGTATTTTTATACTTTTTTCAAATTATAGCTAAGTGATCACCAGAACACTCGTCATAAAACTTTCAAACAAACTGTCAATATTTAAAAATTTGACTGTACTAATTTATGTAGCTATTTAAGATTAAGAGGGTGTTTGGATAAAATCTAGTCAAACTAGATGTTAATTACTTTTTTAGTCTTTTTAGGTGTTTAGTAAAATTAAAAAGAGCTTTAAAAAAAAAGCTAAAAGTGGATTAAAAAAATCAAAAATTAAGAAGCTGGATACCCCAACTTTTTACTTTTTAGATTAATTTTTTTTTTAGGTTTGGCCAAAACATTTACCTTTTTATTCCTTATATTTTCTTCTAATTCCTACAATATCTTAAACTTTGTTGCCCTTTTTGATTTTTCTCTCTTTTTCTTTTTGCCGCTTTTTTTCATCTTTTTCCTCCTGTTTTCTCTTCATCTTTCTCCTTTATTTTCAAAGAATCCATCATTATATAAGAAAACACACAAAAATTTTATCGTCAAATCGTGCTTGTGGTAAGTTATTCTCTATCCGTTCATATAAAATCTCTCCATGTTATTTAAATTTTAAAAATTGATTCTTTTTAATAATTTGTTTCATTCCTAAAAATTTTATGTTGTTTACAAGCTTGCAATATTACAATATAATATTATATTTATATAAAAAATATCTTAAAATTTTTATTTTTTAATATTTAAAAATAAAAAAAGTAACTTATATTTATAAATTGACCTGGCATAATCACTTTTGAAAGTGTATTTAAATAGAAATTATTTTTAAAGTATTAGAATTAAAAATCATAAATAATTTACGTTATTATTTATTAACAACTTTAAGGATATTTAAGTCATTTTGACAACAAAAAAGTAATTGACAATATTTGTTTACCAAACACATCAACAATTTTTTTTCAGTTTAACACTTCTATCCAAACACTTATCTACTTAATTTAAAAGCACTTATTTTAAACTTTTAATCATTTAAGCAAAAAAATAAATTTTTTAATCCTATCCAAACGGGCTCTAAGTGTAGTACTAAAAAAATAATAAAATTCGTTTAATCTATTAAAATAAATAAAAATAAAATATTTGTTTGTTTATCATAATGACCAAATAAAATGAAACTCGAGAAGTTGATGACAAGTTGGCTCAGTAGGTCGTATCAAAAAATAGTGAGAATCGATGGAGCTGACGCTAGTGTTGTACTTGGACAATCTGATTGGTTGGAAGTTATATGTATGGAAAGAAATGATATTCTTAAATTATAATCATTATTATCCTTTAGGGATCGTTTGGTATGAGACATAAGGGATAAATAGTTTTGAGATAAAATAAAAGATCATTTTATTTCGTATTTGATTGGTGGTATTAGTCAATATCGAAATAACTTATCCCACTATTTATATCATATTGATGGAATAAGTTATTCCATATGCATGGTGGGATAATTTATCCTGAATAATCCGGAATAACTAATGCGGATTTTTTTTTTTAATTTAATTTTTGGATTTTATTAATATCGAAACTCAAAACAAATTATTGTATCTACATTGATGGACCAACCCATCATAAATCCGAACAGAAAATTTGAAATGTTGTGAAAGAATAATTTGAAATAGCAAATATAAGTAGAGGTCATGCGTCTGCACAATCTTTATTTGTTAATGTTGGTTATTTGGTTGCTTCCTACATGAAAATTAGACATATTATTCCTCACAATTTAGAGCTATTTGCAGTCTTGGCTTGGTTTAAGAGGTTTATGGCATCCTCAAGTGCAAATTAAACTAAGAAAAGAGAATTCATGTCATGTGCTAACCTCTCTTGGTGTGCACTACGTTAATTTTCTTAAAATAGAAGGGTATTGATTTTCTCTAGCAGTAAAGTCCAAAAAATAACCTTGGGAAAAAATAGAGAGTCATGGAGAGAGTTCATGTTCTATTTGGTCTAACTTTTGTTTAAATTTTGCAAACGTGTCAAATCGTATGATCCTGTTTGCTCAACGCCTCATGCACACGGACAGTGTTCTTTTTTTTTGGGTTTCATGTTTGGGTTCTCTAATCTAAATAGTGGTTCATAGCTGAAAATACGGCTAAATTTCGATAAGATTATTATTTTCCTTTAGAACCGACTCTGTATTCTTGTTTCGACTTTCAACTAAAACATTTGAATATTCTATATGCAAGATAATGTTTAATAATGGTAAAATGTTTGGGTTCACAACATATGAACCAACAGTGACGTATTTTGCTCATATTCGTCACTAATTTATGTGTATTTTCTAATGATTTGATAAGTTATTAATCTTTATCTTTTCTTTTTTACATGTGAAATCGGGAATTGTAGTTTTCAACGAAACTCGTTACAATTCGAATATCGGGTCAACCATTACTAGAATTGCAAAGTCTCGGAGTCGAAAAGTAGAAGCTCAACCTCTAAACGGAGTCTAGTATTCCGTAGTCTCTCATCTTTTTAATTTTTCTTATCATGTTATGTTTTTTTCAGAATGATGTCTAATTCTTGTTTTCGTTATTGATTATGTTTAAGATAAAATTATTTGTGGATCCTTTCGAAGTAGCTTAACATTCTCATTCTTTGCAATTAACGCACGACTGGCTCAATAATTTTTTCCTAAAATAAAGGGGATACTTAAGAAATTTTAGCATTCGGCTCATCCTTTAAAAATAAATGTTTGCCAAAAATGAGTTTTTCTCGTAAAAGTGTATGTCACATCCTAACATTTTTCTTAAAATAAAAATTTAGTTTTAATATTATTATGAGATGTCCACGAGTAGCAAAGATCTCGATTTTTGACAAAGGAAAAGGCCCATTCACCAATTTCGCTTTGTTTCAATAAATTAAAATAATTTCAATTTGTGTGTTACTATTCATTTGTTTTTCCTGCACGTGGTTTGAGTTCTCTTCAGATTTCAAAGGGCTCAAAAATCGCAAGGTATATATATATACCCCTATTATACACAAATATATTTTTATCGCTATTATATTTATTCCTTCACCTTTTATTTATTTTTGGTTAACATTCCTTCACCTTTTATACTCACTTATACTTAGGATCATATTTATTTTATCCATTTTCAAGTATTATTTTTTATCCAATTTCATCTATTAAGATTTTGCGAATAAATGAGCACCAACATGATTATTTATATTTTAAATATATGCAAAGTCTAATTTACCTGAGAGATAATATGTTACTATATTTTGATGTCTTTTCTTTACTTTTGCAATAAACATATTTGTATAGATTTATTTTTCATGTTAAATAAATTTTCATATCTTCTTTGCACTCTTTGATACCTATATTCATTTTAATAAAATTTCACATATTTAAAAATCTTTATCTTTCTTTACTTTGAAAACAATTTCATTCATGTATATAATTTTATATACCTTTAAACATTATATTCTTATAAAGTTATATTTTATTTTCTCCAATATACATATTATAACAAAGATACTATTTTTAACTTTCCTCTCCTTCTTTTTCATATTTTGAAACATATATATCACAATAAACTATATATTATATCCTTGTATATTGTAGTGATGCATTTTATATACCTTGGATTTTCTTTGTCCTAAAATAATAAAAATATTCCTATCACTATTTTAGCGAGTAAGAAGAAACAAATTTTTTCCAAATATTCTCCTAAACCGAGTTTAAGGACTATCTTCGGATATACTCTGAGGGATGCCTAAAACCTTCCCTCGAGTAACCAAAATCCTTACTCAGAATCTCAAAATATTTTCGATAGATTTAAACAAAGTTTTGCATAAAAATAATTTTTCCTAATTTTCTAAAAAAGTTAGGTGGCGACTCTAAAAAACGAATTTTCTAAATCTGAGAGTCACTGCGACACGCCACCACATGTTGTGTGCTGTTTTGATCGGTTCAAAATAGGGCGCGACAAGCACTGAATAAAATGATAATAAAACAACACATGCGGAAGATAAACTTATAAAGTGATATCAATTAGAATACTAAAATATATGAAACGACAGGTCTGAAGTATCTGATAAATACTGAAAACTAGACTGTCTGTCTGAAAACCTATAAACTTAAGAAGTTGATAGGGCAAACTCCCAACTAACTCCAACTGACTGAACATAATGAAATACTGAAATAACTAAAATAACATGTCACGTCCTCGATGAATGAGGACTCACCACAACTGCTGCGGGGAACTGCTGAGCTGTCTAGGAATGATCGAAAAACTGTGCGTCCGAACCTATGTTATAAGACAACATAGCGCAAGAGAAAAGTATGCAATAAGTACTTTGAATGTACTGGTACGTGAGGTAAAGACTAACTGAAATACATATGGAAACTGAACGTGGTTGCATGAACATGTAAAACTGAGAATGCAAGACCAAGTGAAGCATGTACTGAAATAATCTTTAAAACTGACTGATTAAATAACTGAAAATCTGATTACTCGGTCAAATAAATCTGAAATAATATAGACTGAGTACTGACTGAAACTGTGGGAGCTATCACATAACCGACATGTTCCAATCTGAACAAATTAGGGTCCAACCTGTAATCCCAGTTGGAAGGGTGTCTGTACCTTTCCACGGGTACTAACACATGGCTGACTATATGGATCCACAAGGCTGATGTCCCGAACGACTAGGGAGTCAGTCCTAAACTGGAAGGTGACTCCTAAGAGAGTGTCAATCCTAAACTGCCAGGTGACATCTCGTAATCCTACACTGGCTACGTAGTTCTGAAACTTAGGGACTGCTACTAAGGACTCAGTCCTAACTAGCGGGTAAGCCCACATCCCTACGTTCACTCGGTGCCAAATCCTGCTCCCAACTAAATGACACTGGCATTATTATTATGGGTCTAACATGATGTGGTACTGTACTGATAAGTGCTCAGCATGAACATAATGTTCTGAATGTAGTAATAAAATCATGGTCTGTCTTACTTGTAACTTGAGAATAAAAAGACATGTATAAACAGATAGGTATCGGGTGTTCATAACTCTCCAGCACAAAATGATTACAAAAATATGATAACAATAGTTAAATTAGTGATATAAAGTCACAGTTCAAAGACCCAAAATATAAGACATTTCAATAAATGAGTGAGAACATGAATTTGATCACGGGAATCGTTTAAACTTGAGAGGACAACATATTTATATGGTTAAATTCATAACTTGAAAATTTAGCATGAAATCAATTGAATATGACATGGGTAATTGAAATTTGAAACATGAAGTAACCTAATTTACATGGGCAGACATGTTGACATGGCTTGAATTCAAATTTCTAAGAAGACATGGATTAAGTTCTTGATTTACATGTATAATTTCCTCAAAATAAGGTTAAAATCCATACTTGAACAAGAAGGAGATTTTTGGGACTCAATGGGTGGAAGGAACCAATTGATGAATACCCCACATACCTGAATGTTGAAGCCTTGGAAATTTTTTTTGGTATTGAACTTGAATTTGATAAACCCTAGTTGGTTTTGGGTAGAAAAAATCACCCTTTTTGCTCTGTGATGGATGATTTATGATTTATGATAGGTTAGGGTAGTATTTACGCTTGATAACTGTTGTTTTGAGGCGAAACGATGCAGTTTTGGGGTTAAAAGAGTTGAAAAAGATCCCAAAACCCCATAGAAATCGTGTGGAAAATGTCTGGAAGCCATCTTGATGAGTTTGGCCATGAATCATAACTTTTGGGTACGAGTCATACCTTGAGTCATCATCAGGAACCCAGATTTCGAGCCCTACTGCTGTGCTTATGACTCCTCTTGACAACTCGTAGGGTCTACCTATGAGTCCTTAGCAGGAGTCGTAAGCACTGATAACTTTGACAGTGCTTTGGTAATTCTGCCATAACATTTCAACTCGATATCAGATTAAGGAAAAATTGGTATTGTTGGAAATATAATTCAATTATTTATCTTTTAGTGGGTGTTTAGCTTAGAAATTCTTAGTATACCAAAAGTTATGCTCATTTGAATCTTACCATAGAAATATTCTTCATAAGAATTTAATCTCTATGGGATGTTTCGACTTGTCTATAAGTTAGGAGATATTTGGGGCCTTAATATATGTCCGAGTCACTTGTAAAGCTACCAAAACATGAGGATTTATGCTTGAATCCTTTATGATCAGGCTACGAGTCTTCATATCAACTTATAATATCTGGATACGATTCGTATGCTGAACTCGTAACCACTGGGTTGAATTGTTTTGGATTACATACTATTGTGACTACGAATTTCTCCATACGACTCGTAGCCACTGATTATGAGTCGTAGTGAGTAGTCGTAGTCACTGGAATTGAGTAGAAGGATTTACTGAAGTGGATACGACTCATTCGTGATGACTCGTCATGAGTGTTTACGACTCGATACCTTGAGTCGTACCCATGGCAATTTATTAGGCCACTAAGGGAAATCTTCCATAACCCTTTGCCATGACCCCGGATTAAGACGAGGCTTGAAGCATTGGAAAGCTAACTTCGTGCCCTATATTTTAAGGGGTCTATAGCTTTAAAAATTTTAGGGTATTACAATATCTCCTCCTTGAGATCATTCATCTTCGAATGAAACTATTTGAGCTGAAGTAATAAGAAAGCTGAGATCGTGCACTAAATACCCATGAGCTGAATCATAATTAAATAACTAAATTTGAAACATGATGCATAGACTGAACTACATTCATAAATGCATGCTATTATATGCGGATGGTTATATAGCCGAGATAGAAAATGAGAAAATCAATTATGGGAAACTATTACCTCAAGATGAATCGGAATTTATAGAAAAAAAGATAGGGATACTTTGCTTAAATATCTGCTTTTGCTTCCCATGTAGCTCCCTCAATGGACTGATTTCTCCATAGAACCTTAACCAAGGAGACTTCTTTATTCCTCGACGTACGAATCTGATAGTCAAGGATCTCAACTGGGATTTCTTCATAGGAGAGACTATCTTTCATATCCACACTCTTTAAGGGCACGACTGTAGCTGGGTCGCCAGTACATTTCTTTAACAAAGAGACATGAAACATCAGATGCACTGATGCCAATTCTGTAGGCAACTCCAACTCATAAGATACCTTCCCAAAATGACTCAATATTTATATGGGCCAATATAGCGGGGATTGACCTTCCTCTTCTTGCCAAATCTCTTCAACCCCCTTCATGGGTGAAATTTTCTAATAAACCAGGTCACCAATATCAAACTCAAGATCTCCCCTCCCCACATCTGCTTAAGATTTCTTATGACTTTGGGTTGTCTTCAGCCTTACTTGAATCAACTAAAATTTCTCCATTGCCTCATAAACTGAATCTAGCCCTATCAAAGCAACCTCTCCTACTTCAAACCAACCACTAAGAGATCTACATCTTCTTTCAAAAAGAGTCTCAAACAGAGCCATCTGAATACTGGAGTGATAACTATTATTGTAGGAAAACTCAGTCAAAGGTAAGTTGTCATCCCAACTACCCTTAAAGTCAATAACACAGGCCCTCAACATGTCCTCTAAAGTCTGATTGATCCTCTCTGCCTGACCATCCGTCTGAGGATGAAAAGATTTACTGAGGTGAACTTGGGTACCAAGACCCTTTTGAAAAGCCTTCCAAAGCTGAGAGGTAAATTTAGTACCACTATTTGAAATTATAGACAACGAAACCCCATGCAACTTCACCAACTCCCTAAGATAGAGTCTAGCATAATCCTCAGCTAAAAATAAAGTACGAATTGATAAGAAATAAGCTAACTTGGTCATTCTATCTATAATGACCATTATGCTGATGATACGTACGAGGAAACCCTGTCACAAAATCCATGTTCACCACCTACAACTTCTAATTGGGGATTCTAAACACCTGCAGTGTACCACTAGGCCTTTGGTGCTCAACCTTAACCTGCTGGCAATTTAAAAACTTAGCCACAAACTCTGCAATATCCTTCTTTATACCACTCCACCAATAGATTTTCCATAAATCACAGTACATCTTAGTGTCTCCTGGGTGTATAGAGTATCGCGCACCATGTGCCTCAACTAATATTCGTTGCCTTAGACCATTAACATACGGAACACATAGTCTGCCTTGACAATAAATCGCACCATCTATCCCTTGGGAGAAAACCTCCCCATCCTAACCTCTAACTGACTCCTTCAACTTAACCAAACTAGGATCCGCGTCTTGTTTTTCTTTTACTTCGACAACCAATGAAGATGCTGAACCATTCTGAACCCATATACTACCTTCGGCCGAATCAACTAACCAAACTCCTAACCTAGCAAGATGATGAACCTCATAGACTAACTCCTTCTTATCATCCTCAACATGGGTAACACTACCTATGGACAATCTACTAAGGGCATCCGCCACTATATTGGCCTTGCCTAAATGATACAATACACTCATATCATAGTCTTTTAATAATTCAATCCACCTTCTCTAACGAAGATTTAGGTCTTTCTAGATGAACAAATACTATAAACTCTTATGATCCATGAACATATCAACATGAAAACCATAAAGGTAATGCCTCTAAATCTGTAAGGCGAAGACAACAGCTGCCAACTCAAGATCATAGGTTGGATATTTCTTTTCATGGGGTTTAAGATGTATAGAGGCATAGGATATGACCTTACCTCTTTTCATTAATACACAACCAAGACCAACTCTAAAAGCATCATAAAATACTATGAACCTATCTGTGCCATCTGGCAAAGTCAAGACTAGAGCAGAAGTGAGTCGAGTCTTCAACTCTTAAAAACTCTTCTCACAGGAATATGACCACTGGAATTTGACTTTCTTTTGGGTTAGTATAGATATGGGAGAAGAAATAGAATAAAACCCTTCGACAAACCATCTATAATAGCAAGCTAAAACCAAGAAACTCCTAATATCTGATGGAGAGATGGGTCTAGGCTAGTTTCTCATTGCTTTGATTTTTTGAGGATCAACTCGAATGCCATCACCGGAAAAAATGTGACCAAGAAAAGATACTGATCTTAACCAAAATTTGCAATTACTGAACTTAGCAAATAACTGGTGACCTTTAAGGGTCTGAAATACAACCCTCAAATAGTCTGCATGATCACTCTCACTACAGAAATAAACAAGGATGTCATCAATGAAGATTATGACGAACATGTCCAAGTACTGCTTGAATATCCTGTTTATCAAGTCCATGAAAGTTGCAGGGGCATTCGTTAGTCCAACAGGCATAACTAGGAATTTAAAGTGACGATATTGAGTTTTGAAGGCCGTCTTCGGAATGTCATATTCTCTGACTCTAAGCTGATGATAGCTGGACCTGAGGTCTATCTTAGAGAAATAACTTACGCCCTAAAGTTGGTCCAACATGTCATCAATCCTAGGAAGAGGATACTTATTCTTGATTGTGACTTTATTCAACTGATAATAGTCAATGCACATTCCGAGAGAACTATCTTTCTTGCATTTGAATAGAACTGGAGTACCCCATGGGGAAACACTAGGCCTAATGAAACCCTTATCTAAGAGATCCTTTAACTGTTTCTTCAATTTGTTAAGCCCAACTAGAGCTATTCTATAAGGTGGAATAGAAATAGGATGGGTGTTTGGAAAGAGATCTATTCTGAAGTCAATTTCCCTTTTGGGAGGAACTTCAGGAAGATCTTCAGGAAACTCATTTTGAAATTCATTTACTACTAGAACTGACTCAAGACTTAGAGTTTCAGAATTTGAGTGACTCGGATGAGATGGTAAATACACCCCTTGGATATCATCTTTCCTGCCTTAAGATATGAAATAAATTGATCCTTAAGCACTAAAGTACTACCCCTATATTTAATAACCGCTTTATTAGGAAACTGGAATTGAACAATTCTATTTCTACAGTTAACTGAGGGATAGCATGAGTAAAGCCAATCCATGCTGAGAATAATATCAAAATCAATCATCTCTAACTCGATAAGATCAACTGAAGTAACTTTCTAAGACACTATGATCAGGCAATTTCTGTATACCCGTCTAGCTATAATTGACTTACCTACTAGGGTAGACATTGAGAAAGGCTCCACTAATGTTTTAGGACTAACACCAAAGTCTGTAGCTAAATAAGGAGTCAAAAGAAAAGTGAAGCTCCGGGGTCTAACAATGCGTAAACATTGAGATAAAAGACTTGTAATATACCCGTAACCACATTAAGAGAACTTTCCTAATCATGCTGAGTATGGAAAGCATACAACCTATTCTAGAACTGCCCACTGGTGGCATTGAAGGTAGCACCCTACTGAGCGAGCGACCTGTTGGGGCTGACAAAAAGTTGGACTGGCCTAGTGGCGTGAGTCCTTTTCCCTCAAAACAACCATTAGACACTCCTTGATCCTATAGCCTGGTTTGCCATACCCAAAACACATATCACTACCTACTCTGCACTCACCTTGATGATTCTTATCGCACTTCCTATAGAGCAAATTGGTACGACCATTACTCACACTACCTTGGGACTTAGAGCCTGGCGCTCTATCCCGATTGTCCTACCTAAACTTAGGCACTGGCTGAAAATAAAGATGGGGCTAAAAATTTCTAGCAAAATTAAGAATGGTTATCACCTTTTGACCTTGGTTGGGAAAATTTAAAACTACATATTTTGGCCCTCTTATTCTATCTTTTCTTTTCTTTGAGATTTTGCTCCTCAATCTATTGAGCATAAGCCATCAGCGTAGAAAGGTCTATCTCCTTAATCAGCATGACAGTCCTACACTCTTTGACTATACTATCAGATACACCAGACACAAACTTACTTATCCTGGACCTAGAGTCAGCCACTATAGTCAAAGTATATCTCACCAACTGAGAGAACTTGAGCCATTTCTCCCTCACACTCATGCCACCTTGATTCAAATTTATAAACTCTTAAACCTTAGATTTTCTTAACTCTAGAGGGAAGAACCCATCTAAGAAATTCGTGGAAAACTCTTCTGGTCTATAGTTCCTGCATCAACACCTCTATCCTCCTTCCACTACTTGAACCATATGAGAGCTACTCCCTATAACCGATAAGCAACTAAGTATGCACTCTCACTTGAAGTGATACCCATGATGTCAGTTATTTTCTGCACCCCATCCAAGAACTTCTGCGGATCCTTCTCAGAATTGGATCCAGAAAACAAAAGGGGATCCATTTGAGTAAAGTTGAAAATACTGACTGCAACTATATTCAACACTAGATTGGCTGGAGCAATAGCCTACTGGTTGTTCTGAGCAGCTATAGAATGGGCCAAAACTATGAAAGTAGCCCTAAACTCAGCTTGAGAAACATAGTCGTTCAGGGGATCTTCCTGAATAGGTGGTGGTGTGGGTTGACCGCGTTTCTTCTTCTGGAATAAATTATCTATAAATAAAATGAAGGATGATTTAGAAAAAGGAATTCAATAGAGCTTATGCTATTTCACACGACATGAACACTGAAAGAAGGAAAATTTTTCTAAAAATGTATCGTAGCCTCTTGTCCATAAATATGGTATTCTTCACACCCATGCACAAAAATCTACTCAATGCGGCTTTAAGACATCCTAAGAAACTTTAAAACCTTAGGCTATGATACCAAGTTATGTCATGACCTGAGGCTAACCCCTAGTCGCGACACAGTGCTTAAGGCTATAAGTGATCCCAAGCTAACCCATGGTCTGGTAACTATTGTGAGCACAAAATAAAATGATAATGATAATATAATAACACATGCAAACGATAAACTGATAAAGTGCTATCAACTAAAATACTGAAATATATTAAATGACAGGTTTGAAGTATCTGATAAATACTGGAAACTAGACTGTCTATCTGAAAGCCTCTAAAACATAAAGTGTTGATGGGACAAACCCCAACTAACTCCAACTGACTAAACATAAAGAAATACTGAAATAACTGAAATAACATGTCACATCCTCGATGGATGAGGACTCACCACTACTGTTGTGGGGAACTGCTAAGCTGTCTAGGGATGGTCAGGAAACTATGCATCCAAACCTATGTTATAAGACAACATAGCGCAAGAAAAAAGTATGCGATCAGTAATTTAAATATACTGGTACGTGCGGTAAAAACTAACTGAAATACATATGGAAACTGAACATGGTTGCATGCACATGTAAAATTGAGAATACAAGATGAAGTAAAGCATATACTGAAATAATCTGTAAAACTAACTGATTAAATAACTGAAAATGTGATTACTTATTCAAATAAATCTAAACTGATATAGATCGAGTACTGACTAAAACTATGGGAGCTATCACGTAACCGACATGCCCTAATCTGAGCAAAATTATGGTCCAACTTGTAACATAGTTGGATAGGTATCAGTACCTTGCCACGTGTACTAACATATGGATGACTATATGGATCTACAAAGCTGATATCCTAAAGGAATAGGGAGTCAGTCCTAAACTGGCAGGTGACTCCTAAGAGAGTGTCAATCTTAAACTGGCGGGTGATATCTCATAATCCTATATTGGCTACGTAGTTCAAGAACTTAGGAGCTGCTACTATGGACTCAGTCCTAACTAGTGGGTGAGACCCCATCCCTAGGTTTAATTGGTGCTAAATCGTACTCCCAACTGAATGACACTGGTATTATTATTATGGGTCTAACATGATGTGTTACTGTAATAATAAGTGCTCTGCATGAATATAATGTTGTGAATGTAGTAATAAAATTATGGTCTGACTGACTTGTAACTTGAGAATAAAGACATGTATAAATAGATAGGTATCAGGTTTTCATAACCCTGTAGCATAGAATGATTACAAAAATACAATAATAGTATTTAAAATAGTGATATAAAGTCACAGTTAAAAGACCCAAAACATAAGACATTTTAATGAATGAGTGAGATATGATCATGGGAATATTTTAAACTTGAGAGGACAATATATTTACATGGTTCACTTCATAACTTGATGATTTAGCATGAAAACAATTGAACATGACATGGGTAGTTTAAATTTAAAATATGAAGTAACCTAATTTAGATGGGAAGATATGCTGACATGGCTTGAATTCAAATTTCTAAGAAGACATGGATTAAATTCATGATTTATATGGATAATTTCCCCAAAAGAAGGTTAAAATCCATATTTGAATAAAAAGGGAATTTTTGGGACTCAATGGGTAGAAGAAAACCATTGATGAATACCCCACATACCTGAATGTTGAAGCCTTATAAATTTCTTGGTATTGAACTTAAATTTGATGAACCGTAGTTGGTTTTAGAGAGAAAGAAATCACCCCTTTAGATCTATGATGGATGATTTATGAGTTATGATATGCTTGATAACTTTTGTTTGGAGGTTAAACGACATAGTTTTGGGGTTAAAAGAGTGGGAAAAGACCAAAAAGCTCAGAAATCGTCTGAAAAATATCTGCAAGCCGTCTCGATGAGTTTGGCCATGACTCCTAAGTTCTGGCTACGAGTCTTAACTTGAGTTGTCATTAGGAAACTATATTTATACCCCTACTACCATACTTACAACTCATCCTGACAACTCATAGGGTCTGCTTATGAGTTGTTATCAGGAGTCGGAAGCACTGGCTGCTTTGATAGTGCTTTAGTAATTTGGCCATAACATTTTACCCCGATATTGGATTAAGACAAAATTGGTATCATTGGAAAGATAATTCAATTATATATCTATTGGTAGGTCTTTAGCTTAGAAATTACAAGTATTCCAAAAGTTATACTTATTTTAATCTGACCATAGATATATTCTTCATAAGAATTTAATCGCTATGGGATGTTTTTACTTGTCTATAAGTTAGGATATATTTAGAGCCTTAATATATGTCCAAGTCACTTGTAAAGCTCTCAAAACATGAGGCTTGATACTTGGATACTTTATTGATCAGACTATGAGTCTTTATAATGACTCGTAATGTCTGGATACGAGTCGTACGCTAGACGCGTAACCACTGGGTTGAATTGTTTTAGATTACATACTGTTGTGACTATGAATTCCTCCATATGAATCATAGCCACTGATTACGAGTCGTAGTGAATATTCGTAGTTAGTGGACTTGAATAGAGGTATTCACGAGAGCGACTATGACTCACTCGTGACGATATGACTCGAGTGGTTATGACTTGTTACCTTGAGTAGTACACATGGTAGTTTATCAGTCCATTAAAGGGAAATCTTCCATAACCTTTTGCCATGAACTGGGATTAAGATGAGCCTTGAAGCATTGGAAAGCTAACTTCGTGGCTTATCTTTTAAGGTGTATAGAGCTTGAAAAATTTTGGGGTATTACATATTATATGAGGCGTGGAAATGTTTCAACAACAAGTTAATGCAATTACCAAGTCAAGAGATTCCAGGTAAAATGCTTCTCCAAATTTTCTATTAGGCCTTGGATCGATTGAACAAGACGGTAGTCAATAATGTGGTCGGTGGTTCTCTTGTCAAACTATCGTATGGTATTGCATCAACTTTGTTAGATAAAGTGAACAAGAAAATTAGAGAGTGACATAAAGAGATACTGAGGTGGCTGTGGGGGCTCCCTCCATATCTTTTGTGAGGCAAGTGCAAAAAAGGGATGAAGAAAGAGATGCAAATATGGATAAAGTAATGACGCAACTTGATTTTCTCACCAAGCATACAATGAGAGCTCTTCCTAAGGTGGTTAACGCCATTGCTTCTAAGACCGCTAGATCTTATGATGATCAAAAAATAGAGGCCCCTGATAAAGAAATTTGATTCTTATCAAACCAAGCAGGTGGTTCCCACCCTACCTATCAAAGGCAAAGCAGAAATCAACATTGGAAGAAAAGAGACCAGAATTGAGATTAGTGTGAAAGAGATAAGTATTGGAAAGATAAAAAGAGAGATTATGACTGATATATACCTTCACATGATTGGAAAAAGGGTAAGGTGTCAAGTTCTATTGACCCAGATAACCTAAAAAATGAGGATATCCTTTCTCAGATCTTAATGGGTGTTGAGGGGACTGATAAGATGGTGAGAGAGATAAAATGTGATTTCTCATAACCCAATCAAATAGTGACATCTCATTTGGCCTCTATCAAGCAACTTGAAACTCCATTAGGCCAAATCTTAGTCCAACTTAATGTAAGACCAAAGGGTGGATTGCCTAGTGATACGATTGTCAATCCTAAAAATGATGCTAGCATCATGGATATTATTAGTTAGAGTGGTTGAACTCTTGGTAAAGATGTCGTTGATCTTGGTAAATAACTGATGATAGGCGAATTTACACGCCTATATTAATATATTTTGCCCATATTTGTGCCACGTTTTGAGAACAAATTATATATTTCATGCACTTTTAGTCCTTTTTCCTGTAAGTGAGCTAAAGAACATGATTAGCAAAGTTTCAGGTATAAATGATGCAGAATTCAACATTTTGTGGATAACTTGACGCCAAAGAAAGCTCACGAAGGAAGGAAAGGGAGCTTGGACGCCTAAAGGACCAAAAGTGATGCATGGAAAATCTGTCCCGGGCTAAAACAACATTTCTGAAGACTTTGGGGACTAGCAGTAACTTATTTGGATTAGGATAATAATACATTAACCTAGTACAATTGGGTTAAGTATTTCATTAGCTTAGTAAGATTTGGTTAAGTATTTCATTAACTTAGTAGGAATAGGATATGGGTATTATAAATACCCTATCATGCTAGAGATTTTTATTCATTCCTCCCTTAGTGGAGAGATTCATTCACTTACTATTCCAACAATTCTAATTCTTCCATTAATTCTATTCTTCTTCTATTCTTCTATTAAATTCCACAACAAGAGAGACGTTACTTTGCAAAGGACTTCACGCCATCCTCACCCTTACACCTAACGTGCAAATCTTTATTGGGGTACAATGATCATGTTCATTGTGACTTCCTTCGCACTCATGGGTAACTAAACCTCTCTGTTGGGGTTATGGAAGCAGAATGAGATACTATCTATTGCTGTGAGTTTGTGAGTTCGTGACACGTATGCTGCTTATATCATTATTCTCTTTATCTTAATGCAAATTCTTGTGGCTGCAGACGCGTAGAATAACGCCAGTATAACATTTAACTTGTTCGAAAGAAAGGTTATCTGTCTGGAAAAGAGATAATGTCAAGGTAGTAGGGTCCCATCCCCTATTAAAAAGTTAGTGCCGTAACTGGATTAACCTCTTGGAGAATTTGTACCGTTAGATACGCTTTAAGCTCGAAAGAGTTAAAGTGAAATAATCCTCGAATAGGTCGAAAGACGCCTGGATTTACCATCGAATACAATTCTCTATAAGCACATGCATGTCGGAATTCAACACACTCATAGCCAATAGAGACGTATAACTCAGAAGGTGGACATAACCCCAACTCCTCAATTCTCATTGTTTCACAACCTACGAAACATTCTTTCCTTTTTACTTTGCTATTTTTAGTTTTACTTTAATATTTTGGTTACACATTACGATCCCCCCTTATTACGAGACTTGCACTAAAAGTCTAGTAACCGTTGCTTACTTGTTGGCCAAGCTATTCCCTGTGGGATTGACATCCAACCCAGGTTGGGTTCTATATTTACTAACGACCGCTTTACACTCCTACGAGAGCTGTAGATTGAGCGTTATCAAAAATTGGCGCAGTTGCCGGGGAATACGATTGTCAACTAAGTTTGTGATAGTTACTAGACCCTTTGCTCAAAGATTCTCGTACTTTTATTTTTAGTTGTTGTTTTTGTTTTATTCAGGTTTGTTCAGTGCATCAATGGATGCACACCGTGAAATTGAAAGGATGGCTGCTCAAGGGCATCAACAGAATATTGATAATCCAGGTCAGGCAACAAATCCTGATGATGAGGACCTGGGCGATGAGGAGATACTAAACCCACGACATACTGCTGAGATGGCGGCACCCATGCAGAGAAGAGATCGTCAAGCTAGGTTTAGGCCTGAATGCCGAGCTATGCAAATATCGTTCGATGATGATGATGACGATCTGGACGAAACTGGTGCCACAGGAGCCATTATTCTTCCACCCTTGGCACCTGGAGCAAAGTTCAATATCACTAGCACAGTGATTCAACTATTGCAACTCAAGGGATTATTTGGTGGACTAGCAGGCGATGATCCGAATATGCATCTGATCAACTTTATTTCTACATGCAAGTCATTCGACAATCCTGGCATTGGATAGAATGCAATTCGACTACGCTTATTTCCATTGTCTCTGTTTGGGGAGGCAACTCTATGGTTGAATGGGATGACTCCTGATTCTATTACAAATTGGAGGCAATTGAAAGACGCTTTCCTAGAAAGATTCTTTCCGCCATCCAAAAGAGCACAATTAAGAGATGAAATCAGCAATTTTCGGCAGCTTCCAACTGAAGCCCTTCATGAAACATGGGAGAGGTTCAAGACGAAGCTAATGAGGTGCCCAAACCATCACTTGACCAATGTCCACCTAATGGAGATACTATACAGAGCCTTGAATTCAAGAACTAAACCAGTGGTGGATAATGCGGCTGGAGGATCATTTATGGACCTCACCTTTGGTCAAGCAAGCAATATGCTAGATCGTATGACGAAGCAAAGTAGAGCTTGGCATACCAGGGATTCTGAGGTAGCAAGCCCCACTTTATCTATTGGCATGACTGCGAAACAAAGGAGAAGAGATGAAGAACGTGATCAAGACATGGCGCACATGAAAACACAAATGGATCTTCTTAAGCATTTATTATCAGGGAAGACCGAAAAAGTTAAGGCCGTGGTATCACGTGGAAGAAACGAATCTGATTCAGAGGAAGAAGCCAACTACTTGAATAATCAGGGGGGTTTCCGAGGCAATGCCCAAGGAAACCAAGGTCGGAACTATTATGATAATTCAGGATATAAGGACCGTGATCAAGGTAGTTGGAAGGATAAGACTGACAGGAGTGGTTTGTATGTTCCTCCAGGAAGACGTGACGCCACTGCATCTGGTTCTGGAAATATGTCAATGGAAGATATGATGGCTAAGCTGCTGAAAGGAGTGGAGGCAACCAATATGGGCGTAACTGAGGTGAAGAACGATTTGTCTTCAATGAATCAGTTGGTTGACTCACATTCCATTGCAATAAGACAACTAGAGCAGCAATTGAGTCAACTTTCAGCAGCAATTAATCAAAGAAAAGCCGGCACACTACCCAGCGACATTGTGCCAAATCCAAGGAACAAAGGATCATGCATGGCTATCACTACCCAAAGTGGTAAGGTGCTGGAAACTTCAGCAAAAGGCAAGCAAGTGGTTGACGAAGTAGTGGACATTGATGATAAGGTGACAGAAAGAGCATCCACAGAAAAAAGCCACAACGGCCATGACGTCGACTCCAACAGATTGCAACCTGAAAAAGCTAAAAAATGGAAGCAAGAGGAGAAGAAAGCCATGGAGAGAACAATTCCATACCCACCACCACCTTTTCCTCAAAGATTGAAGAAGGTGGCGGATGACACGAAGTTCAGTAAATTCATGACTATGTTGAAACAGCTGACCATTAATGTTCCATTGGTGGAGACACTTGAACAAATGCCTGGGTATGCGAAATTTATGAAGGATCTTTTGACAAAGAAGCGGGCAGCAAGTTATGAGTTGAAAGATGATGTTCATCACTGCAGTGCAATTGCTACAAGATCGCTAGTTCAGAAAAAGGCCGACCCCGGTGCCTTCACTATTCCTTGCACTGTTGGATCTATGAATTTTGCCAAGGCATTGTGCGATCTGGGTGCTAGCATCAATTTGATGCCACTATCCGTCTACAAGAAATTGGGGTTAGGCGATCCGACACCAACCAATATAAGGCTCATGATGGCTGATAGGTCAGTAAAACGACCTGTGGGTATTTTAAATGATGTGTTGGTAAAGGTTTCTTTATTCATATTTCCTGCAGACTTCGTTATTCTGGATTGTGAGGTGGATTCTGAAGTTCCCATAATCTTGGGACGTCCTTTCCTTGCAACTGGAAGTGTGCTTATTGACATGAGGGATAATGAGCTTTTGTTTCGGTTGAATGATGAAGTGGTCCGCTTTGATATATGCAAAGCAATGAATCAACCCAGTGATATGGATGTGTTCTCCGTAGCTTATGAGGATAAGAAAGCATTATCTGTAAAGAAACATCTTACAGTTGAGCCATTGGCTGCTGCACTGCTGAATATTGAGCATGAGGATGATGAAGATTATGAAGAACTTATGGGTGCTCTAACAGGAATAAGGTACTATTCTCATACTCCTAAACAGTTGGACCTTGATCTTACAAATCAACCTTCACAAACAACGAAGACTTCCATTGTAGAGCCACCAATGCTAGAATCGAAAGAGCTCCCCAATTATTGAAGGTATACGTTCTTGGGATATGGAAATACACTTTTGGAGAGTGTTGCGGATGATTTAAGTGAACAGCATGTAGAAGCTCTCATCTGTGCTCTGATGAGGTACAAGAGAGCTATGGGTAGGAAGATTGATGATATAATTGGTATCCCTCCTGAGGCATGTATGCATAAGAGTCATATCGAAGAAGATTGCATGCCTACAAGTAAGTATCAACGTCGTCTGAATCCATTCAGAAAACGATGCCCCATCTATCTCGATGAAGACTAAGTAATCGAGATAGCTATGTCGTGCCGCGATAATAAATCAAGCGCTTGGTGGGAGGCAACCCATCATTTTTAAATGTTTTTAATTATTTTTAGGATTTTGTCGAGCCACGACCAAAACTAAGGCGCTTGATGGGAGGCAACCCATCGTACTAATCGTTTTTATTGGTTTTTAGCAAATGTAGGTGCAAGAGGTATAAAACGAGGAGATTGATTTCAAATGTCGATTTGGACGTATTGCATGGTAAAGGTGGTAAGTTAGGAATAAGGATGCATAAGGCTATGGATTGAGCATTGCTCATGCCAAAATAGGCATCGAGGAAGGTTAGGCCTAGGTAAAACTAGGCCACGAACAATGCAAAACCTATCCTATAGCCCAAGGTCTCGGAATCTAGTGTGCTATACACTATGCGCCGCCCATTCTTAAGTGTGCTATACACTATGCGCCGCCTATGCTATAGCATTAGGTATCAGTATCTCAAATGCTATACACTATGCGGCACATATGTCCCTAAATGCCATGACCTATGCGCCGCATATGTCCCTACATGCCATACACTATGCGCCGCCTATACTATGACTATGCCAAGCATTATGCGCCGCATATGGACCCTTTTTGTCTCCAAAACCATTTTTAAACGGGTCAAAACCCGACCCAAGCTTTTTCTATAAATAGGAGACTTAGTCTTGAAACATAAACACATTGAAAACCTAACTTAGGCGACGCACATAGCCTCCAAATCTTCTCAAAACTTTTCCTTTTGCTCTATTTCTTCACAAGAACATCTCCAAAGGCTTCAATCACGTAAGTACTCTTTTAATATTCATCTATTTCTTGCAAGTACTACGTTGCTATGTCTATCATGAATTGCTACATCTTGAAGAAATAGTGGTAATGTTAAAGTGTTTGAATTGTTGATGCAAAACCATGTGAGTGAACATATACGTTAGGATGATATTAACTTGTTTCCAACTTGAATTTGATTTTGACACATTGTCATACTACTTGCGGAATTTCTAGATTCATTAACATTGCATAATATTGTCACTTAAATACTTACATATTGGAATGACTTGTTCAGCGGAATAAGACTTATAGTTGCCTACCGACATAGGAGGTTGTGATAGATACTATACCTTGATGTAATCCCTATGTAGTAGTCCTGCTATATCTAACATGAAAGTATTGCAAGGATTAGAAGAAGTGTGATATATCTAACTTTATTGTTGGAATATAGCACCTAAAACGTATGTCGATGAATTCTGAGTAATCGACCATTTTCACTTCACAAGTTGGTGCCAACAACCTAAGTGTGGGGTGGTACCTCTACTGCTTGTTTATAGATTGTATCCATTGAGATGATGCTAACATGACTCTATTGAGATCTCAGGTACAATGGCACCAAAAGACAAGGCAAAGATAAGGCTACCACTTCACAAAAAGGCAAGAAAAGAGGCCAAAAAGAGCAAGGAGAACCCTCCTCGATGCAAAAACCTCGACTCACTCTTGGAATTAAGTGGGATACTTATGAGGAACTTCTAAGGATGACGACTTTGATGATGATTCCGATGCAAGGGGTATGACCCCAGACATAGAGAATGAGTCCGACTAACCAGGTTCTTCTTATTTATTTTCCACTGAGGACAGTGTGTCCCGTCTAAGTGTGGGGTGATGGTATTTGCATGCTATACTTCTCTATCCGCATTTGCATTTATTCATGTTTGTTTGCTTAGTTTTCTCGTTTTGTTTTTTTTAGTAGTAAATTTTTTTTTTTTTTAACATAGCTTCGCATGAAATTATTCTAATAGGCAGCATGAGATTATAACAAGAGTATGTGCTACAATTGTGACTATTGAGACATTTTAGGCTCTAATTGTGACTCACTATGTGATATTGTGTGGTTTAATTCCTTCACTTGTTGGGTCAAGAGTCTATACTACTTCCAATCAAGTCGACCATCTGCCTTGTGTGTGAGAGATTAATAGTATATTCTATGTTTGTGGCTGATGCTGGAACTTGCCTGGTATGTATGCAAAGCAAAAATAAGGAGTGTAAGTTTAGGAGATGATTTAGGCATTTCTTTGGCAACCTATACATGTTTACCTTCGTTTTACCTACCCATGGACATCATCCTAGTTAAACCCTTTTGAGCCTTTAGCCTATTTTCTTTGACGAACCTCGTATGTAAGCCTAATCCATTTTTTCAAGACCGTAATTTGATCCAAAATCCTAAGTGCTTTAAAGTGCAAAAGTCATGTGACGAAATAAGAGGAAATTGGGTGAGTATGATGCTCTAAATTGTAGTGATGCTTGAATGTGTTATGAAAAAGAAAGTGCTATCATAAGAGGTATGTTATGAAAAGAAAAAGGAAAAAGAAAGCTGAAAAATGAGTTATGCTTAAAATTGAAAAACAAAAGAGGAGAACAAGGGTGGTAGAATAAAAGAAAGAAGAAAGGTTGAAAGAAAAAAATGTCAATGATACAATGTGATGTATTAAAGTGCTTAGGAACTTAGTCACTATTTCTGGCCAAAATAGTCCTACCCGTCCATTAGCCTACATTACAACCATCAAAAGACCTATTTGATCCTAATCTTAGCATTCTGACATTTAGTGGAGTGTTACACTAAGGGCAAGCCTATGGTCATCAGTTGCTGCATACTAATTCTTTGTGAGAGCGAGAGCAAGGATATTTTGATATCCATGTTTGAAAAATATGCTATACTTGTGAGTAACTATGGGTAATATATTATGAGACACACATGGTTGATGAGTTTTGGATAGTTGTACATGATTCTTTGTGCCTTAACTTTTGAATATGAGTTTACCACCATCACGAGTCTATGCTAGAGGTTAAATGGATTCTACTAATGATCGGAAAACTACTCTTTGTTGATAATTGTTGTGCTTGTCTTGACGAATGTTTTGTGTTGTTGCTGTGAAACCCTAAGTTGATGTTTAGAGGGACATGATATTTTGTTCGAGTACGAACAAAGCTTCAAGTGTGGGGTGTTGATGATAGGCGAATTTACACGCCTATATCAATATATTTTGCCCATATTTGTGCCACGTTTTGAGAACAAATTATATATTTCATGCACTTTTAGTCCTTTTTCCTGTAAGTGAGCTAAAGAACATGATTAGCAAAGTTTCAGGTATAAATGATGCAGAATTCAGCATTTTGTGGATAACTTGACGCCAAAGAAAGCTCACGAAGGAAGGAAAGGGAGCTTGGACGCCTAAAGGACCAAAAATGATGCATGGAAAATCTGTCCCGGGCTAAAACAACATTTCTGAAGACTTTGGGGACTAGCAGTAACTTATTTGGATTAGGATAATAATACATTAACCTAGTACAATTGGGTTAAGTATTTCATTAGCTTAGTAGAATTTGGTTAAGTATTTCATTAGCTTAGTAGGAATAGGATATGGGTATTATAAATACCCTATCATGCTAGAGATTTTTATTCATTCCTCCCTTAGTGGAGAGATTCATTCACTTACTATTCCAACAATTCTAATTCTTCCATTAATTCTATTCTTCTTCTATTCTTCTATTAAATTCCACAACAAGAGAGACGTTACTTTGCAAAGGACTTCACGCCATCCTCACCCTTACACCTAACGTGCAAATCTTTATTGGGGTACAATGATCATGTTTATTGTGACTTCCTTCGCACTCATGGGTAACTAAACCTCTCTGTTGGGGTTATGGAAGCCGAATGAGATACTATCTATTGCTGTGAGTTTGTGAGTTCGTGACACGTATGCTGCTTATATCATTATTCTCTTTATCTTAATGCAAATTCTTGTGGCTGCAGACGCGTAGAATAACGCCAGTATAACATTTAACTTGTTCGAAAGAAAGGTTATCTGTCTGGAAAAGAGATAATGTCAAGGTAGTAGGGTCCCATCCCCTATTAAAAAGTTAGTGCCGTAACTGGATTAACCTCTTGGAGAATTTGTACCGTTAGATACGCTTTAAGCTCGAAAGAGTTAAAGTGAAATAATCCTCGAATAGGTCGAAAGACGCTTGGATTTACCATCGAATACAATTCTCTATAAGCACATGCATGTCGGAATTCAACACACTCATAGCCAATAGAGACGTATAACTCAGAAGGTGGACATAACCCCAACTCCTCAATTCTCATTGTTTCACAACCTACGAAACATTCTTTCCTTTTTACTTTGCTATTTTTAGTTTTACTTTAATATTTTGGTTACACATTACGATCCCCCCTTATTACGAGACTTGCACTAAAAGTCTAGTAACCGTTGCTTACTTGTTGGCCAAGCTATTCCCTGTGGGATCGACACCCAACCAAGGTTGGGTTCTATATTTGCTAACGACCGCTTTACACTCCTACGAGAGCTGTAGATTGAGTGTTATCAATAACCCAATGAAAAGGCAAATAATGAATACGAAAATGCAAAGATAAAATGACTAGAAAAGCCAAATGATGATGTTCCAAAGCCTAATGAGACAATTGTTGAACGGACGAAGGTAGTTGAAGAAAATATTGAAAGTGAGGAAGCTCCTAAGGTGGTTAATGATGATACTCCAAAAGTGGATGAAACTATAATTGTTCCATTACCACAAATCAAAATTCCTCTCCCATTCCCACAAAGCTCAAGAAGAAAGATGATTATGCCAAGTTTAAAAAATTTCTTGTGAAATTTAGCAATTCATCGGTGAATATTCCCTTGCTATAAACCTTATAAGAAATGCCTGGGTGTAGTAAATTTATGAAGGACTCGGTAATAAAGAAGTGAGTGATGGATTTTGAAATAATTGAGGTAACTTACAATTGTAGTGTCATAATGTTTAGCACAATGGTGGTCAAGAAAGATGACCCGGGTACATTTACTATTCCTTATACTATCGGGGTGTACAAATTTAGAAAAACATTGTGTGATCTTGGGAAAAACATTAATTTGATGCCATTTGTTGTGTTTCAAAAGTTAGGCTTAGTGTGCTCCTAAGACTACTACTATAAGGCTTCTAATGGCAGATCGTTCAATTTAAAAGCCCATTGGTGTGTTGTATGATGTTTTGGTGAAAGTTAACCGATTTATCTTTCCAGTCGACTTCATTATTCTTGATTGTGAAACTTATCATGAGGTTCTAATCATTCTTGGTAGACCATTCTTAGCTATCAAAAGGGCCTTAGTGGATGTGGAATGTAGGGAGATAAAATTTCGAGTGAACAGTAAAGAAGATCCTTCAATGTGTGTAAGTCCATGAAGCAATCGATGGACTTGCAAGCGGTGTTGGTAATTAATGTGATATATGATGAAGTGACTAACACCACAGAAGTGAAACTTATGGATGACCTTTTGGTGGGTGTATTATGGAACCTTGGGAGTGAGGTGGTTAAATAATATAATGAGGTGGTAGCTTCATTGACGGATCTTGGATCTTACACCAAGAACATAATCAAATTAGATCTTGATTGGAAAAATTGTGAGAGTCCACCCGCCAAGCTATCTATTATTGAACCGCCTCAACTCAAACTTAAGTCGTTACCATCCCACCTTCAGTATTTTTTCTTGGATAAGGATAATACATTGCCAATTATTTTTGCTGGTGATCTTGAACCTTGCCACGTGGATGCTTTAAAATCAATTATGAAAAAGTTCATTCGTGCTTCGGATAGACTATAGCGGACATTATACGAATTACTCCCAAAATTCGCTCTCATAAAATCAAGTTAGATGTTAATCATGTTCCTAGTGTGGAACACCAAAGGAGAATCAATCTACCGATTCAAGAGGTGGTCAAGTAGGAAATTATTAAGGGGCTTGATGCAGGAGTTGTCTACCCAATTTCCAATAGTACGTGGGTGAGTCTGGTCTAATATATTCCAAAGAAAGGCTGCATGACAGTTGTCTCAGATGAGAATAATGATCTTGTACCTATGTGTCCAGTCACGGGTTAGAGAGTGTGCATGTACTATCATAAATTAAACTCGTGGACCGAGAAAGACCACTTCCCCATTCCCTTTACGTCGATTGAAGGTTGAAGTCGAAAAGGAACTCGAAGCCCAACTATTTATAGTCAGATGTTGAAGTCGTTGAGGATTGAAATGAGAAATTTATAAAATAGTTGGTTAGGAGAGAGTTGAGAGAAGCTGTCGAGAGAGGGATGAGAGACAGGTTGATTGAATTGAAGAGAGAAACTCGAAGCCCAACTATTTGTCGTCGAGGTAGAAGTCGTCGTGGATTGAAGGGAGAAAAGAGGGGAACTCGAAGCCCAACTATTTGTCGTCAGAGGTAGAAGTCATCGGGGGTCGAAGGGAGAAATTTTGCAGAACCGTTGGTTGAGAGAGAGTTGGGAAAACCTGTCGAGAGAGAGGAGAGAGTGGTTGATTTGGATTGAAGAGGGGTGTGAGTTGGGTTGATTTATATTTTTGAAAAGATTAGAAAGTTTTGAAAATATTAATCAAGTCCACAATTAACTTAATCAAGTTTTCTAATGATGTTTGATCCTATCTGTTGGTCAATGTCACAAATCCTTCATTCAAGACTTAAAAGACACCTTTCCTTCAATTTTTTCATGTAATTTACCCTTTGTGTAAATCGATCAATAATATGGAAAAATTACACAATCACAAACCTAAGAGACCTTATTACCCAAAATCCTTTATCTTTTAAACAATTACTTAAAATTCAGGATTTAATAGTTTACACTTGATACACATGAACAAAACCCTCATTCTACTTTTTTTCCACAATTAATGCATGCAATTCATTTTTTTCACAAAAATTTCATTCCCTAAAATCTCTCCCAAATTATCATCAATTGATATAACTTTCATCTCCATTACTGCAACTTCTTCACCAATTTTATTATTATTTTTTTTAATTTTTTTATTAACTTTCCTTTTATACAATTTTGAATTATTTCCAACTTTTAAGTCAATATCCATTAAGAAAAAGAAGAGAAATTGAACAATCGGTCGCTAGATTTCCAACGCGAGCAATCAAAGTGGCGGTGGTCGTGACGACGAACGACGGAGAGGGTGGGGTAACCAAGGTGACGGTGATGGTGCGAACGAATGATGGATGGGATGGTGGTGGTGGATTATATGTATCAATCATAAGTAAATTGAACAATCATTTGTTAAATTTTTTACGAGAATGACCAAAGTGGTGGTGGTGGTGAGGACGAATGATGTAGGGGTGGGGTAGACAAGGTGGCGGTGATGATGCAGACGAACGATAGAGGGAGTGGTGGTGGTGGTTATATGTATCAATCATAAGTATCAAGACATATACAGATGTATTAATCACATGTATCAAATAAATATATTTAATACATATATAGATACATATCAAGAACTTATGCACTCTTTTCATAATTTTATGCACGATGCATATATTTTTTGGTCATTTAATGGCTTCACCACCCTCATTCGGTTTGAATATTTTTCAATTGATACATATAATATTTTATTTAATTCTATGATATAATTTATGCGTGGACCATTGATATATTTTATTCCGTGAGAAACGACATGTGTAACACTGATATAATAGTATAAAAAATATGTATTGGTGTTGTTAATCAATTATAAAAAATATATACATTACCAATATGATACATTTGTTGTTGAAATACTGGAGATACATATGATAGATACTTTGTGACAGTGATTTATATTTTTGATTTATTTATAAATGTTTGATACATTTAACATATGTTTGGCATATGTAAACCATTTACTTTTATATGAGATTGATTTTTAATGGGAATTGAGTAATTTTACCAAATGTATCATTATGATATATTTGTAATTAAATGTATTTATACCACGATTTGTGCCTCTCCTTGTAATAATTAAAAATTAGTTACTTTCTTTTTTAACTATCCACTAAATTATAAATGTATCATAATGCATATGTATCAAGGATAAAGATATATAACAGAGATATCAAAATTTGGGATATCATTTAATTAAATAAAATTATGAAAAAAGTGTTAAAACTCATTAAAAATTCAAAATTTATGTAAGTTACCGTAAAAAAAACTGTTTGGGGTAAAAGCCCAATCTGAAAGTAGATGTAATACCCCGATTTTTCATGTTATAAACCTCTCATTTTTTTCTCACAAAATCAGATCCAACCTAAAGTAATCATTACTTGTAAGCTGACTTTCTCGTTTCTATCTCAGCCATATAGCTATTTTCATGAGAATTCATGCACTCGCAGATCAGTTCAGTAGCTCATTATGGTTAAGATTCAGTTATTCAGTTTAGTTTAGTTGTGCATGATAGCTTATAACCTCAGATTCCTCAGTATTTTTAGCTTAATTAGCCACATTCGAGGATGAATGTTTCCAAGGGAGAGATATAGTAACACCCCGTACTCTTACTAGCTTAAAATCGTCCCTAAAATGTAAAAAACTTTCTTCAGAGATGAATACCTTTTTATTTTATGCGATATTTTCCGGATTTAGAATTTCTATTGTGTGGAAAATTGAATAAGTTTTCCATCCATATAAGATTCGGCCAAATCCGACACTCGGTGAAGGAGTTATGACATTGTTAAGTTGACAGTGTGTCACCTAGGCACTTGACGCGTTGCAGAGACGGGAAAAATAACAATCGTCAATTCCAGTGGCCCTCCATGATATCCGCATCACGGATAAGCCCAAACTCCCAATTGTCCCATTCCAGTAGACCGACACGATGATGACGTGTCGCGTCGAAGGCCAAATTGGCATTACTATAGGGCACCGTGATGGTGGCGTATCACGTTAAAGTTCCAGGTCCCAATTTCCAAAATCCAATAGGACAACGCTATAGCTCCGCATCGCGGAAGTCCCCCATTTCCCAGTCGTCCTTTTCCAGAGAGCCACCGCGATATGACGCGTAGTGGTGGCCCAGTAAATCGGAATTTTTGGTCGATTTCCAGTTCCAATTTAAAGTTTAATAAGGGCATTTTGGTCAATCTCCAAGGCCCCAATCCATCCAAAACATATCATTAAGCATATATCAAATCACTTTATGCTTTATTTCATCACTTTTTTCTCAAAAGAAAATCCTAGATCATCAAAGCTCCTTCTCCAAGAAACCCAATTCTTCCATTAGTTCTCCAAGGAAATTCAAGATTAAGGATTCTCAATACAAGAGCCCTAAGAATTCATTTTCAAAGCATCAATAGAGATCCAAGATTCAAGTTTTAGCATCTAGTTCATCAATTGAGGTATGTGGGGTTATGAACAAGGACAATTCTTTCGTCCTTATGCTCAAAACTTATTTTAATTTCAATTTTACTGAATTTTACATGATTTCCCATGAAATTCAAGTTAAGGTTTATACCCATTATTCTTATTTACAAGCTTATGAGGTTTTCAGCGATTTAGAAGTTGAATTACATGATTATGTTCATATTTTCATGCATATTGCAGAAATTTCCAGATTTTGAATTAATTTATCAATGTTTACATTATCAAGAATGAACGTTATGATATTTGAACATGAGTCCGAAGCATGGGTCACTAAGCCCTAATGAGTATTGTTATTTCAAGATTGATTGTGCTATGAACACCTTATGACTAGATTCTTTTCAGATTATTGATAAAGATTTGACCTTCTGGTCTTAAGAAAAGATATGAAATCCACTTAACAGATTTAGATTACAGATTTAGCTTTACAGAGTTTCAAAAATTATTATGGGTCTCAAAGGCTTAATCTTTGTTCTAGGAAAGGTGGGCCAAAGCTCAAATTAGATTAGGATAGAGTTTTCTTTTGGGCAAAATTCACAAATAGCATACTTAAGATCATAATTATTAGTTTCTTAGCAACATATTAATAATTACTTAGGATAGCAACTTGTATTTTTTATTTTAAAAAGTTGTTGCTATAAAAATACATATACAAATTATTTTACTGCCCTTATTTAACTGAAAGTAGTTGAGGTAAATATGGTATAATTACCCATGAATCAAATGTGTAGATTTCTTTTCCATTAAAACCTGTTAAATCATGTGATTTCCATTATATGTTAACAACATTAAGCAAAATTCAAATTTCACTTTTTTCATTAATGTGTTCATAAAAAAAGCAAAATAAAAAACAACTGAACCTTTTTCCAGTTCAAAATTGTTCGAATTCAGCCATTAGTTTGAAATTCAACCATTATTGTTTTTAAATCAAATTTGACTTAAATTTCTTCTATTCAATTTCTTCTAAATCAACATAAGTTACAAAGCGAAGCATTAATGTTGTTGAATCAAATTCAATGATAGCTTCTTCAGTTCAATTAGTTTGAATTCAAAAATCGATTGCAAATTCAACCATTACTATTGTTGAAGGTACTTAATCATTATTGTTTTTCGGTTCAAAATTTTTTTATCAATCATTACTGATGCTCCGTTCAATTTTTTGCTATCGTCGTTAATTTTTTTTTGAAAATTTTTTAAATGAATTTCTAGTTAAAAATAATGCAACAGTAAATTGAACAGATAAAACAAAATAGTGATCGAAATTAGTTTTTTATGCTGCTCATATTCAATTTTTTGGAGGTCTAATTCCCAGAATTTAAGACTATTTTTGTTTTTCTGATAATTTTTATTATGTATATTTTGGTTGTATTCGATTATGGAGGTTGTGGCTTTGTCTGTATTTAACGTTGAACAAATAATTTGTTATTGTATTTTCTACTGGAAATTTTGATTATGTTTGTAATTTATGTTTGATAAATTTATTGCAATTGTATTTTCTGCCGGAGTTCTTGGCTATATAAGTATATGTTGTTTATGTTTTTAATTGTAGAAGTTTGTTGTATTTTTCTTTTGTAATTGTATATTGTAACTATTGATGTCTTATAGATATGTTTTTGTGTAGTTTAGTTGAAATACGTTAGCAATGGGGAGCATCCCAACTCGTGAAGATATGAAAAAAAACTATGAAGATTACATTACTGATGCAATATTGATGAGCACGATAACATCATACAATGAACTACACAATCTTATAACATCTCATATTAATGTGGATTTGAGCAGCAAACATATTCAAATTGAATATCAAATCACTAGAAATACTGGACAAATATAAATACATAATGATATGAGTTTAAAGGTATTTATTATGCCAAATAAAGAGATACAAGACATGAATTGTCTTCCTTTATATGTAAGCCTTTTGGAGAAAGATGTTGTGAGCACCTTTGGAAGTTCATCTGTATGTGTTGTTGAAAGAAGAGACATCCAAAACAATTTTGCATCAAGTGTTAAATACATCTGCTGAAGGTGTTAAAATCGGGGTAGGGATATGTTTTGAAAGAAGAACATCAACTCATGCAGGGGTTGTGGGTCTAAGGGTCACAATAGGCGTTCGTGTAGGAAATATCGTAAATGATACATTTGTTCTTCCTTATTCTTTATTTATAATTTCTTTTGCACTTTTCATGATAATGAACTCATTTGTGTGTTTTAAGACCTTTATCAACCATTTGCTATAATGTGTTATAATTAACAATTAGTAATACAGTTATGTATTACTAAATTTGATAGAAAAATATGTATGCTTTTTATTTGAAAAATACTATGTTTTAGGGTATATGTATTTGATAACTGAGATGTTTTTCAAATATGATTACTTATACGTATTTGTAATATGAAAGTATTTTAAAGTATTTGAAAGTAAATGAACAAAGTTAAATCTGAATACTGCATAAGTATATATTGTAAAATTTGAACACTGCATATTTATTTTTAAGTTAAATCTCACTGTAACAAATAAAATATTAACACTGAAATAAAATACAGAGTACAAAATTATTGAAAATATATTAAACATAAAAGATTAAAATGAATTACTTTCATTCACTTCAATATTAGTAAGTTTGATTCACTTCATATGTATTTTGAAAGTAAATGAACAAAAATTAAAATACATATGATGTTAACTGCATATGTATATTTAAGTTAAATCTGAATACTGCATATGTATATATTGCAAATCTGAACACTGCATATGTATTTTGAAGCTAAATCACACTGTAACAAATACAATTGAATACTAGAATAAAACACAGACTACAAAATTATTGAAAACATATTCAACATAAAAGACTAAAGTGAATTACTTTCATTCACTTCAAAATAAGTAACTTTGATTCACTTTAAAACATAAAATAAGTTTCTACAATTAATACTAACATCCAGTTAAATCTTATCAATTACAAAATGTAATAAAATTATCAACCATCAGACTTCTAATACTTCTGCGACACTGGTTATCTTGCTTTCCCTAACAGGCCTTAATGATGCTTCGTCGTCACTTTGAGCTTTTGCTTCTTGTTTTCTCATGTCGTAATTCTACAATAGTGAAGCATATCTTGTACGAAGTACGTTGGGATTGAACTCAAACAAAGGAACGCCTAGACCATAAGAAAGGTACTCTGTGTATGTAACCATATACAAACCACATCCCCTACAAAAAAAATTGAATAATAATTAAAATATATTTTGTACAAACATACAAATTTGGTATATGTATATTAAAATACTTACAAGCTTTCACTTGGTTGTTGAGGCAAATCCTCTACAAATAATACATCAATATTTCACATCAATATGGCCTGTAAACTTTCCTCAATATCATTATCACTATAGCAGCACATATGTGGTGCAAATCTTGGAAGTTTTCTTACAATGAATATTTCATCACGCGACACCTATACAAAGTAAAACTACACCTTATTAAACTGTAAAAAATAACAAAACACAATCAACACATCAAAAAATACATATAAATATGCATATGTATATTGAACAAAACAAAAATACAAAATCATCACTAAAGCAAAATATATATGAAATTTGATATGTATGTATAAAAATACAAATGCTTCCCTGCACCTTAAAATGTATATTGAACCTAACAAAAATACAAATGAAAGTGCATATGTATCTATAAAACATACAAACTACTTACATATACCTTAAATGTATATTTAGCCAGTCATTTGTATATATGGTAAACCTACATAAACTGTATTGAAAAATTATTTTAAAATGTATTTGTATTTCAACAGCTACAAATACGTCCATAACCACAAATGTATTTGTATATTTCAACATTTCAATATACTGAAAATACATATCAAATATAATAAAAATACATATAGTCAAATACCTCTTCATGGGTAGTTCATATATAAATGTATTTTTTCATACATGCAACTTAGCAAATTTATTTAACATACAAATACAACTAAACATAACAGCTTTACAAAAAATACAAATAAAAACATGTTACCCAAAATGTATATTTAACCTATCATCTTCACAAATCAGCTTTATTGAAATCCCTAAATACATATCAGCTGATCAGTAAATACACATTAGCTTCACAAAAAAATACATATTACACCAAATTGATAACAGCTTTACTGAAATCCCTAAATACATAACAGTAAATAAAAATATATATACAACGAAAAATACCTCTTCCTCCATGTCTTCTTCAACAACAAATCAACCCAAAATCATCTACAATATCCATTCAACTCCGATTAGCCTCCATTAATCGCAACAAACAAAACCAAGCTTTGATTCCCATCCAAAATTTAATTTTTTCAACTATATTAACTCATAAAACATCAAATTTCACTGAAAAACGAACGAAAAAAAACCTATCAACAACAAATCAACCCAAAATCATCTACAATATCCATTCAACTCTGATCATCCTCCATTAATCGCAACAAAACAAAATCCAATTCCAATTCTCATCCAAAATTCAACCTTTTCAACTATATCAACTCATAAAACATCAAATTTCACTGAAAAACAAACAAAACACAATTCAACAAAATCGATCACCTTGATTCTCTGTTAACAACTACAAAATCAAAACCTTAAAGACGAATTGGAGAAATTATTTACGGTACAAAATTCAAATTTTTTTTTGAGAAATTGATAACATGCAATAATTGAATGAATTAGTTACCTGAAATTGTGGAACAATTTTCTTATCAGATCGTGCAAAAGACGTTAAGAAGGAAAAAAATTTGAAAGAGAAAATCTGAGAAAAAGCGTGAAAAATGGTAAAGTAAAAAAGCAATTAAACGAAAGAGAAAGATTTTAAGCGTGAAAAATGGAACCTCAAACACGGTAACTTCTGAGAGGCGGTAAGTGTGATCCCCACTTAAATAATGCTAGGTTTGCTACATAAGGTAATTTAATTAAAGTGTTGCTATTTTTTATAATTTAAGTGTTAAGTATGTTACTCCCTGTGTTAAGTATAATTTACTCCCTGTAGTTTTTCCTTTTCTTTTAGCGGATTTGGGTCTAGGGCCCAAGTCCAATTAGTTATTTGATATTTGGTATTGTTACTGTTACTCCTTTCTTAACTTAGCTGACTATTCCTTCATGAGTTATCATTGTTTTTTACCAATTCACTTGTTTTAAATTTAATCACTTTAATTAAGTCGTTAAATTGAAAGTCAGATTCTGGTATCTTTTCTAAATAGGATCATTACTTTTAATATGATTAAGTCCATCTTAATAAATTCAAGTCTTTTACCAATAATTTTAACAAAAAACCTTTCTTTCAAAGTTAGTTATTATGCTGGTTTTCAGATAGTCTGGATAATGGTGTGTTAGCGGATGTCTTTGATGCGTTAAGACCCTTCCAAAGACATTCATGTAAACCCCTAACCGACTTTTGAGAATTTAAAAGATTTTTTTATTTTAGTCTTTTAAATAGTTTTGCAGGTTTTTCTTAATTTTTTCCTTAAATAAATTAAGTTGTGACTTTCTTTTCAAGAAATCAAATTTGAAAACTTTTTCTAAATGTTTGAATTTGAAAAATAATACAAGTCACATCCTCCACAAAACAGAGGGGCCAGAAGTTATGGCGATTACGATAATTGCAGTACAGTTAATAGCTCTATAGAGAGTACCTGATTGGAAGAACTCTTTGATGGCCCGAAAAATATCATCCCACAATGTGCCATGTTATCTGGGAAAATTGTGCATTAAATCCATCAATTCCATGTGCTTTCCCTCAATAGTGTGTAATGCCTCATAAATCTCCTGTTCAGTTACTTGTATGATAGTTGAGCTTTTCTGGTTGGGAAGAAGGACCCCTTTTCATTACTTCTATATTCACTGCAGGCAAGGTGAAGATGAAGATTTCGTTAGAGATTTATAGAAAGGTTTAATTTCCTTCTTAATTTCAATAGGATCAGTAAGCTTTCTTTCTGTTAGAGATGTAAATTGTAATCTCCCAAAGTGTTCTCTCTGATTTTTCTCTTTGATCACAACATAGCAATATTTGGTGTTAGCATTTCCTAATTTAGCTAAAAGAAATATTACGTAGTTAAATGTGGTAAGTAAGATAGGAAAAAGATCCAGTCCAACGATGTAAGGTCTAGTAATGTTTGATGGCATTTCTGATTTTGTGAACTGTCCACCCAAATCTTCTACGTCTGAAATTAATTTGGTTCTATATAATTGAAAATGATGAAATTGTTATGAAAAAAAACCCAGAAAAGAAAAGGCTAACGACAGCAGCCGTTTATACCCTAACGTGCATGCCATTTTGTCTCTCATAGCATGTAGCATGTAGGGCCCAGGTTTCTATGAAAATATTTTATCAAAATAGGTAGGAATCATTTTCAGTTAATTTCATTTTTATTACTTCATTCGTTTTAATTTATTTGTTTGGTTTTGACTTAATATGAAGTTCTAAATCTTAAAATCATAAACTAAAAATATATAAAATATACCAAAATGTTATGTAATATTATAAGTTTAAACTCGTCATATGTGAAGTTGAAACTTAAAAATTACTTAAAAAAGATATTTTTTAAATGTAACTATTTGTTTATTATTATAGTGTCCAAATAATTTTAGTTTTCATGAGAATCTCATTATTCAAGACCTTCGTGTGATAAGCAAAATAATGATATTTATTATTAATATTTTCTAATCAATCCCTTTTCCATTTTTTTTAAAAAAGATAATAGACCGTATGTTAAGTCCTCAATTTTGATCATAGACAATCTATCGTACGGATCTAGTGCCTACAAAGACTTAATATAATTGATGAGTACAAACCTTCAGAGACCCAGGTTCAGCCGTGTATGCACTCCTTAGTAGTCAACATTACAGGTGTACGGGGAACTTATGGCAGAAAGTTGGTGGGCATGGTGACAGAGGTGGAACAACCTTTTTACTTCGATCAATGAGAAGAGTTCTAGGTTTTTATGTGTCATATATATGCTAAAGAATGGACAATGAAAACCTAGCTTCCATATAAACAAAAATTTATCACCTTGGGAAGTTGCGATTCTTGTTCACAATTAAAGCCTTATTTATAATAAGGACCTGCTCAGAAAAACTTATTTTTGCTCTTAGTTCTTGCTGTATTTGAGTTAGTATCTTGGTGACTATGTCAACTAGAGTTAGTTGACATCCTAAGACTAGAGTTAGTCTATGTATTAAGTCGAGAAGAGTTAGTCGTCTTAATTTGTTGCAGTAGAGTTATTGATAAAGCAGTCTTATAATAGATTTGTTGCAAGATGTTTAAGGATTAGAAGTTTAATCCTTGCATCTACAAAGTCTCTATCAACGTATCTTGAAGATAGTGAAGTGGTTGAGAAATCCTATAAGGTAGGTTGTGGTTTTACTCCCTTGAGCAAGGAGGTTTTCACGAAAATATCTTATTTTCTTTATTTTCTACACTTACTTATTCCCAATCATTTTTATTTATTGCAAAATTATTTGAGGACCTGGTCCCTAGCTTGGTAGGCAATACTTACATTTCATCATTTGATATTAGAGGCAAGTTCTTCCTAAATGATTAACACCTAGGAAAGATCATCTTAAATGGATGCACTACCTAATCTGGAAGAAGGTTAATCAACTACAAGGACACCCCGATTTAATGGATAATATTATGGTTGGTGGAAGACTCGTATGCACTATTTTATGATGATTGAAAATCCACTACAACATATAATGCATATATAGCTACAGAATATGTCATATCTAAATATCAAAATATCCATGGCTACACACTTTAGCCACAACTTTTTTTTTCGTAGCAAAAAGTGGCGAAACTGAAAGTTAGCTACTGTGGACACCTAATTTCGTCCCTCCCCGATATCGTTTTTACCTATTGTTTACCTTATCCTGCCGTGTACCCTCACCCGTGTGATAATCCCTCCACAAAATGACAAAAATAACACCCCCCTAACTAATTTTGTTTTATCCTAATATTCTAACAACCCACCCAATTAAAAAATAACACCTACCTACCCTATCCTAACAAACTCTACCCCACCTCACCACTACCCCACCCTCACCTCATATATACACACACAAAAGGGAGAACAAAAAAAAAAATTTTCTTTTCTTTTTTACAGGAACACGGAAGGAGAGTCATATACAAAAAAAATCAGCCCCCCTCTCTCCCTCTCTCTACCCTCTCTCTCTTTCCAAAAATGAAAGGAGAAGCGGCGCCGCTTCTCCATTTGACCAACGACGGCAGCAATAACGTCATCATCACTGTCTTCCTCCCTTTGAAACCAACGTCTCCGCCCCCAACAAACCAGAGAAAGCCTCTGTCACCGGCAAAACAGTCTGCCTCCCTCCACGTTGTCGCCGCCGTCGACCAGAGAAGAAAGCAACTCCAACGCCGCTCCGACCAGCCTCCACCGTAGCACCAGCGCGCCTCCTCCATACCATCAGCCGCTCCAACACCACCACGATAATCACCCCTCGTCCTCCTCATCCCCTCCAGCAAGCCCAACACCGTAACCCCCGTCGCTACCAGAGAAGAAAGCAAAACCACCAACCGCCACCTCACCCACCGGAAAACGATGAGTTCTTCGAAACCCGTCTCAGGATTTTGGATTTTAGAATTTCCCTATTATCGACGGAAGCAGTCTATCAAGTTTCGAGCTTCAATTTTGGCGATACCGAGCTTAGGAGTTTTTCCGATTGAGGTCTTCTATTCATGATTCAAAATTCGGGCTTCTTTAACATCATTATTCAACTGAAATTGATTATCAAAAGGTCCACTTTCTTAACTCCCTTTTCTTTACCTTGATTTGTTGAATTGTCTTGTGTTGGTGCAACCATTGTTGGTGGATTTTTGTTGAAGTTCTGATGTGATGATTATATGCGTAATGTGATTGATAAAAAATGAAGTTAGTGAGGCGGGATCGAGAAATTGATAAAAAGAATGATTTTAGATTAATGTTAGTTTGTCGGTTGTTCTGTTTCGTCCGGAATAAAATTTTAAATTTGTGAACATGATTGGATCGTGTTTAGGTTGAAATGGATAGGCAATATAGGTTCGGATAGGCAAGAATTTAAGATTGATGTTTTGGTTGGATGTTGGAATGTGCGTGTGAATGTTTCTTTCTAGTTTATCGTATTTAATTCAATTGTATAATTTGGTCGGGGAATGCCCCGAAGTATCTGTATACATATTTATTCACCAGGGAATGCCCCGAGGTATCATGTACCCGGAGGACGTTCGTGGTGAAGGCCCGAGGCGTCGGGTAGAGCATTAGTTTAGGATTAGCGTAGGTTTACTTTCAGTCCCTTTTTATTTCGGATTGTAATAATTGGATTGGACTTTACATTTTGGATTGTTTTATTTTGTTTGATTATTTTGCGTGCTTTTTGTGCGGTTTATACATTTCTTAGTGCCAAAAAATAGTCGATACACTCTATCAAGCAACCGTGGTTGAACCACGGGATCGAGAGGTTCTTAACACCTTCCCCTCGATGAACAGAATTCCTTAGCCGGAATCTCTGTTCGCAAACCAGTTTAAAGAGTCAAATGGTTTTTGGAAAGGATTATCTAACGGGGACTTGACACACCAGATTATGCCAAGTGGCGACTCTGAATAAAAAATGTAAATAATCCTTTTTCCGAAATAAATTTTCATTTCTTGTCACTTAAATAATAAAACCCTTTCGAACTTCAAACATAAATCGTTTGGAATACGTAAAAAAGGGGTGTGACAGCTCTGACGACTTTGCTGGGAAAAAATGACAAGTTTTCAGAATTCGAGCTATTTTTGGAGTCGTATCGGCTTTGTTTGGCATTACGAGTGTATAAGCTTGTTTGTGATTTTGTTTGGGTTATTGTTTGCACTTTTGTGTGCTTTTCGTGCTCTTTGTTTATAGTATTTATCTTATGTGTTACCGCTTTTATATCTGTCATCATGAGTCTACCCCCCGGCCTTCTTTCTGCTACAAGTCCGTAGTACACGTGTTGTACACAACCTCTAGTTGAGTCACCCTTATTTTAAGGGGGCAACCGTCGGTGTTATGGAGTAGGTGGAAAGCAAAGCAGCCACTATCGACCATACGCTCCCCCGAACAGCCTTGTTAGTAAACCACAACGTAGGTCGACCTTTAGGTCATGCTTATGTGCATCATACGGAGACCTAGCGAGACCCACATGGCCCTTTGTAGGAGACTCACCTCTAAAGCATCTCTACATGCTAACTGTTGCATCTTTAAGGGTAACGTGGTCATTTGACGGACTGATTTGAAAAGAAAAAAAAATTGTTAGGAGTAAGGTGCGTAGGCAAAAACGAAAAAGAAAAAAAGAAGAGAAAAAATATAGTAAAAAAATAGAAAAAGTGAGTCGAAAAGAATGAATCAAAAGGAATGTCGTAGTTTATTTTAGAATTCTTTGTTCTTCACGATCCAAAAACTCAAAAAAAAAAAATTTACGTTTTACATTTGTCGTCGCAAAGTACCGTAAATTCAAAAAAAAAAAAGAAAAAAAAAAGAAGAAAAAAAAGTTTTGTTTGCCTTTTCTACTTATTTGTCAAAAACAAAAATACCAAAAAGAATTTTTCTTCATAATTGGTGGTGTCAGTTTTAGTTAAAGTGTCTAGCTGGAAATCTAAAAGTTTTTTTTTCGTTTGTTTTTGGTAGTGTCTTTTAAGTTAGGGTCAATTTATCGTTAATTGTCCAATCTGGACGAACTACGCACCCCTGATTCTCCTCTTTTGGGAGTGAGATACGTAGGCAGCCTATTGTTGGTTCGGGGATCTTATTTAAAAAATTCAAAAAAAAAAAATATAAATAAATTTCTTCACTTTTCATCTAGAGTAGGTGTTTCATACATGTCTTGAAAATAAAAATACAAAAAAAAATCCTTAATACTCTTAGGTTTTATTTTTGGTTGATCTTATTCCAAAAAATTCAAAAAAAGATTTTTCTTTGGTAATCATAGGTTTCGTTTTGTATAGGTATTTTAAAAGTAAAAAAAAAATGCAAAAAGATGTTCGTCAATTCTTTTGACAAATTGTTATTTTCTTTTCTTCTTAAAGTTTCAAGCAAAAGAATGAAAAAAGAGTTTAATTGGCCATTTTGGAATGCTGTTCTAACTACGCAAGATCTGATTCATGTACAACATGATACGTAGGCAACCTACTTTTGGGTTCGATCTAACCATTTTATTTCGTTGTTGTTCATTATTTTTCCGCTTTTAAAGAAAAACAAAAGCCATAAAGAATGATAAAATAAAGGTAGATAACGAGAGAAAAGAAAAGAATAGAGATGGATACGAAAATATAATAATATAATAGTAATAATAATAAGTGTAAAAAAAAATAAGTGTAGACAAAAATTAGGATGATGTTAAAATGACCTCGCTACCCTCAAAAGCTGGTAGAAATGAACATGAATTTAGGATAATTTTACCAATGTATTCCCATGCTTGTTTGTGTGCCCTAATCCTAACGGATGTCGTCTTTGATGAGCATGTTCTTTCAGATAACAGTGGTAGGTTTGCAGCACTCTGACTAGTCACCCATACTTCACTAGATCCAAAGCAAAGCTCGCTATGGCTAGCAGGGAGATTGAAAATTCGCTCATTGACCCGGATCAGGATCACAGGGAAGAAAGTTCAGAACACAATGATGAGGTAGTAAGACTCAGGCAACAACTGATAGATTTGCACCGAGCATGGGCCAGCGGAATGCCTCCTCCTCCGCTTCCTGAAGGTCTTGGGAATATCTCTAATTGCCCACCGCTCTCTCAGGCGCAATTCTCTGCTCCTACTGAGTCACCTGAGCACGCGCCAGGATTCACTCCACGACATTATTATCCTGACAGTTCTGGTGTGCCCTTGGCAGCTCCTCAATCAAGACCAGCTGCTCAGCCAGCGCCACCAATCACACCAGTATTCGTGGCTCCGCCACCACATGAAACTCCCATATATGCTGTGCGTCCCACAATGAGGCTTCCTAGGTCTGCCAGTGAGCCAGTACTAAAGGTTTTAGATAGTCAGTATTATGCCCCGGAGCCTACTTTGCAAATGAATGAACCGTATGGGTACACTCAGCCGCCTGCATTTCCATTTGATACGGAGAAACCTATCGCAACGGAGGAACAGGATATCATAGCCCAGAAATTGAAAATTTAAGAATAGGCAATGAGGAATTTGCAAGAAATCAGAGATTATAGGAGTATTTCCTATAAAGATCTTTGCATGTTCCCAGACATCAACCTCCCCCTCGGTTTTAAGATGCCTAAGTTCAAGAAGTATGCAGGACACGGTGATCCCGTGGCACACTTAAGACGTTATTTCAACCAGTTGAGGGCTGCAGGAGGTAAAGAAGAACTGCTCATAGCCTTGTTTGGCAAGAGTCTTTCAGATCTGGCCTCAGAATGGTTTATCGATCGAGACATCGATAAATGAAACAACTGGGATGATTTGGCTTCTAAATTTGTTTAATATTTTCAGTACAACATCGACCTGATTTCGAACGAAAAATCCTTGGTCAACATGAAGAAAAAAAGCACTGAAGGCTTTAGGGAATACGCGATAAGGTGCGTGAACAGGCCGCCAGAGTAAAGCCTCCAATGAAAGAAAGTAAGTTGGTATAAGTTTTTATTCAGGCGCAGGATGAGACCTATTTTTAACATTTACTTCCGGCAATGGGAAAGTATTTTATGGAAGTCCTCAAAATGAGGGAGATGATAGAGGACGGAATTAAGACCGGCCGAATAGTGAGTTTTGCCGCATTAAAATCCACCACACAAGCGATTCAAGATAGATCTAGCGCATTTAGAGGTAAAAAGAAGAAAGATGACGTGACAACTGTCATAGCTAGAACCTATTCCTATCCCAAAAGGCCACCTCGCCCCTATCCCGAATCCCAAGCCCAAGTCTACGCCCAAGCTCCATATATTCCTCCCCACCATTACTACCCTCCACAAAATCCTTTATATTTTATTCCACCACCCCCGTACCCAGTATATAGTGCGTAGCCATATGCCTAAACCCCTTCTTACCCGCAGTGGCGCGCGCAAGCTCCACAAAATCGCCCATTCGCTCCACCAAATTACCAAAACCCCTCCAGAACCCGTTTTCAGCCTAGGCCCGAGTAAAAGAAGGAGAAGGCGGTCAAAAATCAATTCACACCTCTTGGGGAGTCATATGCTAGCTTGTTTGATAAGTTAAGAAAGTTGAAGGTTTTAAGCCCAATTCAAGGAAGGCTTTCAAATCCACCGCTGAGAAATCTCGATTATTTTTTAAGGTGTGCGTACTATTCTGATATGCCAGGACATGATATCTAGAAATGCTGGAATTTAAAGAGAGCTATCCAAGATTTAATTGACATAAATTAGATGCTGGTCCAGGCCTCGGAAGGTCCAAACATTAACCAGAATCTGTTGCCAACCCATGATAAAGCCAATATGTTAGAATTGATATATGACGGGAAAGAGTCTTCGAGGGGTTATAAGCCTATTGTCAAGATACAGACCATTGAGGAGAAATCAATGAATGTAGCAGAGTCTTTGAAAGCAATGTCATTGAACCAGAAAGGAATACGAGAAGATAAAGCCCTAGAAAGCAGAAAGAAACCCCTGATCACAGTACAAGATGCCAAAAGGTATGTTGATTTAAATTAAGATAAACCTAAGCTGACAGTGGTGGGAGCTCTGAGTCAGCCCATCTTGAGGGTGAAAGGAGCACTGGCAGCGCCTATTGTTCTCAAATCGGTGAACCAACCTCCGATAGTTGATATGAAAAGAGTTCCCTGGAATTATAGGCGGACTTTGATGACCTATCATGGGAAAGAAGTTGTGGAAGATGTAGATGAGGTAGGGGTTTGACTAGGTCAGGAAGATGCTTCGTGCCTGAAAGCTTAAGAAAGTCCAAGCCGACGGTGAGTGGACCGTCATCTATCAAAAATCCTATCACCAAGGAAGAAGCCGAAGAATTTTTGAAAAAGATAAAATTGCCAGAGTATTCAATATTAGACCAGTTGAAGAAAACCCCTGCTTAAATTTCCCTTTTATCTTTGTTGTTGCACTCCAAGGAGCATCGTGATGTTTTACTGAAGGTATTAAATGAAGCATATATTCCAAGGGAGATTACAATCAACCAACTTGAGAAAATGGTTGGAAAAATCTTTGAGGTCAATCGGATCAGTTTTTCTGACGATGAATTGCCCGTTGAAGGTATAAGGCATAACCGGGGCCTTTACATTACAGTGAAGTGTGAAGATTTCTACGTCACTCATGTTATGATTGATGGAGGTTCAGGTGCAAATATTTGCCCTATTTCTACTTTGCAAAAGTTGAATATTGGTACTGACAGGATCAGGCCCAACAATGTATGTGTTAGGGCTTTCGATGGTGCAAAATCAAATTCCATTGGCGAAATAGAACTAATGTTGACCATAGGGCCTGTTGAGTTCGCCATAGAGTTTCAAGTATTGAATGTAGACTCCTCTTACAATCTGTTGTTGGGTAGGCCGTGGATCCACAAGTCCAAGGCGGTTGCATCTACACTGCACCAAATAATTAAGTTTGAGCATGACAGCAAGAAGTAGTTATTCATGTTGAAGGAGATTTGTTGGCCTACGAAGATTGTCCTTTGTCTCTTATTGAAGAAAATAACGTAGAGGAGACATTCGTCTATCAAATTTTTGATACAGTGCCAGTGAATCGGATCCTTGAATGACAGGCTATACCGGGACCGCAATTGTCTTCTGCTTCTATCGTGATGGTGAGTGAACTTTGGAAATACGGATTTGAGCCAGGAAAGGGTTTGGGAGCATCTCTGCACGGTATAGTTCATCCCATATGTCCGAGTTGAAGAACTGAAGAAACCCAAGGGAAGGAAAAAGGAAACATGATCACTCCCTCGCCCAATGCCACTACTCAGTGAATCATTTATTAAGAGCGGTGTCACAAAGCATGTGGAATTTGAAGTTGAATTGGTTGATGACTTCCAAAACCTTTTTATTGAAGTTGATATGGTCGAAGAAGGAGAAGGTACCAGTATGGCAGACGTGCGATTCATAGGTCCAGTTTTCCGGCTTAATAATTGGGAAGTCACTCTCTCCCCGTCAGGAGGGAGTTTTGGTAGTTTATTTTGTTTTTCTTTCTGTTTATCCGAGCTATTTCGGGGTTGTAATTAGGATTTTAGTTTGTTTATGTTATGTTGGCATCTATGTTTAAACCCTTCTATCTTTTTATTTAATGAAATACAATGTCCCTTTTGTTTCGTGTCTAATATATTTTGTTTTTCTTTCTTACACAGTTCTTTTTATGCTGATTCTAATGACATGACATGCATGCGGAATTTTCAGCCTGATCTTAAAATCCAAACTAATCAAGATGTAATGAAGAAGGATGGGGAATATGATGAAGCAGAAGCACTAGATGAAATAAGCAAAGAGTTGAAATAGTTTGAAGACAAACCGAATTCTAATTTGAATGAGACTGAGCCAATAAATCTAGGGGATCAAGAAGATGTTAGGGAAACTAAAATCAGTGTACATGTTTTTCCACAACTAAAAGATGGAGTGATTCAAGAATTAATTGATTATAAGGATGTTTTTGCATGGTCTTATGATGATATGCCTGGTTTAAGCACAGAATTAGTGGCTCACAAATTGCCAACTGATCCCACGTTCCCCCCTGTCAAACAAAAGTTGAGGAAGTTTAAAACAGATGTAAGTATTAAAATTAAAGAGGAAATCATGAAGCAACTTAAAGCCAAAGTAATTTGAGTAGCTCGCTATCCCATGTGGTTATCCAATGTTGTTCCCGTACCAAAGAAAGATGGCAAAATTCGAGTGTGCGTTGATTACCATGATTTGAATAGAGCAAGTCCAAAAGATGATTTTCCACTGCCCAACATCCATACTTTGCTAGAAAAATGTGCTAAACACGAGGTTGCCTCTTTTGTGGATTGCTATGCCGGATATCACCAGATCATTATGGATGATGAAGACGCGGAGAAGACATCCTTTATCATACCATGGGGAACCTAATGTTATCGAGTGATGCCGTTCGGTTTGAAGAATGCTGGAGCAACATACATGAGATCCATGACCACTATGTTTCATGATATGATGCATAAGGAGATTGAAGTCTACGTGGATGATGTGATTATTAACTCAAAAAGTCAGGCCGACCATGTTGAAAATTTAAGAAAGTTCTTTGAAAGGCTTCGTAGGTATAATCTCAAACTCAACTCAGCAAAATATGTATTTGGAGTGCCATCTGTAAAGTTGTTGGGGTTTGTAGTCAGCCGTCGGGGAATTGAATTGGATCCTTCGAAAATCAAAGCCATTCAGGATTTGCCCCCGCCCAAGAATAGAACGGAGTTGATGAGTTTGCTTGGTAAACTGAACTACATTAGCAGGTTTATTGCTCAACTCACAACCACTTGTGGAGCCATATTCAAGTTGCTGAAAAAGAGTGTTGTAGTAAAATGGACTGAAGAATGTCAGGAAGCATTCGATTGAATCAAAAGATATTTGTCAAATCCGCCCGTGTTGGTACCCCCGGAGGCTGGTAGGCCTTTGATCTTATATTTATCAGTCATGGATAATTCTTTCGGTTGTGTCCTGGGTCAACATAATGTCACAGGCAAAAAGGAGCAGGCTATTTATTATCTTAGCAAGAAGTTCACCGCATATGAGGCCAGGTATACTCTTCTTGAAAGGATGTGTTGTGCCCTAACTTGGGTAGTACAGAAGTTAAAGCATTATCTCTCATCCTATACTATTTATCTCATCTCCCGCATGGATCCTTTGAAGTATATCTTTCAGAAGCCTATGCCAACGGGTCAATTGGCAAAGTGGCAAATATTGTTTACCGAATTCGGCATTGTATATATGACTCGGACCGCCATGAAAGCCCAAGCCTTGGTAGATCATCTTGCTGAGAATCCCATTGATGAAGATTATGAGCCATTAAAGACATATTTTCCTGATGAAGAAGTGTCGTGTATCGATGAAGTCGTTATAGATGCTGATCCAGGTTAGAGGTTATTCTTCGATGGAGCTATCAATATGAAAAGAGTCAGAATAGGTGTGGTTCTTATCTCTAAATTGGGACAACATTTCTCGATAACAGCACAACTTCGATTCTGTTGTACTAACAATATGGCAGAGTATGAAGCCTGCATTCTTGGTTTGAGGTTAGCTGTTGATATGGGAGTCCAAGAATTATTGGTGTTGGGAGATTTGGATTTGCTCGTCCATCAAATTCAAGGCAATTAGGAGATGCGAGATTTGAAGCTCATCCCATATCGACAATGCTTGCAGGAGATATGTCAACGGTTTGTGTTGGTAAAATTTAGGCATATTCCAAGGATTCATAATGAAATTGCTGATGCTTTAGCCACTCTGTCTTCAATGCTCCAACATCCTGATAAATCCGACATCGATCCAGTACATATACAGAGTCTTGATCAGCATGCTTACTGTAATGCGGTTGAAGAAGAGCTCGATGGAGAACCCTGGTTCTTGGATATCAAGCGGTACATTCAGTCAAGAGAATACCCATCATATGCCACCAACGATCAAAAGAGGACTATTAGGCATTTGGCTAGCGGATTTTTCTTAAGTGGGGGAATCTTGTATAAGAGAACCCCAAATCTGGGACTTTTGAGGTGTGTAGATGCGAGAGAAGCCTCGGCAATCATGGTTGAAATACACTCTGGAGTATGCGGGTCGCATATAAACGGTTATGTCTTGTCAAAGACGATTCCTCGAGCAGGTTATTACTAGCTTACTATGGAAAGGGATTCTATTCAATTTGTTCAAAAGTTTCATCAATGTCAGGTACATGGTGATCTGATACGTTCTCCTCCTGTTGAGTTGCATGCAATGGCCGCTCCATGGCCGTTCGTGGCTTAGGGAATGGATGTGATTTGACCGATTGAGCCGAAGGCATCAAATGGACATAGGTTTATTTTGGTAGCCATTGACTACTTCACAAAGTGGGTGGAAGCAGTAACTTTCAAGTCAGTGACAAAGAAAGCTGTGGTAGATTTTGTTCATGCCAATATCATTTATAGATTTGGAATTCCTAAGATGATCATTACAGACAATGCTGCCAATCTCAATAGTCATTTGATACAAGAAGTATGTCAACAGTTTAAGATCGCACATCGAAATTCTACTCCATATCGCCCAAAGACCAATGGTGCTGTAGAAGCCGCCAATAAGAGTATAAAAAAGATACTGCGAAAAATGGTACAAGGGTCTAGACAGTGGCATGAAAATTTTCCATTTGCTTTGCTAGGTTATCGTACTACTGTTCGCACTTCAACAGGGGCAACTCCATATTTATTGGTGTATGGGACAGAAGCAATCATCCCTGCAGAAGTTGAAATTCCCTCTCTTCGAGTCATTGTAGAAACAAAGATTGATGATGACGAATGGGTAAAAACCCGACTGGAACATTTGAGTTTGATTGAGGAAAAAAGGCTAACATCTGTGTGTCATGGCCAGTTGTATCAGAGGAGGATGGCTCGAGCATATAACAAAAAGGTCCATCCCAGGAATTTTGAAATTGGTCAGTTGGTATTGAGAGGTATCCTTCCTCACCAGGTTGAAGAAAAAGGCAAGTTCTCCCCTAACTGGCAAGGTCCCTTCGTTGTGAAGAAAGTATTGCCCAATGGAGCCTTATATTTGACAGCTATTAAAGGAAAAATGGCAGAAATGGCTATCAATACTGATGCGGTCAAAAGATACTATGTATGATATTTGATCCTTTGTTGAGTTTATTGCATGTTTAGTACTTGCATTTTTGAAGATTGATATGATGAAAGCATTTTATTCTTCTATCCAAACATTGTGTCATCCTTTGTTTACCCGTTTGAGCTTCATTTTATTTTCTTTCATATCCCTATTTTGGAATCAAAATGGAGTCAAAGATAAATGTCGAGGAAATAAGAATAAAAGAAAGAGTTAAAAAAAAATCAAATCAAAACAAAGAACAAGCTGATAGAACTACGTCCGACCTGATTCTCCTCTCTCGGGAGTGAGATATGTAGGCTGCCCTATTTCGGGCTCGGTCCAACCAAATAAAGATCTAAGATTCATCTAGTCAACAAAACTGGGGCATGAGTTAATATGTTGTTTGAGTCGATTTCAAAAGTTGTAAGTCCCACCCCCACTTCAAGTATCGTTTGAGCCCCTTACCATCTTTTCTAACCTTAACCAAAAGCCAAGTTACAACCAAAGAAAGTCTTTCAGATCAATTTTTGATAATGTTAAGGCAAAGCATGCAATGGATATGATGATACATTGTGAGGTGCCACTTGTCTCCCTCAGCATAAGAAATCAGGAAAGAAATACAAAAATGAGAGAGTCTTATTGGTGAAAACCCCCGTGGGCATCATAAGGCGATGTTGAGTTGAGAGAAATAAAAATGAGAGAGTCTTATTGGTGAAAACCCTTGCAGGCACCATAAGGCGATGGTGAGTGGAGAGAAATAAAAATGAGAGAGTCTTATTGGTGAAAACCCTCACGGGCACCGTAAGGCGGTGGAGAGTTCAAGAGAAAAGTGAAAAGTGAAAGAAAGAGATTTATTGGCGAAAGTCTTTTAAGATGTCGTCAATCGAATATGATGTATGAGTCCAATGGATTTGAAGAAGCGTCTCAGCGGCAAAGGCACGAACTCAACAACAAATGGAGAGTTTGGATAGGAAGATCAGGCAGCTCAATCCAAAATGCATGTCATACTCATTGGAGTTGGTTGTCATATTCAGATAATCTTTCTTTTTGAATATGAGACATTTCCATTTTCTTTAATTTACATATTCATGCTTTTTTTTTCTTATGTCATTTATCAAAATAAAAGTCACCATCATTTCCTTACATTTTAAGTCAAGTCTGTGTCAAAACAAGCGAGAAAGGATTTCAAAATTTACTATCAGTCTTTCCAATTATATGAGGAAAAGCCAAGGAACAACACAGGAAAGAAATATGATCGTAATTCAACACGAAGCAAAGGAAGTCTATCAACCGACAGGCTATTGGATTCGTGAAAACATTCTGATTTGGGAAAAGAGTGCACCTCAGGGGCATGGTAAAATGGAAACCCATTGTTTGAGTCAGAACTCATTTCCCTCAATCTGGATCCGGGGCAATGATGCGGTAAGACAGGGCAGGTGTCAGCGATTTGAAAAAAAAAAAATGAAAGGAACGAGTGATGGGGCAGATACCCGAGAAGCGAAGAGCTGCAAGCCATCACTAAGTTTTTAACTGACAAATTTTCTTTATTGAAATGGGGGAAATTCGCTTCACTGAATTCAACTACCATTGGAAATGTACATCCGTGGATTTTACCTTATGTTCAGGACCCTCCTGAAAAATGGGATTTTACTTTCTGTTCAGGACCCTCCTGAAAAATGGGGTTTTACCTTATGTTCAGGATCTTCCTGAAAAATGGGATTTTACTTTATGTTCAGGACCCTCCTGAAAAATGAGATTTTACTTTATGTTCAGGACCCTCCTGAAAAATGAGATTTACTTTTGTTCAGGACCCTCCTGAAAAAATGGGATTTTACTTCTGTTCAAGACCATCCTAAAAAATGGGATTTTACTTTCTGTTCACGACCCTCCTGAAAAATGAGATTTTACTTTCTGTTCAGGACCCTCCTGAAAAATGAGATTTTACTTTCTGTTCAGGACCCTCCTGAAAAATGGGATTTTACTTTCTGTTCAGGACCCTCCTGAAAAATGGGATTTTACTTGCTGTTCAGGACCCTCCTGAAAAATGGGATTTTACTTGCTGTTCAGGACCCTCCTGAAAAATGAGATTTTACTTTATGTTCAGGACCCTCCTGAAAAATGGGATTTTACTTGTTGTTCAGGACCCTCCTGACAAATGGGATTTTACTTTATGTTCAGAACCCCCGAAAAATGGGATTTTATTTTATGTTCAGGACCCCCCTGAAAAATGGAATTTTACTTTATGTTCAGGACCCTCCTGGAAAAATGGGATTTTACTTTCTGTTCAGGACCCTCCGGAAAAATGAGAATCTACTTTCTGTTCAGGACCCTTCTGAAAAATGGGAATCTACTTTATGTTCAGGAGCCTCCTGAAAAATGAGATTTTACTTTATGTTCAGGACCCTCTTGAAAAAAATGGGATTTTACCTTATGTTCAGGACCCTCCTAAAAATGGGATTTTACTTTCTGTTTAGGACCCTCCTGAAAAATGGGAGTTTACTTTATGTTCAGGACCCTCCTGAAAAATGGGAATTTACTTTCAATTCAGGACTCTCCTGAAAAATTGGACTTTACTTTCTGTTCAGTACCCTCCTGGAAAATGGGACAACTCTTTCAAAAATGAAATACTACTTTATTATAATTCTTGTTTGGGATAAGTTTCGTTCTAGTTTTAATTTTGGGTTTCAGGAGCCCGCCTGAAGAACAGGGTGATGAAATAGCAAGTCAGAGGCCTGCCTTGAGAACAGAGTGAAGAAATGAAAGTCAAGCAAAAAAGTGATTAAATAGCAATTCAGGAGCCCGCCTGGAGAATAGGGTTAAGAAACGAAAAGTCAAGCAACAAAGCGAAGCAATTGAAAGCCAAGCAACAAGTTGAAAGAAATTGCAAGTCAGGAGCCCGCCTGAAGAATAGGATGATGAAAGTCGATTCAAGAACCAATAGAAGCTGTATAGATAGGATTTTTGTAATTTTATTTATGTTTTAACTTGTAATTTTCATTTTTGATGTAATAACAGAGCCGCGGACCGGAACCTCGATGGAACCTCACTCGACTCTCCAACTCGGTATAGCCCATCTCCTTCCAATCCTTGGAGATATTCGTCACTTGATCCCCTCATAACTAGGGTGTGTAGGACGTCCTAAGTCAAGGCCTGGTTTTCCTCCTTCCTCTTGCTCCGTGCTTTTAAATAAAGGTTGGATCAAAATTTGGTCTCGCTGTCTACTTCTTTTCCTGAAAACACTTCGTGTTTACATTAAAAGGGGGCATGATGTAGACACCTAATTTCGTCCCTCCCCGATATCGTTTTTACCTATTGTTTATCTTATCCTACCGTGTACCCTCACCCGTGTGATAATCCCTCCACCAAATGACAAAAATAACAACCCCCTAACTAATTTGTTTCATTCTGATATTCTAACAACCCACCCAATTAAAAAATAACACCTACCTACCCTATTCTAACAAACTCTACCCCACCTCACCACTACCCCACCCTCACCTCATATATACACACACAAAAGGGAGAACCAAAAAAAAAATTCTTTTCTTGTTTACAGGAACACAGAAGGGGTAGCATATACAAAAAAAATCAGCCCCCCTCTCTCCCTCTCTCTACCCTCTCTCTCTCTCTAAAACTGAAAGGAGAAGCGGCGCCGCCTCTCCGTTCGACCAACGACGGCAGCAATAACGCCATCATCACCATCTTTCTTCCTTCGAAACCAACGTCTCCGCCCCAATAAACCAGAGAAAGCCTCCATCGCCGGTAAAACAGTCCGTCTCCCTCCACATCGTCTCCGCTGTCGACCAGAGAAGAAAGAAACTCCAACGCCGCTCTGACCAGCCTCCACCGCAGCACCAGCGCGCCTCCTCCGCGCCATCAGTCGCTCCAATACCACCGCGATAATCACCCCTCGTCCTCCTCATCCCCTCCAGCGAAGCCCAACACCATAACCCCCATCGCCGCCAGAGAAGGTAGCAAAACCACCAACCGCCGCCTCACCCACCGAAAAATGACGAGTTCTTCGAAACCCATCTCAGGATTTTGGATTTTGGAATTTCCCTATTATCGACGGAAGCAGTATATCAAGTTTAGAGCTTCAATTTTGGCAATACCAAGCTTGAAAGTTTTTTCGATTGAGGTCTTCTATTCAGGATTCGAAATTCGAGCTTCTTTAACATCATTATTCAACTGAAATTGATTATCGAAAGGTCCAATTTCTTAACTCCCTTTTCTTTACCTTGATTTGTTGAATTGTGTTGATTATGTTGGTGCAACCATGGTTGGTGGATTTTTGTTTAAGTTCTGATATGATGATTATATGCGTAATGTGATTGATAAAAAATGAAGTTAGCGGGGTGGGATCAAGAAATTGATAAAAAGAATGATTTTAGATTAATGTTAGTTTTTCAGTTGTTCTGTTTCGTCTGGAATAAAATTTTAAATTTATGAAAATGATTGGATCGTGTTTAGGTTGAAATGGATAGGCAGTATAGGTTCGGGTAGGCAAGAATTTAATATTGATGTTTTGGTTGGATGTTGGAATGTGCGTGTGAATGTTACTTTCTAGTTTATCGTATTTAATTCAATTGTATAATTTGGTCGGGGAATGCCCCAAAGTATCTGTATACATATTTATTCACCGGGGAATACCCCAAGGTATCATGTACCCGGAGGACGTTTGTGGTGAAGGCCCGAGGCGTCAGGTAGAGCATTAGTTTAGGATTAACGTAGGTTTACTTTCAGTCCCTTTTTATTTCGGATTGTTATAATTGGACTGGACTTTACATTACGGATTGTTTTATTTTGTTTGATTATTTTACGTGCTTTTTGTGTGGTTTATACATTTCTTAGTGCTAAAAAATAATCGATACACTCTATCAAGAAACCATGGTTGAACCACGGGATCGAGAGGTGCCTAACACCTCCCCCTCGGTCAATAGAATTCCTTAGCCGGAATCTCTGTTCGCAAACCAGTTTAAAGAGTCAAATGATTTTTGGAAAGGATTATCTAACGGTGACTTGGCACACCAGATTATGCCAAGTGATGACTCTGAATAAAAAATGTAAATAATCCTTTTTTCGAAACAAATTTTCATTTCTTGTCACTTAAATAATAAAACCCTTTCGAACTTCAAATATAAATCGTTTGGAATACGTAAAAAAGGGGTGTGACAGCTACAAACTTTACACGGTCTGTGGCTAAGGACAAATACTTACAACTACAAAAAATAATGTATTGTAGCTAAAATGGTAAAAATCTTTGCTACAAAATATATACTTATAGCAAATAATTTTACCCTTTTGCCATGAAAAATAAAATATGTAGCAATTTTAATATTATAGCCATGATGTATTCTATTGTGGCAAAAGACTTGATTTATTTGCTACGAAAATTCAAAAGTTGTGACTATTTTTTATTTTAGACTTGTGATAAGAATACTTATATTTAGCTATGAGCTAGAAAATATATAGCTATAAAATAAAGTATTTGCCATAAATATTATTGTACATGGCTAAAAATTCATTCATTTTGTCACAAAAACATAAATTGTAGCTATTTTAAAATTTGTTATAAAAAGAGAAAATATGCAACCCTATTTATTAGTGTTATATATAGATTTAGCCAGAACTATAAAATTCATTGCTACAAATTAAATAATATTGTCATAAATATTATTAATAACAAGAACTTTTATAATGTAGCCGAAATAAAAATAAATTCAACAATTTCATTGTTACAAATTCAAGAACTTTTACAAGCTTTTCAATAAAAAAAAAGTTACGCAATATACCTACAATTTATTTTGGGGATTCCAAAATAATTTTTAAATTACATATAATTGTGTTTTATAATTTTGAGAATAATGACAATATACAATTATTTTAAGAACTATCTTGTTTGAGTCCAAAGATGCATAACCTTCTCCAATCTCTCCTTTTCTGGTCTTCAGTTGTACCTCAACTTGATCAACATCTGTTCTGATTTGTCATTTTATGCTCTTATTTCATTAATATGCCTATCAATAATGATAAATATTTCAATACCAAAAAAATCAGGACAAACTAATTATATGTGCAAGTGTGTGTATATATAGAATTTAAAGGAGAAAATTATGTCTTGAGTGATATTTTTACTACTAAAATTTTTTAACAAATAAAAATTTAATAAAAACGCAAAGCAATCAAAGAAGTAAATAAATCTGTAGACTTTTTTTAACTCCATATAAGACCTGTAGATATGAATTTCAAATTTCAATATAACAACAAAAACATAATCAATGTAATTCACAAGCAAAGAACTCAAATCTAAATATCAATTTTAAAACCCATGAAAACATACTATTACATTTACAATGATAAATATATATAATCCAATCAAATACTCATATTCTAAGGTTTATTCCATCTACTTGGAGAACTACATATTGTAAAACCTACAAAAAAAAAAATTATTAATCAACAATACAGTATAAAGTTTTTAAAATCAAATCAAAAATTGAGAAAAAAAGATGGTGGGGGGAGTAGGGGGCACGGGGCTAAGGGGGGAACAAGGAAAAGGGGGTTTGGGTGTTTGTTAAGTGGAAAGGGATTAACAGGTCATTTAATTGCTTTAAAAATTTTGAGGAGAAATTTGGCCCTTTATTTTTCATTTTTGGGGGGGGGGGGGGGGGGATTGGGGTTTTGGTCGAGTGTGCATCGATCGGTTCGATTCGATTTTATATATTATCGGTTCGGTTCATTGGTTTTAGTTTTTTAAATATGCTAAACCAATAAGATATTTTTTATCGATTTTTAGTCGTTAACGGTTCGATTTTCGATTTAACAGATAAGAAAATACTCATAAAATAGAAATGGTAGTAATTAACATGAAAAAAAATCGAATCTTAGTTGCAACCAAAAATCCTACATGATGTGTTTTAATTTACAAGAATCTTTAAGTTTGGACTAAATGTTGTTAGAAAAAATAAAGAGTTTGAATAATTGAAATAATAAGTTTGTTAATTTGTAGAAATTAAAGAAAAATTAAGAGAAATATATAATAAGTCATAATATATGTGTGTGTATATATATATATATATATATATATATATATTGGGTTATCGGTTTACCCAATAACCCAATAAGAAAGAATCGAACCGAACCAATAACCCAATAAATTTTTTCCTAAGACAATTAAAAGATCGTGAAGCCAATAATCTAATAACAATAAATCAATAATATTTTTATCGGGTCGATTTATCAGTCGGTTTGGTGTTTGGACACCCCTAATTTTGAACATAGATGGGTGTGTGGGGCGGCTGCCTTTTAATATCCTTAACCTAATACTACTAAGTAATATATTACAATGTGTATATTTTAATTTCTTTTTAACAAATGCTATTAGTACAATGATTCTATTGAATATAATGAAGAAAATTATATATTTAAAATAATAATAATAATAATAATAATAATAATAATAATAATAATAAACTTTATTTTAAGTTAATGGGGAACGATAATTATTTTTATGAAATAAATATTATTCTAAAATATATTATTCTTTTTCAACTTTATTTTTACTATGATATTGTTAGTTTTGTTATCTACTCTTCTATTTTAATAAATTCTTAACTTTATAATGTGCAGTTAAATAAATGATTATTTTAAATTATAACCTTTTTTAGTTTAAATTAAAATACAAAAAATTATATGATTTCAAAATGTTTTTTCTACCTTTGAATTAGGAGTAAGGTATGTGTATACTCTACTCTCCTCAAACTTCACTTTGTGACTACACTGGGTATGTTGTTGTTATTTTGTATGAATTAAAATGATTTAGATGAATTAAAATGTCAAGTTTAAAATAAAAAAATTTAAAATAAAATAAAATTTTTAATATCAAAAAATATATCTACTACATTTGTATAGCAAAATGGAGAAGCAAAAAATTTATTTGTAATGACGAATGCCATTTTTCATAATATTCCAGTCAAAAAATTATTTTTAAGATGAAAATTTCAAAAAGAATATGTCAATTTGATTTCTTTTTTACGGTAACAACGTGAACTAAAAGTCATAGTAAAGTATTCTATTATGGCGGAATCATTTACTTCAATTTAAATTTAAACAAGAATATGAATTTTAAATTTCTATTTTTTAATTTGAATTGAAAATATAAAATTATATGAATTTTCAAAATGAGTAGTATGAATTAAAATGCAAATTTAAAAGAGAAAAAAACAAAAATAAATAAAAATTGTTAATATTGAAAAATATATCTAATCTATATATAATAGGGGAAGAAAAATAACATTGTGATGACAAGTGTCATCATCAAAAAATTTCAAGATGCAAAATCATTTTACGATAGATTTCTAAAAAATTATCAATTCAATTTAGTTTTACATCAATTAATGTGAATTTAAATTCAAATTAAAGTGTCTCACTATATAAAAATGTGCTTCTACAACATTCAAATTATCTCAATAGGGGTATGCATTTCGAAATGTAGCCTTTTGGTTTGAATTCAAAATACAAAAATTATATAAAGAATGTATTGAAAAGTTATGTTTAGAATATAATATTCAACACTGAAATAAAATTGTTCAAATTATCTCAATAGGGGTATGAATTTCAAAATGTAGCCTTTTGGTTTGAATTCAAAATACAAAAATTATATAAAGAATGGATTGAAAAGTTATGTTTAGAATATAATATTCAATATTGAAATAAAATTGTTAATATGAGAAAATTTAAGAAAATAACTAAAATATAATAATCCTTTATTTATTGGTGTGTTCATATTAATTATATTGACTAAAGAATTGACTAATCTGATGGTATTTTAGACTTGATCATATTTCATATTTTATCAAATATGACATGACTTAGCAAAAACTAAAATAATAAATAAAAAACTCATTTATATACTATGTATGTATGATAAGATTACAGATAGAAAGAAGGGGAGATAACTAATGTAAAGATATTATAATGCGAATTAATTTTCTCAAAAATAAAACAAAGTAAATAAGTATAGATTTAGTATATTCAAAAGAGTCATATAACATTTACACTTATTATGGCTCCTTAGTAATGTTGTGCATCGGGTGAATTCAAATATACAAATATGTAATAAATGTGTAATTATTAAAGTTTTTATTAATACTTTAAAAAGATAAATTCTTTCATATAAAAAAATATGCACTTAATTTAAAATAATAAAGTATCAAGTATGCATAACTTTCTTTACCACTTCTAAAAAAAGTTTGATTGTACCTTTTTTAAAGAAAAAATACAATTAACATTCATAAATAATATGTTGCAATTAGATAAAATATTAACTCGATATGTTTACGAATTTATTGAAGCTTGAGATTATAAATAGGTATATTATCCTTTTTTATATTTTAATCTTATTAGTTGAAATTTAATTGATTCTTGAATATATATATATATATATATATATGTGCGTGTGTGTATTAAAACTTAAACATAAGAACATATAAAATTGAACCAAGTTGAATGATTAATATCTCTAAATATACTAAATTTTTATAAGTACTGTCTCAATACATCATGTGCAAATCAAACAATAACTTTGAAAATATTTGAACGAAATAAAGTTTAAATGATACTTATTGCAATTTTTTTCTAAAATCAGGTTTGATCAATAAATTGAAATAAAAATAATGAAATAAATTATATCTAAGACTTACATGCTGTAAAATTGAATCAAATTGAATGATAATACCTTAAATAACATTAGAGTGATAAATATAATATTTTGGTGACCTAGTTTGAGTCAAGTAATAATTCTGAAAGCACTTGATCAAGATTAAGCTTCAGGAAGACTTGGTGAAATTATATTTAAGTTCAACATAATTAGTTAATCAAAATTAATTAGAAGTCCCCGTTTATTGAAATTATATTTAAAATTCACAAGTAAGCATGTCGTATTGAATCGAATCGAACGATTAACAACTCCAATTTACACTAAATTAATATTACTATAACAAATTGTTGTTCATGGTAAAAATTAATTACTAGCTACAAAATTTTATAATAATATTAAATTGATGGCTAAATCATTTCGTCATGATAAGTAATTACTCCCCCCATTCCAAATAAGTGATGTTTTAATATTTTTTATTTTCTTCTTAAATAAGTGGTGTTTTAGATAATCAAGACGACATTAATAATGTTCTTCCCATTTTATCATTCTTTAATTGAAGAAAATTTTACATAACTAAAAAATTATTAAAGAATTATATCCTCATCAAGTTACTTGTCAAGAATAAGTTCTTCCAATTGTTTAGGAATGATTGATCTTAGGAGTCACACCAAAACTAAAAACACCATTATTTAAGAATTGAGGAAATATAACTATTATTAAGCCAACTATTACTACGGTATTTTGGCACTCAAAGTCAAAATATTTATTAGCTATAACATTTTATTTTAAATAAAACTTTTTACGGCTAAACGGTCACTACTTCTACGATAGGTTTTAACACAATGCAATAATTAATAGTTAGCTACGTAATTTTACTGTGCAAAAATTTTATGGCTATATCATTAACTATTGGACTAATATTTTGTAACTTGAAGCAAAAATATATATATAGCAAAAATATTTTATTCTTTATAACTTATTATGGCTAAAAGGTTTCAATTACTACAATAAGTTTCAACTTGTAGCAAAAATTAACAATTAGCTACGAAATTATACAATAGCAAAAAAATATGGCTAAATCATTTAACTATTGCTACAATATTTTATAACTTGAAGCAAAAAAATTATTTAGTTATAATATTTTATTTGAAATATTTTACTGTGGCAAAAAGCTCACTATTGCTACAATAACTTATATCGTGTGGCAAAAACTTATTATTAACTACAAAATTTTAGTGTAGGAATAAAGTTGTAGCTATTTAGGTAACTACTGTTACGATTGCTAGTAATTGTAGCAATAATAAGAAATTAGCTTTGTTCGTTTAATTTTGTGGCTAAATTTTTTTAGGAAATTGTAAATAGCTAGGAGTTTCAAATTTTATAGCTATTACTAGTTAATAGCTATAATTTCTAAATTCATAACTTAGATTTTGCAACTATAGAGGTATATTATTGTAGTAATAGTAAATTATGAGATATAATCTGTGATGGACCACACGTTCGCATGAAGTCTGTGAAGGTTGTTGAAGTCACTTAGAATTTTGGGCTGTAGGTGACAAAAGAGTTTTAAAATAAGGTGTAGGTGACACAAGTCTTAATTATTGAGTGGAGATGACAATTACTTTATTATGAATTAAGAAAGTTGGGGAAGTTTGAGAATAGCCCAAAAGTTTTTAAATTTATACTTTGATCGAAATGTTTACCTAATATAACGAAAAATGGAGGAAAAAATGGTATCTTTCGCTCTCTTCTCATCCATTGTTGTTTTCTCTCTCTTAGCGTTTTTTGTTGTTCATTGTTGTTGTTGCTTTATTCATCATCTTTTGCTTCATTATCATCATCTACTACTTCATTATCATCTTCTTCTTGTTGACCATTGTCATTGTTTTTGTTCTTGTTGTTGTTACGCTACTGTTGCTATTTGACCAATTTCTTAGGTCAAATTTTGTTTTGTACATCACTTTTTACTTTGACATTACTTCGTAGGAGACTTTGGTAAGTCAAATTATGATTTTTAGTTGAATTTATCATCTGGGTAACTGTTATTGTGCTGTTTTTCCAACAATGGATAGAACCCAATCATGAATTCAACATAAGAGACATTTTTTTAAACAGATAAACCATCTATTGCGACTGATGAGACATTTGTTTTAACGGAAGACTAATATATTGAATTCATGTTTATGGTTCTATAGTCCGTAACATGAATCGAACAAATGGGTCATCTGTTATAATAGATGATTTATCTGTTTAAACAGATTAGTTATCTGGTGTAACATGATAAATATCTGTTGCAACAGATTATTAACCTGTTATAACAGAACCTGAACTCAATTCCAATAGACATGTTGTCTGTTGCAACAGGGTAAATATTTGTTGCAACAGTTTATTAACCTATTGCAACAGAACCTGAACTTGATTCCAACAGATGATAAATATCTGTTGCAACATATTAGTAACCTATTGCGATAGAACCTGATCTCGATTCCAATATATCATCGTCTGTTGCAACAGGAAAGTCATCTGTCACAACAGGTTAATTATATGTTGCAACATATCACTCATCTGTTGGAATTAACTTTAAAGGTGCCTCAATATTGTAATATTAATCCCAATAGATATATAGTTTGTTGCAACATATGATTCACCTGTGACAACAGATGACTCGTCTGTTGAAATCAGCTTCAGGAGCGTAACATAAATCTCAATAGGTAAGTAATTTGTTGCAACTGATTACACATCTGTTGGGATTCACTTACGACACTATTAACTTTTTTTAGCAAATGACTTTATTTAGGTACCACTAATGGAGGGATCAATAACAATATAGGTGGATTATCATTATCAATGGATCGAGAAGAGCAATCGATATGTATGGCATTGGAACGAGGGTGAAATGCTAGAGACAATAGCTATGATAGTCCAAAGTGATGTTTCATATGATAATTTTGTGAACTTAATTATTAGTTATTGTGGACTAAAATATCAATCGAAAAAACTCTTCATTGATAACGCTCAAATTACACTCTTGAATGGGTGTAAGCAATCGTTGTCAATATAAAATCCAACTAGGTTGGGGTCGAATCCCACAGGAAATATGGTGTGAACTTCAATTTGTTTACAAAATACTTTACTGGTAGTTTAATGTTTTCGGAAATGGGGGTTTAAGGTCCAAAGAGAGTTAATTTTCACTTTCAATATTTTAGTGTTTGAAATCAGTCTAAATGAAAAACCAGAGTTATGTTCACTATAGGTTTTGGGAATTAACAGATATTAGGTAATGCTTGGGATTATCGAAGTAAGTAGAAACAACAGAATATCCCTGACGACGATACTATCTGACTTATATCTCGAACTCACCAAACAATTTATTATCTAATTCTCTCGAACTTAGATGACTTATCTATATCCAATAGGATTTTATCTCAGGTAGATCAATCCAGTCACGACATTGATCATTAAACAAAAGGTTGGTAGCTTCCGAGTCCCTGTTTATAATTCACGACCTCTAGTCTATTTCTCCGTTAGAATCAAATAAAACCTAAGGTATAACCTAATGTTTGCAATCAATAGATTTCAATTAAAACAACAAAATTTCAAGACGTCCTACTACTCTTTGAATCCGTTAAATACCTAGTAACCTATCAAACCCTAGTCCATAGATCCCATAACTCTGGCTAATGGAATTAGCCGCTCATGATTTGATGAACGAAATACAAAGTTGAATTCATGATAAGAAGGATAAACTTACGAACGGATGAAAAGCAACAAGTAGTTTTTTTCAATTTAATCCCGAGAATAGGAATCTACAAATAGTTGATAAGTGTTCAAGAAAATAAAACTCTCCCCAAAATTAAAAAAAAAAGAACTCCCTGAATAAACCCTAAAAGATGCTATTTATACTAAAGCCTAATTAAGGAAATAAAATAGCAAATTTAATTAATTCTCGAATTAGGTGACGCCCAAACTGCCGCCGCGTCAAGAGGCTGATGCCCTATCACGGATGTCGTCAAACCTGCTCCAGTTTCTTCAATTCTCTGCCTTAGGCTGACGATGACTCTGACGCCATGTCAAGGATCTGATGGCGTATCACCAACGTCATTAGATTTCTTCTCCTAATGTTGATTTTCTGCTTAAGGCTGACTCTATTCTTGATGCCTTATCACCCACTTGACGCAATGTCATAGACGTCGTTAGAACTGCTTCTCAGCTTTAATTCCCTGGTTAAGGCTGACGCTACTTCTGATAGGCTATCACAAGGATGGTGAATTATCATGGATGTCGTCGGCCATGTTTTCTTCTCTTTTGCTCAGATTTTCAACTCTTTTGCTCCATTGTCGTTTATTTCCATTCCTTTAGCCTTTTACTGTAATATCATGAGTAAACACATCAAAACAACAAGAGTTGCTTCAGATTTCACAATTATTTTGAGCTAAAAAGCAATAAATATGTAATCTTTTGCTCACACATCAACACCCTCAACTTAAAACAATTGCTTGTCCTCAAGAAACAAACTAACTAAGAGAATACAAAGAACATTCAGCAGTCGACAACCATTTTAGCTCAAAACTCAGTTACCACCTCCAAGGTTAACCACCTTAAACTATTGTGTATCTTATTGAAAAGCAGCAATATAATACAAGGGATTCCATCCATAGCATCAACTAAGTACCAACAATCATTCTTATATCAATATGACACTACCCAAACAAGTAAGTCACTTAGCAACATACTAGTGTGCCCTCACAACAAAGAATTTTCCCTTTTTCTCTCACAATAGAAATCAAAGTATCAACATGGGGATCATCACAAAAACACTCACTCTCAGAATGAAGTTCCAACCAATGTATGCCAAATACCATATGCTTGCCCTTATCTTCATTACCAAAGCATCTAGACAGGTAAGCTAGGATCACTATAGGTCTTTCTTAGGCTTGTAAAGTAGGCTAAGGGCTGGTATGATATTATACTGCATTTAGAGTGACTAACCTCCTTGCCACTACTTTAACTTGTGGGGTCCACTTATTGACTTCTTTTTCTCTCTTTTTCTTTTCTCTTCTTTTTCTTTTTTCTTGATCACACATTCAGAATGGGTGGTTGTTTCTTCCTATTCGAACAAATTTCTTTTCTTGCTCTTTCTCACTAATACCCAACATTCTGTTTCTTTTTCACTTATTTTTTTTCTTTTACTCTACCCTTCTTGATACCAAATTTACATCATGATAGCCACCCTCAACTTAGGCTATTTGCCTAAGTCAAGGTGCACAGTGTCCAAGGAGGACCAGGGCAAAAATAGGTTCATTATGATCTAAAAAGGAAGGTGATAGGTATTATAAAAAGAAATGGTTAATTTAGGCTCAAAACAAGGATCAAGTGGTAACATGTACACAAAGAAGGTCATTTTAGGTTAAAAAGTGACTCAACTCAAAAATGACCTATGATTCTTTCCTAACCCCTATCTTTCAACTAAGGTAAGATGAATCAAAAAAGTTTTGAATTCGGCAATACAAAGGGAACTCAGTAGAGATCTCACATACACAAGGCACACAAGCATATCACTAGCTACTAACTATTTGGTTCATCCAATTGTTCAGTAGTGGTTATTAAGCACTAGACTAATGCCTTATCGGATGCACAATGGTCACACCCAGATATAATTCACACAGTCATACAAGATAAACCATTGGAGAGATGTTCAAAATCACAAATAAGTTAACTGCCTACAGTACTTGCACTACTCCTATTTAGTTACAGAACATGCTACAACAACATGCTAGCCTACACCCTCAACTAAAAATTAAAACAAAATGAAACTAAGGGTTAGGGTATACCTAGAGTCAATCAAGTCTCAAATTATGGGTCCTTGACCCTGCAGCAATGTCATCCTCATCAAGAGCTTCTCTTTTCTCTGGCGCAGTTGCTTTGCTAGATGAGGCTCCTATAGCACTCTCTCGCAGTGCTTCATCCTATTTCTAATTATCCTCTAGGGATGCTTGCGTTGCCTTTTCAGATTCGCTTTCTCCTATTCTGTTATCTCATCATCTTCCTGTAGTGTTTTCTCTGCCTTCTTCTTCTTCTTTGCCTTTTTCTCGGCTTTGCTCTTATTCTCATTATTCTCTTATCTCTTTCTCTTACCTTTTTCAGCTTCTTTGTTTTTTTTTCACTGGCTCTGTAGTGAGATCAAGGATTAGGGGTTCATCCTCAGATTCTTCAACTACCTACCCTGCAGGCATCATAAACTGGTGTTGCTGTAACACCACCACATCAGCCTTTACCTTATCTAGGGCTACTCTTAATTCAACAAGATCTGCTCTAGTAATTCCTGTGCCCTTGAATAAAAATAGTTTTTCAAATCTACCACCCGTGCAGGTAATGTGGAAAAAGGCTTAAGATCAGCCTTAATTCTCTTATCTACAACAGCGACAAACTGGTTGGCGAAGGCATGTAGTTATGTCTCACACTATTCGGCCTATTTGGCCACTTTTCTGACGGCTGGGCTATAATGCCTGCTGGTGCTGTAGGAGCTGAAGGGCCTGGCTCATTTTTAAGTACTGAACCTGACTGTACTGAAGAGTTTGGTGGTGCAGCCTCAGAGTCTTGCAGCTCTACTCCAGGTACTGAACTAGGGCCTGCAACTGATGGGTTCACCTCACCCCTCACCCCTCTATCAAGTGTCAGCCTTGGCTGATTTTTATCATATCAGATAGGGTTGTGGGTCTTAGTAGCATATAGTGTATCATCAATCCCTGCTATTTTTGGTACCCCTGCCTCTATGTATAACCTGGTGACCAAACAAGGGAATGGGTAAATGGTGTCAGACCTTGTTACCCGAATCTTGATCTCTTCAGCAATGATCTCTATGAAGTACAGCTTAAGGTTGGCCACAAGACGTGCAACCAATATAGATCGATCATCCCCAAGAATGTTATCTCCATTAGTTGGCATCAAATGGGTGCCTACAACATCCCACCAGAACTTTGCCTCTTGAGTTAAAGAAGCTTTGTAAATCTACTCACTAGGTCTGATCAGCCATAACGGATCTCCTTCCACTATCAGTGTAGCTAACCAAGGAAGCTGGTTATCCTTACTCTTCAATCGATGGTAGAATTTTGGATTTGTGACCTGAGGAATGAAGTTGGGTCCATGTAGAAATCTGTTGATAGTTGGGTCAGAAATATCTACATTTACCCTACGAATTGGAACTCTAGTCAGCAAAGGCTGGTCTGCTTTGTTCTCTCCATTCTTGCACATACTCTCTAATCTTGCTTAGCAGTTCGCATAGAACTCCCAAACTAATATAGAACAAAATGGCTTTTGTCCCTTAGTAGTCCATCCTAGCCCATAGTTTTTGAACTTCTGCTCAACTGTAGGATACCCTGTCAATCCTATGATGATGACTCTCTTTTCTGGAAAAATTGGCCTTCTGGCAGATCTTCTTTTTGTTCTGATCAGACCTTTGAGGAAGATGTCCTCTGCTTTAGGGATCTTCCATCTAGCATTCTCTCGAACCTTAGGATTTTGCATTTTATCAAAGTTCCCTGAGCTGGTGGTTCCTTCTCAACTTGATTCTCAGCCGAGGGAGTTTCTGAGGATGGTTCCTCAGATTCAGATTTGTCAGACTCAGCATGTTCTGCCTCCGGTTCTTCAGATTCAGCCTTCTCAGAGTCAGGCTATTCAGACTCATTTTGCTTAGAATTCTCTTGCTCAGAAGATTCACTCTCAGCTAGAGTGGTGGTCTCAGTATCATCACTACTCTCCACCTCAATGGGTTTAGGCAGAGGAGGTGCCTTTGGACTTGATTTCTTTCTCTTCCACCTGAGCAGTGGTTCTTCATCTTCATAATCAGAGTCTTTATTAATGAGCTTTTGAACCACCTTGGGCTTGGCAGCTTTCTTTGAAGTGCTAGGATTCTCACCTTTTGGTGCCATTTTAGTGTTCCTATGATATCAAGAAAATAATATTCAGTACTCAGTATTAAGAACACATGCATTCCATTTGAATCCAGTAACTTAAGAAAAAGAAGGTTGAGACAGTGCATTATCAACATACTGTGACGACATGGCTGATAAGGCATCACCATTATGATAGCCTATCATCTTTGTCGTCAGCTCTAAACAGACTGACTTTTCTTTTCTCAGGATTATGACGACATTCTTGATAAGGCATCACATTTGTGATAGCCTATCAGTGATGTTGTCATTCCAGATTTTCGGCCAAACTCAGTTTTTATTCTTAATTTAAGGACCAAATTTTCCTTAGAATCACAAAGAGTTTTTACTCATTAAACTAGGGTTTTAATTTTTGCAATTTAAGCACCATTTCAACCCTAATTTCCGATTTTCATAGTAATGGCACAATCACTTTAACTTATTCTTGCCACTGAAGAGAAGAGTGAAGATGAGCTTGAGAACATACCTGATGATCAACTTTGACTTGCTTATACATGAGAGAGAAGAAAAGATGAGAGGTTGATTTTAAATGTCTTTGCAATCCCACAACTATCAGGAAGGTTATTTCCTTGTTCAATTGGGAGTATTTTAAAAGGAAGTAAATATCCTAACTAAGGAAGGAAATAACAAAAGAAGGAAATAGAACTTAAATAAGGAAACTAACAAAAACCGAGAACTTGAAAGGTTTTGTATCTGGGCTGGGTCGGATTTTAACTAATTTGGGCCCAGATTTTCAAAAATAGGGTAATGGCTAACGACAACTTGTGATAAGCTGTCATAAAAATGATATCTTATCACAAGGGTCATCAGCCTTAACAGAGAAGGTCTCAACCTTTGGTCTTTCTGGCAATATTGGTGATAAGCCGTCACAATTGTGATAGCCTATCACTAATGTCGTCAGGACCATATGGCTTGCTTTCTTCAGTTTTTACCTTGTCCTTTTTGTACCCTTTTTAGTTTCTTCCGATTACTACCTAAATGAATAAAAATAAAATGCATCAAAATAAAATTTTGGGTTGCCTCCCAATAGCGCCTGATTTAATATCATGGCATGACTTGGTCATCTCGACTACTCAGACTTCATCAAGATACCATATCGATACCTCATTACCATTTTCCTGGAATACATCCACAACCAAAAAGATATTCATCTCCTCCAACTACTTCATAAAAGGATGCATTTTAAATCTGGCTCTCTTTTTCCATACCTGAACTTTATCTCGTTGAGCTCCATATCAACCAATACTCTTCTCGTTGCTAATAGTGGTCTACCCAAAATGATGGGTACCTCAAAATCAACATCACAATCTAATATCACAAAATTTGCAGGCAGAATAAAGTCATCCACTTTTACCGGCACATCATGCAATATACCAACTGGTTTTTTCACCTATTTGTCTGCCATCACAAGATGCATCATTGTGGGGGTAGGTTCCCCCAATCCAAGATTCTTGTAGATATCAAGTGGCATCAGATTAATACTTACTCCTAAGTCACATAAAGCTTTGATAAACTTCATGGACCCAACTGTGCACGGTATAGTAAATGTTCCAGGGTCAGGCTTTTTCTACACTAAGGATTGTGAAGAAAAAACACTACAGTGGTGGATGTTGTCCACCGGATCACAGCTTACCTTCCGTTTCTTTGTTAATACAACAACAACAACAAACCCAGTGTATTCCCACCTGGTGGGGTCTGGGGGGGGGTAAGATGTACGCAGTCCATACCTCTACCTCTAACGAAGTAGAAAGGCTATTTCCGATAGACCCCCGGCTCAAGACACAAGATCCCACATAGATATAAAGTAAAGCACCGAACAAGGTCACAAGATTACAGCACATAGCATACATAGCATAAATACGACATAAATATGGTAGCCATAAGTAAAAGAGAAGAAAGAAAAGAAAGCAGAAAACAGAAAAGAAAACAGGAAACAGAGGAAGCACCCAGATACATACTAAAACAAGGAACACGGAATCATAACCTAATTCCCTACACAAGCGACCCAAACTGGCTCTAATCCTCAGCCCTAATCCGCGTCCTCCAGACCTTCCTATCTAGGGTCATGTCCTCGGTGAGCTGTAACAGTTCCATGTCCCGCCTAATCACTTCAGCCCAGTACTTCTTCGGCCTACCCCTACCCCGCCTAAAACCATCCAGTGCTAGCCTCTCACACCTACGAACCGGGGCATCCATAAATTTCTTTGTTAATAATTCCTTCATAAATTTAGCATAGTTTGGTATTTGCTCAAGTGCCTCCATCAATGGCACATTCACTGTCAGTTGTTTCAGTATTGCCATGAATTTGCTAAATTTTTCATTTTCTACTTTCTTATTCAATCTCTGAAGAAAGGGAGGTGGTGGTCTTGGCATTTCTTTCAATACCACTTCCCCTTCCTTTTCGTCTTCTTTCTCTGAAATATCAACAAAACTATCCATCTTCTTAGACTTCATTGGATTGCTTCCTTCTAGTTCATCAACACTTACCTCATTCTCCACAGCTTTGCCCATAGAAGGGTCAGATAACATCTTACTACTCTGAGTGATAATCACTATACAAGAACTATCAGTCCGCGGGTTCTGAACCGTATCACTAGGTAAAGTACCAGCTTTCCTCTGGTTTAGAGTAGCCAAAAGTTGGCTCATCTATTGCTCCAGCTACTTGATAGAAGCAGAGTGTGAGCTAACCAACTGACTGAGGGTAGAAAACTCACTCTTCACAGTAGTTACCCTCGAGTTAGTAGCTTCAACTCCCTTTAACAGCTTTTCCATCATGTCCTCCATGGACATCTTGGTAAAACTAGTCGTTGCAGTATCCCGACTTCCAGGAGGAATATACAAACCACTCCTATCATTATTGTTTCTCCAGTTTCCCTGTTCCCTATCTTTATAATCAGGCTTGTCATAGAAAGTCCAACCTTGGTTCCCTTGGCTATTACCTCAGAAACCCCCCTGATTACTCACATATTTTGCCTCCATATCAGCACCTACAAAAATAGTACCCTGAGATTCCACATCTTTAACTGTTTCAGTCTTGTCGGATAGCAAGTGCTTGTCCAGCAAGTCCATCTGCATCTTCAAATGGGCCATGTCCTGATCTTGCTCCTCATCCCTTCTATGCTTCTCTGCAGTTATACCACCAACAACTGTCGGGCAAGCTACTACAGAATCCCTAGTATGCCAAGACCCACTCATTCTATTCAGCATGTCAGAAGCATCTAGAAAAGAGAGATCAATGAACGAACCACTTGCAGCGTTGTCAACAATTGGCTTTTTCACAGAATTGAAAGCTCTGTACAAAGTCTCTATCAAGTGCAAGTCAGTCATGTTGTGGTTCGAACATTGTGCAAGTTTTTTCTTAAATCTTTCCCAGGTTTTGTGCAATGCTTCAGTTGGGAGCTATTTGAAGTTACTAATTTCATCCCTCAACTGTACCCTTCTGGAGGGTGGAAAGAACCAGTCTAGGAACACATCTTTCAATTGTCTCCAGTTGGTTATAGAATCAGACTCTAGTTTATTCAACCACATTGTTGCCTCTCCAGACAGAGACAACGGAAACAACCTCAACCTGATCGCATTCTGGCTCACTTCTGGATTGTCAAAGGATTTACAAATGGTGATGAAGTTCACCAAATGCATGTTCGGATCATCACCAGGAAAGCCTCCAAATAACCCCTTCAGATTCAGGAGTTGGATCATGGTACTTGTTATGCTGAATTTTGTACCTGGAGCCAACGGTGGAGGAATGATAGCACCCGTTGCACCAACTCCATCCATTCCTTCATCATCTTTAGTAGCCTCATATTAAATAGGTTGTTGACCATAACTTTCTCAGACTGGACGGTTTCTATTGATATTTTGCTGCACTGGTTCAACAACTTGCTCAGCTCTCCTTGGGTTTTGAGGATTCAGCAATTCCTCATCACCCAAGTCTTCATCATCAGGGTTCTAGTGACGTGCTTGTTGACCTAAATTTTGCACATTCACCTGAGGCCTAGCCAAAGCATCTAGTCTTTCTGCTTCCTATTGTTCTGTCATTCTCCCTATCAGCTGAGGTTTTGGGTTGATTGGTAATAGTGGTTCTCCGGAACTTCTTGTTTTTGGCATATACAACACAGTACCTTAAATAGACAAAAACAAAAAATAAACATAAATCAAGGAAACTTAACTATCATCAAATTTTCACACACAAACTTTTAGTCTACAACCGTATTCCCCAACAACGGCGCTATTTTTGATAACGCACAAATTACACTCTTACATAGGTGTAAGTGATCATTGTCAATATAAAACCCAACTAGGTTGAGGTCGAATCCCACAGGGAATATGGTGTGAACTTCAATTTGTTTACGAAATACTTTACTGGTAGTTTAATGTTTCCGAAAATAGGGGTTTAAGGTCCACAGAGAGTTAATTGTCACTTTCAATATTTTAGTGTTTGAAATTAGTCTAAATGGGAAACCAGGGTTATGTTCACCATGGTTTTTGGGAATTGAAAGATACTAGGTAATGCTTGGGATTCTTGAAGTAAGTAGAAACAGCAGAATATCCCTGGCAACGATACTATCTGACTTATTTCTCGACCTCACCAGACAATTTATTATCCAATTCTCTCGAACTTAGATAACTTATCTATATCCAATAGGATTTTATCTCAGGTAGATCAATCCAGTTACGGTATTGATTATTAAACAGAAGGTTGGTAGCTTCTGAGTCCCTGTTGATAATTAACGACCTCTAGTCTATTTCTCCATTAGAAGCAAATAAAACCTAAGGCATAACCTAATGTTTGCAACCAGTAGATTTCAGTTAAAACAACAGAATTTCAAGATGTCCTACTGCTCTTTGAATCCGTTAAATACCTAGTAACCTATCAAACCCTAGTCCATGGATCCCATAATTCCGGCTAATGGAATTATCCACTCATGATTTGATGAACGAAATACAAAGTTGAATTCATGATAATAAGGATAAACTTATGAACGAATGAAAAACAACAAGTAGTTTTTTTAAAATTTAATCCCGAAAATAGGAATCCACAAATAGTTGATAATTGTTCAAGAAAATAAAACTCTCCGCAAAACTAAAAACAAAAAGAAATCCCTGAATAAACCCTAAAAGATGTTATTTATACTAAAGCCTAATTAAGGAAATAAAATAGCAAATTTAATTAATTCTCGGATTAGGTGACGCCCAAACTGACGCCGCCTCAAGAGGCTGATGCCCTATCACGGATGGCGTCAGACTTCCTCTAGTTTCTTCAATTCTCTGCCTTAGGCTGACGATGACTCTGACACCGCATCAAGGATCTGACGCGTATCACCAACGTCGTCAGATGTCTTCTCCTATCGCTGATTTTTTGCTTAAGGCTGACGCCATTCTTGACGCCTTATCACCCACTTGACACCACATCACAGACGTCGTCAGAACTGCTTCTCAGCTCTAATTCCCTGGTTAAGGTTGACGCTGCTTCTGATAGGCTATCACAAGGCTGACAACTTATCACGGATGTCGTCAGCCATGTTTTCTTTTCTTTTTCTCAGATTTTTAACTCTTTTGCTCCATTGTCGTTTATTTTCATTCCTTCATCTTTTTACTGCAATATCATGAGAAAACATATCAAAACAACAAGAGTTGCTTCAGAATTCACAATTATTTTGAGCTAAAAATCGTTAAATATGTTAGCTTTTGTTCACACATCAATCATTAGCTACATGCACAGACCCTTTGAAAATCAAAGGGTATTGCTTTTCAAGATAACAGATCAGGTTTGATTGTGTGCTTATCTTAGTGATTCATCCATGCCGGTGTTAAGGGTGTACGTGGTTGAAAATACGAGAGAGAATGAGAACCAAAACGTAGAAGAAGAACAAAAACAAGACATCTTTGATGATAAGTTGGATGGTCTAGACATGAATATTCCAGATGATGATGATCAAACAACTACGCCCATTGATGCAACCAATACGACGGGTAGTTCTTTTCAATCGACACAGTCTGGAAATCTTCAAGATGATAGGACCGACTTTTTTATTAGAATGTCATTCCAGGACAAGAATGAACTATCTACCACTTTGTTTATTTCTTGCTTGAAAAAAGATTTCAGAATAAAGAAGGTGATTAATTCGAGCAGTGTCTTTTGCTTCAAATGTGTTAATACGAACTGCAAGTGGTGGTTGAAAGCAGTGAAGTACACAAGTTCTGACAGATTCTTCATTCATAAACATGAAAAGCATCACACATGTCGTTCGGAGCACATCTTGTGCCAAAATCCTCATGCCACGAAAAAGGTCCTTGGTGAATATTTCAAGAGTAGTTTCCCCGATGGCAAACACCCTTCAACAAGGGTTATGGCCAATCAACTCCTTACAAAATTGGGTGTCTTAGTTAGCTATTGAAAGATATATACGGCCATGGGGATTGACAAGGACTTAGTTAGGGGGACACACGAGCATGGGTATGCAGTCCTAGAGGCCTACAGTTACATGATTGAGTCCACAAATTCCAGAAGTAAAAGCATTGCATGTTGATGAAAATGGAAGGTTCAAGTACTTTTTTGTATCCTATGGTGCTTGGATTCAAGGTTTTTGACATTTGAGAAAAGGTATAGTCGTCGTTGGTACCTTCTTGAGGAGCAAGTATAATGGAGTTCTGCTAGCAGCGGTGGCGCAGGATGCGGAGAATCACATCTTTTTGTTGCTTTTTGTGTAGCGGACAATGAATGTGATGCCTCTTATGGATTTATTTTAACAACTGCGAAGCTGCATCAAAGATACCGAAGAGTTGTGGTTTGTTTTATATAGGCATCCAAGTATTCCAAAGATGGGTTCAATTTTCTTCACTTTAGCTTACTTTGGTTGTTGCATCAGGAATTTTAGAGAGAATATTCGGACTATCACAACAAAAGGTCGTGACCCTTTTTTATAGAGCGGCTAAAGCATATAGTAGAGAGGAGTTTTTAGACCATTTCAATCAAATAATGGATGTGAATCCCAAGGTAGCAGAACTTCTCATACATTTCAGTTTTGAGAGATGAAGTCGAGCATTCTGTCCGGCAGATAGGTACATTCTTATGAATTTAATGTCTTATTTGAGTTACAAGTTTATTATGATGTCGTACTAAGTGATTCTTTTGTATAGGTACAATATTATGACATCAAACATAGCTGAATCAGTGAATTCATTTTTTGGTGATGAAAGAAAATTTCCCATCAAGACTATGTTTGAAGTAATAAACAAAAAGTATGGCTGATTTTTTCACGAAAGGCGTGTGCAGTTCAAGGGCCCAAAAAGAACCCGATTTGTTCTTGAAATCAAAAAAATAATATCAATGAACGTCAGTTTGGGAAATAGGTTATTATCTCATAAAATAACAAATTACAATTTCAGTATCATCGGTCATGGTGATGTTGCCACTATTGATCTTCAAACAAGATCATGTATGTGTAGAGTTTTTGACTTGGACAAAATACCCTGTCCACATGCCATGGCAGTGCTTTGAGCTCAATATGGTCTAAAATATGGACCTAAAGTTTACGAGCACTCCTCTCAATATTATTTGGTGGAAGAATATGAAATGGCATATAGTGGGCATATTACTCTGGTGCCTCCTGAAGAATCTTGGGTTGTTCCTACAGAGATTTTGGGAAGATTAATACCTCCTCCATATATTGACCCAAACACTATCAAATCGGAAAAAATCCATATAAGAGGAGGCGTGGATTAAGGGAATCATTTTCATCAAGAAGAAACAAGTGCTCCGTATGTAATCGCGTTGGCCACTAAAGAACTACATGCCCGGATCATAATCCACCATGATCGTTGTAATTGCAGAAACTTGTGTAGTTGTTTGTTGTTGACTTTTTTATATTTAACTCATTGTTGTGAACGGATGTTATCATTTATTATATATAAAATATCTTTTTTAATAACTTGTGCATCAATAAAAAAAGGCAAAACATAAACTAAATAATACAGCAGACCATAATTATTCTCAAAAGATTAACCATTGTGGCAACAGATGGATATTAGATGGAAGAACACAACACAGTTCCACCAAACTGGAATGTTTTCCTCCAATAGATGACAAACCTATCGCAACAGATGGATAATCTGTTGACAGAAACCCAATAAATGACCAATCTATTCCAACACATGGCCCATCTATTGAAAGAACTCAAAAGCCAAAATTGTTATTGCTACCAGATTCAAAATTGGTCCTTACCTCCAACCATCGACATGTTAGCATTAACATGTATATTTAGAAGAAATAGACAAAAAGAAAATCGAATAAGAATTAAAAAGCCAAAGTCGACTAAAAATAAATTTTTCACTAAACAAAAAATAAAATACAATAGGTATAGATTCGATATAGAAAAAATAAAATACATACGCTAAAAGAAAAAATAAATTCTAATTCTAATTATTATTACCATCATCATTATCATATATGACAGCCGACCAATCAACTCGCAGCAACAAGGCCCTCATCAGCCTCCACATCTCTCTGAAAATCGTCACTCTCACGGTGACCAACTCCCTCTGCAGGTCATTAACCTGCCTCTAAAGTTCTCGCATTGTGTCACGTAAAATAGCAATGTCCCAAACAGGATCAACCAAAACTAGAACATGCATGAATTGACAAATGTAAAGAAAAAAGTTCAAATGTAATACAACGTATCCTAACAACTGGTAGATTTACAGTGAAAAAAAAACTTACCTTAATGAGAAAAGAATATTCTCTTTGAAAAGAAGTGGTTGAAGATATCACACGAAAAGAAATAATGCAAGAAATAAAGTTAGTTTAGTAGAATGAATAAATTAAAGAGGGACCTATTTATAGAGGTTTGAATCTAGATGTGTTAGGACAAAAGGCATGACTGTTAAGCTCCATTGTATTAATTACATTCAAACTAGTGGCATTTTGTTTTATGTGAAACGTCGCGACTTTTTCTTTTACATTAATACTTCTCACCTTTTCAAAATGATTTTGAGACTTAATATCAGCCGTTATTATTGAGCTGTTGCAATAGATAATCCATCTGTCGTAACAAATTTACCATCTGTTGTAACAGATTATCTGTATGTGTAACAGATAGTCTATCAAAATAGATTTACCATCTGTTGCAACAGATGGTTTATATGTGTAATAGATGGGACATCTATTGCAACATATGAATTATCTGTTGCGACAAATGGACCATCTTTTGAAGATGTTGATTTCTTCTAACAGCTGACTCATCAGTTGCAACAGATGGAGAATTTGATTCATCAGCTATTTTGAATGTTTTAGATAAAAAGTCATGACTATCTCTTTTTTAATAGCCATCACATGCATGCAGATGAATAAACACTATCTGGTCAATAGCAACAAATTTACCATCTATTGTAACATACAGATTATCTGTTACAACGAATGGACCATATATTGGAGGAGATGTTTTGATTTTTTCTAACAACTGATTCATCAGTTGCAACAAATAAGAATTTAGTTCATTAGCTATTTTGAATATGTTAGATAAAAAGTCACGACTCTTCACCTCTTTTTTAATGGTCGTCACATGCGTGCAGATGAATAAAAAATGTCTGGTCTATCGCAACAGACTTACCATCTGTTGCAACATATGAATTATTTGTTGCGACAGATGGACCATATGTTGGAGAAGATGTTTTGATTTCTTTCAATAGCCGATTCATCAATTGCAACAGATGGAGATTTTGATTCATCAGTTGTTTTAAATGTGTTAAGATAAAAAGTCACAACTCTTTACACCTCTTCTTTAATAGCATCACATACGTGCATATGAATAAACAACACTGTCTGATATGTCTTGATGGGGTAGAAACAATAAGGTGCGTGCAATGGATCCACTTTCATACGTGGGAGTTATGTATTATTGATTAGGCTACCGCGATAGATACACATAAAGTGCAATGATTTTGTGAATGCAGTTTTTTACTGATTAGACACTGATCCTTCAAACAAGATCCTGCATTGTACAGTTTAGTTTGATAGGTGTGAACTGATAAGGCTGAAGGGTTCCAAAACGGTGGTGTCGATACCCTGTTACAATTTAATGATGATCTATGCTCATGTTTTTATGTCAAGTTTAGGGAAGGGTTCAAGTTTTTGGCGGCAGTGTAAATATCCAATAGTGATTGGACCAATTTTAATGCTGCAATGGACTTCTTGAAAGGCCTCTGAAGCCTCGCACTGCAGGAAACAACGATGAAACCAATAGAAATTCCTTGGTCTAAATTTATATGGATGGGTTAATGGAAGAGACTTTTATATAGAAGAAGGTTCTTTGGAGAATACCTGTATGAAGGGAGAAGGTGAAGAAGGCCATTTATCATCTCAGACCATGTTTAAGAGGAAACACATGGAAGCAAGTAAGGACCTTTCAGCAAATCTGGCCAATGAAATTGACATGAGAAATGAAAAAACTGGATGAGCTTCAAATGTGGAAGCATATCCAAATATAAAAATCCATCAGTCGTTGAAAAAAAAAGAATGGTCAGCAGAACTGGAGTTGGACACTTTGCTTGAGAATACAACTAGCAATCGTGGCCTTAATGAAGACTCTCACAAAGTGCAGGACCAGAACTCTAAGGAAGAAGCTTTGCAAGCACAGAAAATTGATACGATTGTCGGTCAGAATTGAAACCTAAAGCAACAACTCTTGAATTAAAATAAGAGAAACCAAGGCGTCAATTTATGAAGTCTAACTTCCATGCCATGCCTTCTATTTGTGGCTATGATCAGGTCAATGGCAGTAGAAACAAAAGGGTCTGAAATTGGGCAGAAATCTCATGCCTTGTTGTTTCCACTGCCTTTGACCTGACCAGAGCCATAAACAGGAGGCATGGGATGAAAGTTTAGCTTGAGAAATTTCCACCTTGGCTTGATCCCATATTTTTAATTCAGGAGTAGTTGGCTCAGGTTTTAATTCTGACCGATAATATTACCACCTTCCGTGCTCATGAAGTTGCTTCCTTAGAGTTCTGGTCCTGTATTTTGTGGGTCTTCATTAAGGCCACACTCGCTAGTTGCAGTCTCTAGCAAAGTGGCCAACTCGAGTCCTGTTGATCATTCTTCTCTTTGTTCAACGCCTGATGGATTTTCATTTTTAGATACACTTTCACATTCACAGCTCATCCAGTTTTTTCTTTTTCATGTCAATTTCATCAGTCAATTTCGCTACACTTTCCTTCCTACCCTATGTTTTCTCTTAAACAAAGTCTGAGATGATATATGGCTTACTCAACCTCCCCCTTCCCGCACAGGTATTCTCCCAAGAACCTACTGTTGTATAATAGTCTCCTCAAGCAACCCATCCATATAAATTTGAACCAGAGGAATTTCTATTAGTTTCGGTGCTGTTTGCTATAGTGCGAGGCTTTGGAGGCCTTTCAAGAAGTCCATTAAGCCATTAAAACCGGTCTAATCACTGTTGGATATTTACATTGCCGCCAAAAACTTGAAACCTTCTCCAAACTTGACACAAAAACATGAGCATAAACGGTCATTAAATTATAACAGATTATCGACACCACCTACGTGGTCCCTCAGCCTTACCAGTTTGAACCTAATAATCTTAACTATAAAATGTCATATGTTATTTGAAGAATTAATGCCTAATAGGTAAAAAAACATTCACAAAATCATTGTACTGGATGTGTGTTTTCACGATAGGTTGACCAGTAATACATACATCCCATATATGAAGCGATTCCATCTGAAAGAAACTTATTACTCCAAACCCATCTTTACTCTAGCCTTTAATGCTGGTCGGGAAAAAATAGATCCAGTTTCACTTTTTTATCTGCAAACAAGAGAAATACATTTGATGTCAAACAAGAGAAGAACAAAAAGAACATTACAAAAGGGTAACACAAAATTGAGCGAATCAACAAATGACCAATCTGATGTAATACATTACCCATCTACTCAACCGATAAGGTATTTGTTACAATAGATGGATGACATATTGCAACAGATGGGTCATCTATTGGAATAAATCAAACAGTTGCTCCGTCTATACAAAAGGTAATACAAAATTGAGTGAATCAATAGATGACCAATCTGATGCAATAGATTACCCATCTATTCAACCGCTGAGGTATTTTGCAATAGATATAAAAACAATGGTTCATTCATTCAAGACTTAAAAGTCACCTTTTCTTTAATTTTCTCAATAAATAGGAAACTGGTAGTAAGTAAATCATTAATAGAAACAGGTCTAAATATCTAATTTAAATGACATACAAAGAAGAAGACGAGATGGAAAGAGCAATAGTGAACCATACCTGTAATTTAAAAAAAGCAAAAGGATCAGAACATCCAGTTTTATCGAGAAAAGATATTGATCGGCTGATATCCGAAAGGATTTGCATCCAAAAGAAGAGAGAAGAGAGAGAAAAAAATAAAAGAAAGAGAATTGAGAATAAAGAAGAGTGATAGATTAGTTTAGTCTTACTTTATGGCTGAAGGAGAGAGTATTCTTCTAGATATGGGTTTTAAATATTCATTAATAAATTTTGAGAGGCACGAGGAGACGGTGACATTGAAAAGACCAGATAAGACTACTCACTTAGGAGATTTTTGAGTTATCCAAGTAGTAATATGTTTTACCACCTTAGTATTTGAACTTTTTTATCTCGGATAGGAAATACCTAAATTACTGTAAAAAAAAAAAGGGTCTTAAAATATCTAAGTGCAACAGATAAATATTTCTAAAGCCTAGTCACCTATTGCAACAGATGCAACACCTGTTTAACAATTTATAACAGATGCGTAGTATGTTGCAACAGATAACTTAATTTGTTTGATTAAATCCAAAAGAAAAGACATTTGTTGCAATAGGTTGAACATTTGTTTTTATACAATTTCAATTGAGTTCATATGTTAAACTAATACCTTAATTGATTAATCTAGGACCAAGGGTGAGTTCTCATAGGGTCAACTACAACTTCAATTGAGTTTTTTAGCAATTGCAAGATGAGAAGGTATTGCGTTGCACCCGACCAGAGTCATCGATCGATCACTCTGAGATGAACCGATTCTTACTACCTCATATGTGCAACTAATACCTTAATTGATTAATCTATGACTAGGGGTGGGTTCTCATAGGGTCAACTACAATAGATGGCAGCGCCTAATTGATAATTTACAATAGATGGGTAATCTGTTGCGACATGTGACAATCCAGTTGATAATTTACAATAGATGGGTAATCTGACGCAACAGATGACTTAATCTATTTGATTATTTATAAAATACGAATAATTTGTTGCAACAAATGACTTAATTTGTTTGATAACTTACAACAGATAGCTAATATATTGCAACAGGTTGAATATTTATTTTTGTAAAATTTTAATTGATTTCATTTGAAAATTGTATGATGAGACGATATTGCATTTCTCCCGATCAGAGTCATCGATCGATCACTTTGAGCTGAACCAATTCTTACTACCACATATGATAGATTAATACCTTAATTGGTTAATCTAGGACCAGGATTGAGTTCTCACAGGGTCAACTATAATAGATGGCATCACCTATTTGATTATTTACAAAAAAATGGGTAATCTATTGTATCATATGACGTAATCCATTTGATAATTTACAATAGATGGGTAATCTATCACAATAGATGACTTAATATATTTGATTATGTATAATAGATCAGCAATCTGTTGCAACATATGACTTAATCTATTTGACAACTTACAACAGATGGTTAATCTGTTACAATAGGTTGAATATTTGTTTTTGTACAATTTTAATTGATTTCACATGCTAGACTAATACCTTAATTGATTACTCTAGGATCGGGGGTGAGTTCTCATAGGGTCAACTACAACTTTAATTGAGTCTTTTAGTAATTGAATGATGAGACGATATTGTGTTCCTCCCGACCAGAGTCATCAATAGATCACTCTGAGCTGAACTAATTCTTATTACCTCATATGTTAGACTAATATCTTAATTGATTAATCTAGGACCCTGGGTGAGTTCTTATAAGGTCAACTATAATTTTAATTGAGTCTTTTGGAAATTGCATGATAAGACAGTATTGTGTTCCTCCCGACCAGAGTCGTCAATCGATCACTCTGAGATGAACCGATTCTTACTACCTCATATGTTCAACTAATACCTTAATTGATTAATCTAGAACCAGGGGTGAGTTCTCGTAGGGTGAACTACAATAGATAACATTGCCTATTTGATAATTTATAATAGATGGGTAATCTTTTGTGATATATGACAATCTATTTGATAATTTACAACAGATGGATAATATTTTGCAACAAATGACTTAATCTATTTGAAAATATATAACAGATAAGTAATCTGTTGCAACAAATGACTTATTCTATTTAATAACTTACAACAGATGGTTAATCTGTTGCAACAAGTTGAACATTTATTTTTATACAATTTCAATTAATTTCACATGTTAGACTAATACCTTAATTGATTAATCTAGGACCAAGGGTGAGTTCTTATAGGGTCAACTATAACTTCAATTGAGGCTTTTGGCAATTGAATGATGAGACGGTATTGCATTCCTCCTTACCAGAGTCATCGATCGATCACTTTGAGCTTAACCGATTCTTTTTACCTCATATGTTAGACTAATGCCTTAATTATTTAATCTGGGACCAGAGGTGAGTTCTCATAGGGTCAACTACAACTTTAATTGAGTCTTTCAAAAATTGCATGATGAGATAATATTGCATTCCCCCAACCAGAGTTGTCGATCGATAACTCTAAGTTGAACTAATTCTTACTACCTCATATGTTAGACTAATACATTAATTACTTAATCTAGGACCAGAGGTGAGTTCTCATAGGATCAACTATAACAGATGACAACGCCTATTTGATAATTTACAACAAATGGGTAATCTATTATGAGATATGATAATCTATTTGAAAATTTACAACAGATGGGTAATCTGTCGCAAAAAATGATTTAATCTATTTGATAATGTACAACAGATTAGTAATCTGTTATAACAAATAATTTAATCTGTTTGATAACTAACAACAGATGGTTAATCTGTTGTAACAGGTTGAACATTTATTTTTATACAATTCAATTGATTTCACATATTAGACTAATAACTTAATTGATTAATCTAGGACCATAGGTGAGTTCTCATAGGGTTAACTACAACTTCAATTGAGTCTATTGGTGATTGAATGATGAGACGGTATTACATTTCTCCCGACCAGAGTCGTTGATCGATCACTCTGAGATGAACTAATTCTTATTACCTCATATGTTAGAATAATACCTTAATTGATTAATCTAGGACTAGGGGTGAGTTCTCATAGGGTTAATTACAACAGATGGCAGCGCTTATTTGATAATTTACAACAGATGGGTAATCTGTTGTGACATGTGACAATCCATTTGATAATTTACAATAGATCGGTAATCTGTAGCAACAAATTACTTATTACGTCTGATAATTTACAAAAATGCATAATCTGATGCAACAGGTTGAATATTTATTTTCATACAATTTCAATTGAGTTCATATACCTAAATTGATTAATCTAGGACCAGGGGTGAGTTCATATGGTCAACTACAACCTCAATTGAGTCTTTTGGCATTTACTTGATGAGAGGGTTAAAAAATACGCATATCTTTTATAATTTAAAAAATAATTAAGATTCTTTTCCAAAATATAAATCAACCCATACAAATCATCCATTTGCGAGAAAAACGTTTCATCATTTCAAATCTCGAGTTCTCGCTCTTTTCTCTTTCTCACTCAATTATATAGTACAGATAACAACTACTTAACAAATTGCTCTACACTCCATAATAGATCAATTTTCTTTGTATTTTTTACCACATAAGTGTTATTTTTTACTTCATTCTTGCTTGTATCAGTCATTTTCTCTGTCTTCGTAGGTAATAGAGTTTGAGCAAAGTTCTATATTTATTATTTTTTTCTAAAAAATAAGGGCTTTTAAGTTAATGATGAAAAAAAATTTTTTAGTTGTACTATCTTTGAGGATGGGTTTACAGTTTGAGTTTTGATAGTAAAATCATAGGAAGAACTCGAGAAAACTCTAATTTCTATCCTAGTGTTTCGTTGACTATCGTGGTATTATTGGATGGTGTTTGTGGTATTGGTGGTGGTGGTGGTCATTGTCATTGTTGTGGTAGCACTGGTGGTGGCTGTTGGTGGCATTGGTTGGTGGTGTTTGTGGTGGCATTGGTTGGTGGTGTTTGTGGCGGCTATCGGTGGTGTCGGTATTCGTGGTGTTTGTAGGATTGGTTGGTGGTGTTTGTGGTGGTGGTGGTGGTTGGTGTGTAGGTATTGGTGGTGTTTGTAATGTATTTTTTAAAATTTATACATACATCAATTCTAATGTAATTTTTGATTTTCGGTTGTTTGTAGGTAAAACATGTCTCCCAAAAGAAAAGAAAGTGAAATTGGATCAACGTCTGACCACCCAAAAAAATGCCTACAGTACAAAGGGATTAGGAGGAGCTCCTTGAATAATCTCAATCAGGAAAAAGTAAAGCTGAGGATAGATATGAAAAGAATGTTGAGGGAGGTGGACAAGGGTCTGTAGATGGTGATGAAGAAAATAAAAGTGAGAAAGAAGAGGAATTAGAGAGTGAGAAAGAGAAAGAGGATGATCATCAACATGATGATAATGGATCACCAATGGGGCGTGAATTAATATCGACATCCCAGTATGATCCTATCAAAACTTTTAGTATTGACAAGTTTTAAATTGCGATGCCGATAAATGACCTAAAAGCAAAAGAAGAACTAACTAGTAAAATTGTACTTAAACATCGGATGGGGAGAAAATTTATTTATTTAAAGATAATTATGAAGAACGAAAACATAGACGAACTTTTTAAGAAGAGCTTCTTTGGATGCTTTCTTGAGCTACCTGAAGACCCCCCTGCCTATTTCCATGTGAGGATGGTATATGGTCTTCTCAAGCACAGGATCAAGTACGTGGGGGATGATGAAGATTTGAAGGAGGCGGGCAAAAAGATGGATGAAATTTGGATCAACTACTATGGCATGCCGGTTTGTTTTGGCTTGCAAAAGTTTGCCATAGTGACGGGCTTGAGATGCCATCGTCCAGAAGAACCACCATCATTAAGGGAAAACTCTGCAAAAGATCCAAGGCAAGAAAATGCAAGGAAAAACAGATGGGTTGTTTGACATTGCTCGGCGTGGCTACAAAGCATCGCATTTGTTGACAGATCTCATGGATAAAACCATACCAAAGAAATATAGGGAGCAATTGTGCTTAGTTTGGTTTGCCCATTCGATTATATTGGCAAGAGACATCAACAAGGTCATAAAAGGTGATTTGTTGGCATGTGCTGAGGATTTTGATAAATTCAATAATTATCCCTGAGGATATGACAGCTTCTACTTGACTGTCCAATATTTACTGGCAAATCTATCCTAGGGATGAGCACATTATACGGCTTTCCTTGGGCTTTCATGGTAAAATTAATCACTATTTTTACTCTTTCATTAATTTATATTGAATATAGTTGTTATGACTTTTTTTTTCTTTCTTCCTGTTTATATTTTTTAGGCTTGGGCATTTGAAGTCATTCCTCCCTCCAAAAGCAGGTAATGGATTACCCAGATAAGGTTTCTCATCCAAGGATGTTTAGGTGGTTGGCTGCAAAGAACAACACCAAAATTAAGGAGGCTGATCTCTTTAATCCTTCGGATTTGCAGTACGTCTTCTTCAAGTAAATTAATTTTACTCAATGAAAGATATTGAACAGATGTTATATCTGGTGCAACAGGTGTTATATCTGATGCACCAGATGGGATATCTTTTGTGACAAATTACCCGTCCTATGCCAACCGGTGCAACAGATGAATAATCTATTGCGACAGACGATTGATATCTTGCATCAGATTATCCATCTATTGCTTTGGTTCTCTGAACCCGACTCCTAACAGATTAACCACACACTACAAATTATGCAACAGATGTGTAATCTAATGTAATATATTGTTAATCTGTTGCGACATACATATCATCTATTCCATAACATGTAACCCAATAGATTACCCGTCTTGTGCAACTGGTGCAACAGATTGGTAATCTATTATGATAGATGATTGATATTTTGCATTAGAATATCCATGTGTTGCTCTGGTTCTCTGAACCTGACTCAAACGGATTTTAACTATTTACTGTAAACTATGCAACAGATGGGAAATCTGATGCAATATATTATTAATCTGTTGCAGAAGTTGACTGTTAAAATGTAACACAACTATGAAAATTATTATATTATATGATTGAAATGTATCTGTCTTTTTTTCTAGGTTATGCATCCATGGATCGTGCCTACTGAGAAAAAGTCGGTGATGACTTCTTATATTACTCTAGGTTATGTAGATACTATAGCAGACCCAACGGTGGATTTAATAAAGAAGGAATTGGCTGGAGCAACAGCCATAAGAAGAGCAGTTAGGCAAGGTCAGCCTAATATTAAGGCTCTTCATGACCAACCTACTAAGGCAGATCCGGGTGCTTTTTCTAGTGGAGTTGTTGGTGTTGGTAATAGACATGTTGATTCTGCTACCACTTGTGATGATGAGCATGTTGATGCTCAAGAAAAAATAAATATTTTTGGAAACATCCCTTTTTACCCTTACAAAGGTCCTTCTCACACCTCTTCACCCTCGTGTTCTTGTTGTGAATATGAAAAGTGTAAGGACAGTCAGGATAAACTCTTTGAAAAAGTAGAGGTTATCTTTAAAGCTATCGAGGAATTCAAATCCAAGAGCGGTGTCATACCACCCAAGAAAGTGAGAGAGCCATACACTCCTACAGTGTTGGTTAGGAGGAAAAAAAGAGCAATAACCGACGTACTCTACGATCAAAAATAAAAAATAATTGCAACTTCTCCCTCTCCAAAAGTTGTTGAAGTTCAGGGGCTATTCAAGAAGGTGTACATATACATGAAACTTAGCGTCAAAGAGAAGAGAGATCTGCAAAAGGCCAAGAATGTCAAGCTAGGTGCACAGATTACCACAGGCCTCTCTTCCCCCCCTCCCCCCCAAGACTTCCAGAATATGACTGGATTGCATATGCGATACGATGAAAAATCAAGTTTACTTTTCCCAATCTAGCCTTCTAATCTACCCTATGAAGAAGAAGCTACGCAATAGATGTGAAATCTGTTGCAACAGCTGGTATTCAGATGCAACTAGCAGTTGTTCTGCTACAACTTATTATCAATCTATTGCATAAGTTGTGTTGGATTATTGATTCAGAGAAACCTATGCAACAGATGGACCATCTTTACAATTATTAACCTATTTAAAAATTGACTTCTTATATCACAGCATGTTGACAAAATTCTCTGCCTCATGAGAAAAAGGCAGTTAACGTACCCAAAAACTTATGACACTGCCGATAGGATAATGGACCTCGACTTCTGTAAGAAGCTCAAGGATAAGTACAATCAACTCAATGTTGATGTGTCAATCTGTGGCGCAGGACTTGATTTCTTAGTTTCTACGTTGGACTTGGATGAAGAAGAAATAATAAAATATATTAGAGGGGAGAGGCCAAATCCATACGGCAAGAGCTGGACCAAGGCAAAGAGGATTCTTGTAATTATTAGCATGAACGACATACATTATTGGGATATTAAGATACTACTCGAGGAGGGAAAGATCAAAGTTTATGACTAAAACAAACCTGCCATCGACGAGGTCGATCTTTTTTCGCACGTGCAGCCACTGATAGAGTTTTTACCCATCTTGTTAAGGGAGAGTAAACTGATGAATCATTTGACAAAGAAAGTGTTGATAAAGAAATCATGGGATTTTGAAGGTCTAAATAAGGGCATGAACCTTCCAAAAAATAATATTGGTTACGCGTGAGGCTAGCACACTCTTGGACACATCGAATGTTTGCTGACCAACATAGAAATAGTCGAGCCAACGACCTTTTTGTGCGACAACACTGTAGCAAATCTGCAAGAGGTTTGGGCTTATGGGGTACTAACTAGATGCTTGAAGCCTGTGTATATAGAAGAGTCTGTGAAATAATAATTTTTTATTTCACGTCACACTTCACTTTACTTTAAATTACATGTACATGTAGTGGCAATAATTTTTTTCTGATGAAAGTTGAGTTTTTTATAATGCAGTAGATTGTCAATTTGTTGTAAAATATATTCTATCTGTTATGGCAGATAGTTTATCTTTTGTAATAGGTTGGTCATCTGTTGCATTATGTCGATGTTATTTCTATCTAATCTAAGTCTAATCTATTGCAACAATGGAAAGACCTGTTTGATAATTTCCAACAGATGACCTAAATTTTACAACATATTCCTAAATCTGTTTGATATTTTGCAACAATTACGCTTGAATATCCATATGCTCAACAACACCAAACCAGTAGAAAATACACCACCATGAAAATTTCAGCAATTAGGCTTGAATATCCATGTGCCCAACAACACCAAACTAGTAGCAATAACGACAATAATGTAGTATCTTCTTGCTCGATTTTATTTCTCTTCAGAAGCCTTGACTTTGTTCAACAAACCCCAGATTACACGATTTGTTTGTGAAGGGTGTTGTTCTTCATACCAATCAAAGTAATCGCATCCACCCAGTTTCTATAAAAAATAAGAACATAATTACAAAACAACTACAAGTCAATAATTATCAACTAATTAAATAAAAAAATATTATCTTTGAAATCTTACAAGTGAAAAACCTACGACCTAGATTTTGTTGAGTCTAAGAAGTCTTTAATAGAGCTTCATGGCCGCACTTACAATATCAAAAGTCGTTATCATAAAAACAGTGGAAGATGCGCTCGACATTGTTAAGCTTAGTTGGAAAAACTAAAAAAAATGAAGAAAAGAAAGACCAAATGAAAATAATTTGAAGAATTTGGATAGATAAAAAAAAGATGACGATGAAGAAGATTTGAAAATTTAGGGTTAAATTTAGGAAGAAGATGAACATATAAGATAATGGGAGAAAAAAATGACCGTTGGGGGCCAAATCAGATGTCAAGTCAGCAAAAAGTGTCAACCTGACACATTTGATGCCTATTTTATTTTACATGTTTAAAATGAACATCGTCTACTTGATGCCTATTTTATTTTAGGTGTTTCAACTGAACACTGTTGATGGGTTCCGTCTTTTTTAGTTTAATCCACTTTCACTTTTTTACGTGTAGTGATAATTTTTTATGTCCAATGAAAGTTAAATTTTTAAAATGCAACAGATTCTCCATCCGTTGTAACAAATATTCTACTTGTTCTGACATATAGTTTATTTGTTGTAATAGATTGGTCATCTGTTGCATTATATCGATGTTCTAATCTAAGTCTATCTATTGCAACAGTGGGAAAACCTGTTTGATAAATTCCAACAGATTACCTACCTATTGCAACATATGTCTAAATCTGTTCGATGTTTTCCAACAGATGTGTCTTTTGTTACAACAGATACATTATCAGTTGTAATATTTGAATCTAATATTCCATTTTAATTAATAAGTTCAAATCTATGGAAAAAATAAAATTCATAGATAAAAAAAATAAACCGAAGCCTTAAGAAATTAGCTAAAATAAATCAACGAATAAATGAAATGTAAAAAAATTGTTATGGGTACAGATCTCAACAAAAACATCAACAATTTAAGTATTGATGCCAAGGATTCCTAAGGAGGGGTGAGGTTATTACTTTGACAGACTCAAGCTATAAAGATCTACTCAATATGGACAAGTTGTTCTTCAACCGGTACTATGGAATTCAGGTTTTCTCATCGTGGATCTTTACTGTCGCTTATGTATGGTTTCTGTGCTATATGTTCTCCGTGTTTCCATAAAAAAGTAGCATATTATCAATGATGTTCAGCAGTAGCTTCTACATCCACCTGGAAAGCCAGAATTGATCAATGCTAATCACGGAGATACAACAAAATGGAAAAAGATAACTCATCTGTTCTAGTAAATCAAACAGGTCTTCCTCCTATTTTAAATTATCCCAAACAGATTATATTTTTGTTGCAACAATAAATCAACTGTTGGGATAAATTTTTACATAAGGAAGACTTGTATGATAATTTCTAACGGATGAACCACCTATTGCAACATATGACTTATATATTGCAACAGATAGGTCATCTGTTGGTACAAATAAATGCGGTATGAAGAGCTGTTTGATTTACTAAAACAGATGATACATATGTCACAACAGATACTTTATCAGGTGCAACAAGTTAGTCAACTATTGCAATAGATGTATATATCTGTTTAATAATTTTCAGCAGATGTATCATCTGTTGAAATAGAAATGTGTTTGTTTGTTAGTTGGAAGACATATATATTCACCTTCTTCAGCTTGAGCTGCTCTCTTTTGGACATTGTACATTGCTCAGTGCAAAATATGAACAGAGGAGTTGCATTTTTGCTTTTTTGGATGCTTGATAATGCCTTGGAAATCACTTTCCTTCTCCTCTTAGCCTTAATCTCTAATGGAGTGGATGAAAATAAAATCCTCTTTGATGGAATGACACCCCTCTTAAATGTCAATTCCTTTACAGAAGTAGTTAATATATTAATAGCATTAATCATTACATTATGTTTTGCCATGCAGTTTTGACATTTGCATGTAGAACATTCGCTGGAAGAGGCAAAATCTGTATTACCAGTATGATCATACTCATAATGGTTTCTTTTAAATACTGTAAAAGGAGCTTCATTAGCACCAATAGCAACACCACTACCACCACCAATAGCTCCATTACCACCATCAATAACAATAAGCCCACCCACCAAAATTGTTTTTCTTGTAATGGTTGTTGCTCCAAACAATTTCATTTTATTCTGTCGATGACCTTAGGGTCCGATAAAGTTTGCACAAACTGCAAAGTAAGAAAAAATGGCACCTTCAACTCTCGATTGGTCGAAACTAGCGATGGATGCACAATCTATCATAAATCATTATATATATTAGAATAATGATTAGATCATTCAAAACAATCATTAATTAAAATAAAAAAATAATTATAATTATACTTACTTCATCCTTCGAGAATTGAAGAAATCAAGAAATTTTGCATTTTTATTAGTTTTGGCTGACAACCATCTCAAGATTCTTGGACAGAAAACTTCTTCCTGATAGTTCACTTGTTGTCTCAATAAGGAATGACTTTAAATGCCCAAGCCTATAAAATAACCCGAATAAATCAAAACAATTATTGAGTAAAAAAAATAAATGATATCATAATAAAAGAAAGAAACAGTTACCATGAAAGCCCATGGAAAGCCATATAAGTTGACTGTCTTTGGTGCTAACGGAGTCAACAAATATTTGACAGTCATTTTGAAGCTTTCATAACCCCAAGGATAGCTGTAAAACGCCTCAAGATCCTCGGAGAGCTTTATTAAACCAACCTTATGTTGTTGTTAACGTCTCTCGTCCAAAGAATGTTATGTACAAACCAAACCAAGCACAATGACTATTTGTGCTACTTTGAAAGTCCTTAACCTTTTAACGCTTCTATCAAATTTTTATTTTTGAAGCTTGGACCAATAATGGACACTAGGTCATCACGATCACACGACTTGCCTTTGCCTTTTTTGGGTGTGCGGGGTTCTTTTTTAGGGTTAGAATAGGTATTACTTAAGAAGAAGGATAATATTTTAGTCCAGTAACTATGACAAACTCCTTCCAACCAAAACAAACAAGCATGCCACAGTAATTTATCCATAGCTCATCCATCTTATCTTTGTTTTCATACATAAACCTATGCTTGAGAAGTTCATATACCATTTTCATTTGGAAATGAGCATTGCTGTCCTCCGACAATTCAAGATATTTCCCAAATCAGTTGTCCTTGAAATAAGCATCCAATTTTTATTCTCGAAGTATTTTTTTGAAGGATTCAAAAGATTTTCCCATCGTTGACTTAACCACGAAATCACCCGTTAAATCTATGGCACCATCTCACTGCATTCTCACAGGATAAGGATCAATGCTGAAGGTTTTGACCAACTCTTTGGTAGAAGGGCTATAATTATTTGGATCATCTATTTTGAAATATTCCTCCTCCCCGTGTTCATCATATTCTGCTCCTAATTGAGATAACGCTTGTAAAGCAAGCTCATAGAATAGTGGATGTAGCATAGCTGCTTCACTTATTCCTTTACTTGGACTTGATTTGGTTTCTGTTCTTTTGGGAGCCATATTGTCTAAAATTAACAGAAACATATAAAAAAATATTATAGTTGATTAATGCATCGTTAAAAAAGGATAACAGTAAATCTAACAAGTAAAATAGTAAAATAACTGTTCCAATAGATCACTTATCTGTTGCACCAGGTAGTATATCTATTGCAGCATATAAAAAACCTGTTGCAGTGGATGAATAATTTGTTGCAACAATACAAAATGTATCACTCATCTTTTAAGACAGATGAATGGTCTATGCAATAGATCACATATTGTTGCAACATATGAGTGATTTATTGGAACAGTTAAATAACCTGTTACAATGGATGAGTAATCTGTTGCAACAATACAAAACATATCACTCATCTGTTGAGAAAAATGAATGGTCTGTGCAGCAAATCACATATCTGTTGCAACATTATCTGTTGTAACATATGAGTGATCTGTTTGAATAGTTAAATAAACTGTAGCAATAGCTGAGTAATCTGTTGCAATAATACAAAATATATCACTTATCTATTGAGAAAGATGAATGGTCTATGCAAGAGATCACACATCTATTGCAATATATGAGTGATCTGTCGAAATAGTTAACTAACCTACAACAATGACTGAGTAATCTGTTGTGACAATACAAAACATATTACTCATCTGTTGAGAAAGATGAATGGTATGTGCAACAGGTCATACATCTATTGCAACACATGAGTGATCTTTTGGAATAGATATCAACGGTCAATATTATTTAGATTTCTTCCAACATAAGGGTCGTCTATCGTGGACGTTGAATGATCAGTTGGAAAAATCAAGTCTTAGACATGTCATGTTGGAAGAGTTGATAGGACTTTATCCAACAGGAGGTTCATCTGTTGTATCATATCATTAATCCGATTGGTTCTTCCGTTGCATAAGATGGTTAATCAGTTGCATCGGATTTTTTATCCGATGCTTAATCTATTGCAACATATGGTTAATCTGTTGCATCAGATAGTTAAACTATTGCATCATATGCTAAATCTGTTGCATCAGATGATTAATCTGTTGCATTAGAATTTTAATCTGATGGTTCCGCTGGTGCATCAGATGGTTGATCTGTTGCATCATATGACAAATCTGTTGCATCAGATGGTTAATATATTGCACCAGATGGATAATCTGTTAGAGAAAATAAAAAATAGTAGCACGATTTTATTCAATAGAAAAACAACAATATCACCATTTTTACCAAGAACAAGAACAGAACAAATCAACTCAAATCATTGTTTTGTTTGTATAAACATAAACAACAAAAATCAAACTTCAAAAAAATACAACAAACAACAAAAATCATAATTCACTTTGAAAAGAGAAGAGAAGAAATGCCAAAAATTAGGATTTTATTCAGACCGCATTTCAAATTAAAGCAACAAATATTGAAATTGGTAACCAATACTATAAGAGAAGTTGGCTCAAGTTTCTCATTTTCTTCAAAACTAAAAAGGCCATAAATTTCTACCTATAAAAGAAAAAAAGAAATGATGATGATTTCGAAGCTATTATGGCCAAAGAGCAAGGTTGTCACGTCATTTAAAAGTTAAAGAATTCAAAACTGTTGTGGCCGGAGAGCAAGGTTGTCACGTCGATTGAAGGTTGAAGTCGAAAAGGAACTCAAAGCCTAACTATTTATCGTCGGAAGTTGAAGTCGCCGAGGATTGAAAGGAGAAATTTGCAGAACTGTTGGTTGGGAGAGAGTTGAGAGAAGTTGTTGAGAGAGAGAGGAGAGAGACTGGTTGATTTGGATTGAAGAGGAGAACTCGAAGCCAACTATTTGTCGTCGAAGGTTAAAGTCACCGAGGATTGAAACGAGAAATTTGCAGAACAGCTGGTTGGGAGAGAGTTGAGAGAAGCTGTCGAGAGAGAGGAGAGAGACTGATTGATTTGGATTAAAGAGGGGTCTAGGTTGGGTTGATTTGTATTTTTGAAAAGATTAGAAAGTTTTAAAAATATTAATCAAGTCTACAATTAACTTAATCAAGTTTCCTAATGGTGTTTAATCCTTTAAGTTGGTCAAATGTCACCAATCCTTCATTCAAAAGACACCTTTCCTTCAATTTTCTCAAGTCACGTTGATGGCTCCAAAGACTCAAAAAGAATTTGAAGGAGACAAAAAGAATATTGAGAAGAACTTTAAGGCCAAGAAACTTCTTATTTATGGTATTTAGCCTAATGAATACAATAGGATTTTTGCATGTGAATGTGCTAACGAGATATGGGATTGCTTGCAAACAACTCACGAGGGAACAAGTCAAGTTAAGGAGTTAAAAGTTGATATTCTAACTGTTTTATCCTTTTTTGAATTTATCAAAGGGAAGATAAATTATTTGTGAGAAAATAATTTGCCTTCTTAAATTATTTCGAAAACTTAGAAAAATGTCTAAACAACTTAAGAAAAATTATAAAGTCGCCACTTAATTTTTATAGAAAAATCAAGAAAACTTAAATGAATTTCAAAGGTTCAAAAACAAAAATAAACAAATGAGTTCCAAAGGTTCTAAGACAAAAATAAACTTTTAAAAATAGAGAAACTGGTTAAGAGTTCAATTAACGTCCTAAGAAGGGTTTTAAGTCATTTAAAAACGTTCGTTTTAAAACGATTGACCAAATTATTTAAACTAACTTAAAATATGGCTGCTGCTGCTGCTTTGCAGCAGCAGGTTGTTCTTGTTATTATGTTGTTATTGTTGATGTTATTCTTATTGTTATTATTATTATTATTATTATTATTAACCAATTATGTAAAAATTAAATTTTTGATTTTAGAAGAGACCAAATTGAGAAAATCTATTTCTTTTTATGTTTAAGAAAAATTCTATTTAGCCTAAATGATATTAATTGACATATGAACAAATAAAAGTCATCTTAATGTGAAAGACTTCTTTTCAAAAAAGATTAACATAAAATTTATTTTTTATTCTTTTATTTATATAAGATAATAATTTTTATTTTTATTTTTTTAAAAAAAGAAAAATACAAATAAGTAGAGAAAGGAAAAATGAAGATAAAATAAAAATGAGACCACCTTGAGGAATTTATCTAGATTGATTAATTAAAGTGCAGAAAGAATTAACCAATTATGTAAATATTAAATTTTCGTTTTCCGAAGAAACCAAGTTGAGAAAATCTATTTCTTTTTATGTTTAAGAAAAATTCCATTTAGCCTAAATGATATTAATTGATACATGAACAAATAAAAGTCATCTTAATGTGAAAGACTTGTTTTCAAAAAGATTAACATAAAATTCAATTTTTTATTCTTTTATTTATATAAGATAATAATTTTTATTTTTTATTTTTTAAAAAAAGAAAAATCCAAATAAGTAGAGAAAGGAAAAATGAAGATAAAATAAAAATGACAACACCTTGAGGGCTTTATCTAAGATTGATTAATTAACGTGTTCAAGCAAATACAAATAATAAATTAAAATGGGTAATGCAGGAGAGAAGAGTGAAAATTGGCCCATTAAAAATCTGTCCAATTTTGGACCAATTTCATGGACTTTAGCCCATTTTTTGCCCCTGTATATCTGCTGTATTGTAGCAGCTTATTTCCTGCATTTTTGGGTATACCGCTATCAGTGCGGTAAGCTGCATATTTTGATTCCATTTTTCATCATAAACCATGGTATAACGTGCAGCTGCTGCCTCTTAATGTATATCGGATGTATACAATTGTACACCAATGTCGTTGCTTGCACATTAGTCCCTTTCGGACTTGACACAGGTCTTGACTCGATGGACGTTGAGTTTAACCCTACCGAATGTGGGAGATGAGAGTCTGAGGGACTCGATGGGGGAGTTCATGCATAGAAATTAAGGGGAGGAAGATTAGAAACTAAAAAAAAAGAGATTAAACTAAACCTGAAATTTAAACACATATTTTCCAAGATCAAGACGTCAATACTTGAGGGGAGATAAATTGATCATTTGATGAGCCGATTCAACTTTCCAACTCAACAATTAATGTCTAATATAGCATGCGTTCATCAAGCCAAAATATGAATGGAAAATAAACCGAGTAAACAGAGGAGGGGAACTTTAAAACGTTTTAATATATTTACACTTGAACTCAGGCCGACATAAGCAGGAATTCTAGGAATTTAATAAGCACACATATTATGCAAAACAACCACTGCAGATATGCAAAGCAACCACTGTAGTCCATGAGAAAGCATGGAGGCACTCTTTACATTGATTACAACAACAGAAACAAGATGAATATGCCTATATGTTGGGTTATTAGCAGACTTTAAGAAAAGAAAAAGAAAAAAAAGTTATTCTTCTTACTAAAGGCAGATTACACAAACAAAATGATAAAGAAGAAAAACTTAACTGTTATAGTATGAAAAATATTAATTTTAGACGATACTAGGAGTATATTTTCCAGCTTACAAGTTTATACGCTCAACTAAGTAGACTTACTATCATATCTTCATGCTTTGGAATAACAACAAAATCCTAATAAAGACTCATTTTCGCACATTCCGAATCACGAGAAGATCAACCAACAAAAAGTATACGACAATCAAGCTTCAAAACTCATAACCACTCTTGAAAGAGTATACAACTTCATTGCCGAAAACACATGTAAACGGTTTGCCTTTTTTTTTTTAAGGAGAAACATGGCAAAAGTGAAATATACAATTAGAAAGAGGCAACACACTTGAAAGCTTGAAACTGTTAAAATGTGAGCTTGAAAACCTCAACTCTGCAACAATGGTGAACTCTTAACAGAAGAGAATAGAGAAGAAGCTGAAACTGTAATTTGTATTGAGGAAAATATCTAATCTACCCTCTCTTGTACATCAACCCTCTATATATAGAGGTGTAGTGAAGAAGCAGAAGAAGAAAGAAAAATATCTCAATGACAGCTGGCAACTAACTAACTGACTAAGTCACAGGATTAGTAACTAATTGGAAAACTGACTAACTAACTATCCACGTGGACAGTCCATAAAATGTAACACCCCTCTTCAAGTTGGAGGGTGCAAAATGTTGAGCACTCCCAGCTTGCCAATGAGGTGCTGATGTTGAGAATGTCCTAAACCCTTAGTCAGTAAGTCTGCCACTTAATGTTGAGTAGGAACATATATGGTATGAATCATGCCAGACTTGATCTTGTCTCTGATAAAGTGACAGTCGATCTCAATATGCTTAGTTCGTTCATGAAAGACGGGATTAGCTGCAAGCTGCATAGCTGACTTGCTGTCACTTAAAACTGCAACAGGTAATTAGATAGACACACCCAATTCCTTAAACAAGCCAAGCAACCAAGTAACCTCAGCTACAACAGAGGTCATACTTCTGTATTCAGCCTCTGCAAAACTCCTTGATACTGTCTGTTGCTTCTTGGATTTCCAGGAAATCAAAGACTCCCCAAACTTGATTACATAACCAGTAACAGACCTCCTTGTATTGGGACATGCTGCCCAATCAGAATCACATCAGCATGTCAACTCAGTTGCAACCTTAGCTTGAAGCCACACACCTTGACCAATAGTACCTTTAAGATATCTGACTACTCTAACTGCAGCTTCCCAATGAGACTGTTGGGGTGATTGCATGAACTGACTAAGAGTCTGAACTGCATAGCTGATGTCACGCCCGATGATGGTGGCATACATAAGCTTTCCCACCAGTCTTTGATAGGAACCAATGTCACTAATGGGATCATCTCCAGAAAGACCTGATCATATTCTAATGTAGTTAACTTCCAGTTGAGCTCCAAAGGTGTACTGCCATGTTTAGCACCACTAAGCCCCATGTCAGAAATGAGCTCCAATACATACTTCCTCTGATTTAAAATAACACCAGCTTTGGATCTGAGAACCTCAATTCCCAAGAAAAAAATTTAAGTCCACCTAAGTCCTTCCAACTTAAACTGCTTGTGCAGCACCTCCTTAGCCTCTGCAATTAATTCTGCATTGTCACCTGTGATTAGTAAGTCATCCACATATACCAAAATGAGGACTATCCCTTCCTTCTTTCTCAAGATAAATAAGGAATAATCATAGACACTTGGGTAAATCCAGCAATTAACAGTGCAACAGTTAGTTTAATATTCCACTACCTCGATGCTTGCTTAAGTCCATATAAGGACTTGAGCAGCCGACACACTTTTTTCTGCTCCCCCTACTTCCTAAAACCATCTGGTATCGTCATATATACCTCCTCACAAAGATCTCCTTGTAAAAAAGCATTATATACATCCATCTGGTATAAGAACCAATCTTTAGATACTGCTAACGCAATAGCACACCTCACAGTGACCATTTTGGCTACTGGTGAGAATGTTTCATGGTAATCAAGCCCCTCTTATTGACTATAGCCTTTGGCAACTAATCTTGCTTTGTATCTCTCCACTTTTCCATTTGCTTGGTATTTGATCTTAGAGACCCATTTTGATCCGATAGCATGCTTTCCTGAAGGCAAATCTACCATTTCCCAGGTGTTATTATCTTTCAGTGCCTGCATTTCTTGCTGCATAGCTTGAATCCACTTGGCATCTGCCGCTGCTTCCTGAAAGTTTCTAGGCTCTACCAATGCAGAAAAATTGGCCAAATATCTATGATAAGATGGACTAACCTTATCATAAGAAAGATGATTAGCTAGAGGATGTTTACTAGATTTCTTCATGGTAGGAGCGGCATAATCCTTCATCCAAATAGGTTGCCAGATAGGTCTTGTAGTATGTTTGAGTTGAGGAGGGTCAACTTGAGGTGTAATATTCTCAGGGAATAAACAAACTTCATCTGGTTCAACTGTAGGTTCTGCATCAGTAACACCAGATTGTAATTCAGATACAACATCAATACCACCTGTGGACTCATCTATCTGCATGTCCTCATCAAAATAACATCCTGAGTTATCTTCAACTATATCTGAATCAAGTGTTATTGGATTGGATGAGAGTGATAGGGTTGGATATTGAACCACACCTTGTTGAAGAGCAAAAGGAAAGACATGTTCCTTAAATATAATATCTCTACTAACGAAAAACTGTTTAGTGTGGAGATCAAGGAGCAAGTAACCCTTCTGACTGTCGGAGTATCCCATTAAGATTGCTGGTTTAGCCCTTTCTGCAAACTTGTCACCTTTAGGCACAGTAGAAGCATAACACAAGCATCCAATCACTCTCAAATGAGACAGGGATGGAAGTTTAGAGTATAACACTTCATATGGTATTTTTCCATTTAACACCGAAGATGGTAACCTGTTCAACAAATAAACTGCAGCAACAACACACTTTCCCCAATATTTAAGTGGCATATGAGACTCAAATCTAATAGCTCTTGCTACATTAAGTATATGTCTATGCTTCCTTTCTACTATGCCATTCTGTTGTGGTGTATGAACACAACTGCTTTGATGTATTATGCCTAGGTTCTGAAACATACTCATACATTGAGAATTGAAAATTTCTGTACCATTATACTTTAACATGTGCATTAAACTGAGTTTTTATCATTATCAGAAAATGCTGGACTGCTGCAAGAGTTTCAGACTTAAGCTGCAACAAGTGGACCCAGGTAAATCTACTATAGTCATCCACCACAGTTAGAAAGTATTGTTTTTTATCAAAGGTGGGCGTTCTGTAGGGTCCCCAGAGATCCATATGCACAAGTTCAAAAGGTAGATTAGCTCTAGAACTACTAGTTGGAAAAGATAGTCTAGTTTGCTTAGCTAGTAGGCAAATTGAACATTTATTCAACAATTCATTTTCCTTGTTGTTGTGCAGCAACATCAGGTGTTTCATGGCTTGTGCAGAAGCATGCCCAAGTCTTCGATGCCAAAGTTTACAATATTGATCAGGCACAGCAGCCATAAGTGTTTGAGTTTGACTTTTCTGATGAGCAGCTTTCTTTGAATTAGTTTGCTTAGACAGTGCAATTTTATTCCTGAAGATGTATAAACCTCCATTTTCCTTACCAATCCCCTTCATCCTACCAGTGTGAAGGTCCTGAAAGACACAAAAGTCAGGGTAAAAGGAGACAAAACAAGACAATTCCCTTGTAATTTTTGATACTGATAACAGATTAAATCTGAAATCTGGAACAAATAACACATTTTTCACTATGTCCTCAAATATAGGAGCATTACCAACATATGAAACATTAACTTTGGCTCCTGTGGGTAAATTCACCTGATCCTTCTTTGAGGTACATCTATCAATTGCTGTCAACAAGTGTTCCTTTGATGCTATATGGTGAGAAGCACCGGAGTCTGCTATCCACTCTTCTGAAAAACAATTATGCATTAAGCAAGTAGCATTACCTGTCATGTTGTAACTAGTCTCTGGATCTTGATCTTTATTCAGCAGTCCTAGTATTTGTTTGTACTCCTTTTCCGTGAATCCATGTCCTTTTGCCACATATGCATTGTTAACTTCATAATTACCAGATGCATGACTGGTAGATGCTATTTGTCCAGGATCCTCATGTTTCCCTGATACATTGTTTGTAGAAGTGAATAACCATTGGCTACTACTTCCAACTTGGACTTCATATCCTCCATGGTTTACAGAAGCTAATGATTTCCCTCCTTTATAATTTCCACCATTTTCTCCACTGTATTCACCTTTCTTCATTTGTTTCCAATCATAAGGATAACCAATTAACTTGTAGCAGTTATCCTTAGTATGACCAGTAAGATGACAATACTCACACTGCATAAAAGGCTTTCTTCCTCTAAAAAACTGATTTCCGTGATGATAGTTCTGGTTTCCTCTGTTAAAATTCTGACCTCGACTAGATTGCATGATCATTGGATCAAATTTTTCAACTACTGAATTCTGATAAGCAAAATGTTGAACTTCATCTTTAATTATCATTGCATAAGCTTGGTTTATGGATGGAGTGATACTCTTTAACAATATCTGTCTTCGAGCTTGGTCATATGAATCATTCAATCTACTTAAAAACTGTATTAACCTGATCTCATACAGGTGATCTATATAATCCTTTGATTTAGGGCAATCACAACTAGGAGAAGGCACAATAACATCATACCCGCTCCACAAATTCTTTAATTTGCTAAAATAAGCGAAAACAGAATCTGTACCTTGAGAAAGAGTGGTGATTTCTCTATGAAGTTGATGGATCCTGATTTGATTTACTTTCTCAAATTGTTCCTTGAGGTCCTCCCATACCTTGTGCGCACTTGTAGCATACACAATTCCACCTAATAGTTCTTCAGCGACAGTATTCATTAACCACGATAATACAATAGCATTGTATGTTTCCCACTGCTCCTGCCATTCTTCCTTCATTGAGTCCTTTGTACAAACACCTGTTACAATTCTATATTTTCCCTTGCCTAGTAGTGCAATTTTCATCGACCTACTCCATATCCCGTAATTATCAGATCCTGTGAGTTTGATAGGAATTGTCACAGATCCTGATGTGTCTGACGGGCCATTGATGAATTTTCTAGCAATTCGAGCTGGAATTTGAAGAAAAAATAGAAATTCAACCGTGAAAAGAATTCAACCGTAATCCTTACGCAATCATCGTTAACCGCTTTGATACCATGTTAAAATGTGAGCTTGAAAAGCTCAACTCTGCAACAATGGTGAACTCTTAACAGAAGAGAATAGAGAAGAAGCTGGAAACTGTAATTTGTATTAAGGAAAATATCTAATCTACTCTCTTTTGTACATCAACCCTCTATATATAGAGGTGTAGTGAAGAAGCAGAAGAAGAAAGAAAAATATCTCAATGACAGCTGGCGACTAACTAACTGACTAAGTCACAGGATTAGTAACTAATTGGGAAACTGACTAACTAACCGTCCACGTGGACAGTCCATAAAATGTAATAGAAACCAATTGGATTTAAACCAACCATAGATATCCTATTTTAGGAAGCACCACGAATATTGAAAACATCAGAGGAAGAAGAAGCAGCTTGGACTAAAGAAAATTGATTCATACATCGAAACATAACCTCTAGAACTTGAAATAATCAGTCAGGAACTTTTCAAATCGTAGGCTCGTCATCATGGTTTAAGAACCTTGTCAAGAGAACAACGAACGACTTAGGCTCATGAACCAACCAATTTACAATGCTTGCAGAAATATTGAGATATTTTTGTATTGAATTAAGGTAGTCCTCGATCCCTTCTAAACTCGAACTAGGACTTAAGAGCTCCCGACCTTCTAGCACTCACCACATATATCGGAAAAAAATAGCGAGGCAGCCCACTAGTACATGAAACAAAGCCAATTGATGGAAAACAAATTCATATGTTCGCACGACATTATACGAGCACTGTATTGCTCTCTAATTCATCATCAACAGTATTCAATATTATGAAGCAAATGACTCAATAATCTACAAGCGAATGATCAATTACATAATGAAAGTAAAAGACACCATGTAACCGAATGACCCATCTTAACAGTCATGACACTCTTCACACGTCACATTTTATTCAAACAATTAATCAAATAAGCTAACCCCAAAACAACATAGAATGAACTTGAACCAAACTAAAGGCGGATAAAATGGATAGGGAAAGAGAATTACCGGATGTTACGCAGAGAACTGAGGTGACGAGTCGAAGAGCGATTCCACCACTAACTTCGAACTCAAGCTTGACCGGCCAAGGGAAACAACGAAAGCAGTAGAGCAGATCGAAACCAAAAAAGAGCAAAGAAAAACAGAGAAAGCAGTGAATGAGAGTTAAGATGAAACTCAAAAAAATTCCCTCTTTCTCTATCCCTTTTCTTTCCCTTCCTTAAAGGGGTGGGAAAACCCCCTTTTTATATGCCAAAATCAGGGCTGCAGCAGCTTCTCTCTGAAGCTTTACAAATTTCAAATTGATTGACGGTTTTGAGCATTGGGGAAAAAATCACCTTTTTCAGAAAAGATTTGAAATATTGAGGTTTTGGATTTGACGATTTGAGTTCTTCAAAGGGAACCACCATTTGTTTGTTGAACCAAAGAGACAATACTCAAAAGAAACTATTGAATGCCCATATACTCCCCTTTTTGGAAGCCCATAGTGAGGAGAAAGAGCCCTTTTGGGGTCTGTGTTTTCAGAAAAAGCAGTGAGAAAGAGAAAGGGATTGAGGTGATTTTGATGGAGACGTTGATGGAACAAGAGGAGAGGCAAAAAACCACTGGATTTCTTAATATCTGGTGGTCCGAACGTTGACCAACGTCGATATTGCTGAAGTTGCCGTTGTTCCCTGTTGTTGTGTACGCCATGCCGTTGCTGTTTTGAGTGTTGTTGTCAATGATGTATTGTTGTTGTCAGATTTTGTTGGATAAAATGGAAACGGGCCAGGTCAGGTTGGCTGAAAGTTGGGCCTGGAGGGTGTGGGTTTGGGCTAAATTTTTTTGAAAAGAGAAATGGGCTGACAGGTTGGGTAATTAGGCTAGATAATATAATTAAAACTAAAAGGGATTGATTTGGAGATAGGAGTTTAGAACTAGGATTTCAGTCAATTTTAATTTAAATTACGTTGCAATTTTGGCCAAATTAATTTCAATATGATCAAAATTCAATAAATTAACTAAATTAAGATAGATTCAATACGAATTAAGTGCATAATTTAATCTCGAATTTTTTGATTAAATAAAATTAATAAATAACTTTCAAATAATTTATCTTTGAGGACAAATTATTTTAAAATCAGGATTTTACACATTTAAATCCATTTTTGAGATAATCCCTAATTAAAATTAGATTTACCATAAAATAATTATTTAACTAACAAAATTATATGATTTCATATATACGAATACGAAAATATATAATTGTTACTTAACATGACAAAAATGACCTAAATAAATATTTTGAATTTTTTTTGGATAAAATAAATTTTGTAATTTTATTTAAAATCGAAGAAATCTAGAATTAAACTTAGTTGTGGAGGGCCAAAATTAGGTGTCAACACTAACCACTTAGTACGAAGCTTTTAGCATAAAGGTAGGTGAATCACTCTAGGCTACATACGAGGTTCACGACCATCACAAATGAACTACATTGTTTTGGCAAAGTAATCAATCCCACTAAACAAGTTTGGAAGATTCTCAGTATTATGCCTAAATCATGGGAAAATGAGGTGGGTCCCATTACTGGGGCTTAATTCCTCAAAGCTCTTTCCGTGGATGAGCTGATTAGAAACTTAAAGAATCATGAGCTCAAAAAATAATAGGAAAAAGAAATCAATGAATCAAAATAAGAGAAGAGTTTGGCTCTAAAGTCGATTAACAAAGGATCAAACAAGGAAGATGAAGATAGAACTTACATTACCATAATATTTATGAAAATTTTGAGAAAAAAATAAAGGATTTCCAAGAGAAGTAAGCTCTAGCAAATACTTTACTGTAAATGACCTTTGTCACTAATGTGGAAAACCTGGTCATTTTATCAAGGATTGTTCTCAGCATAAAGTTAAATACAAAGACTATGTCAAAGCAAGTGGAGACAGGGAAAAGAAGAAGAATTAAGTCCCTAATAGATTCAACAGAAGAGTTGTTGCTCATAAAGTGGTTAAGTAGGCACTTGCAACATGGGAAGATTTCTTCAGTGAATCATAAGCATCAGAAGAACCTGAGGATGCATCAATGATGGTGATAGAAGATGAAGACCAAATTTATAAATCACTCTTTGCTCTCATGGCATAGTCCAATCGGGAGAATGATAAAAAGGTAACTTTTCAAGGTATTAACAAAAGGATTACTCTCCTAAAGAATTGATATCTCTTACTAATATGCTAATAGATTTTGTATGTGATCTCACAAGATAAATTGAGTGCTTGAACAAAAAACTTGATGAATTTGAAGCTGAGGAAATTGCTTTAATTTTACAAATTTCTAAAATTCAAGAGAAATGTCAGCCTATGTCTTCTAAAAAGATGTCTTTAATAAGAAGTTAAAAGTGACAACCCAATCTGATTATAAAGGAAAGTGTGAAGGTAGTAGCTTACAATTTGAACTTGAAAAATTATTAAACAAGTCTCATTTAGATCATAATATCTCAGTGAAGAGAAACTTAGAACTTGAAGGGACCTGGCCCATTTAAAAGATGAACTTAAAAAATCTCTCAAGTAGACCACTTTCTCTCAAGTCCTTGCAGATCTCACTAGTCAAAGATAAAACAATGGACTTGGTCTTGGGTATCTAAAGAATACCCCATCGTACAATCCTCACAACAAATATGTCTCTATAGCTAATAATCAATGTGCACTCATTATGATAGAAATGGAAATGTCAAAGATCTTTGTCCATCAAGAATTTCTATTATTAGGAAACTTAATGAATATACTAATTAAGGTTGCAAGTCACAATAGGGTACCTTGTACCATGATTAAAAATACTGGTTTGTCTATGTGGACTAGAAAGAACCTAATCCCACTTTGTCCTCCTATTGGGAACTTAAACTAAAATGAGTTCCCAAAACTAATAAATAATTTTGTTTGTAGGGAAGAGCAAGAGAAATTAGTTATCATTGGTTCATGGATATTGGTTGTTCTAAGCACATGACTAGCTGAACTAAAAATTTCCTCTCACTCAAGGCCCATGAAGAAGAAGTGTCTCCTTTGGTAATGGAAAAAAAGGGTACATTCTTGGTATTGGAAAGATTGAAAAAACTTTTGATCACGCTGTTAAACATGTACACTATGTGGATGGTCTCAAATATAGTCTACTAAGGGTATCTAAAATATGTGATAAATAGAATGGGGTGAAGCTTTTATCAAACAAATGAATGGTTATAAGTCTTAAAGATGGAAAAGTAATTCTCACAACAAATAAAAGAAAAAAACATATATGTAGATGATATAAGATCCCCTTTTGCTAAGGATCTTACTTGTCTAAATACTCAGGAGGATGTTGCAGAGTTGTGGCATCGACAGTTGGGACATATGAGTTCTTCAGTTCTCAGCAAATTAGTTTCTAAGGACCTGGTCTGTGGCATCATAAAACTAAAGCTTGCTAACAACAAAGTATGGTTCCTGTGTAAAAAAAAAGTAAAATAGGTCCTCGTTCAAATAAAAATATTAGTGAGTACTTAAGACCATTGTCACTACTTCATATGGATCGATGTGGACCTGTCAAAGTTGCTAGTCAAGGTGGAAAAAAGCACATTTTGTAGTTTCTAACAACTATTATAGTTTCACCTAGACCATGTTCTTAAGGACCAAAGATTAGACTTTTTCTAGTATTTGTGACCTTTACTAAGTAGGTCCAAATGAAGGTAGATGAGAAAATTGCTGGAATCAGGTTTGATCAAGGAATAAAATTTAAAAATTCCAAGTTTGATGGTTTTTGCAATGAACATGGAATTTATTATAACTTTTACACTCCAAGAACACCTTAACAAAATGATGTTGTTGAAAGAAAGAACCGAACCTTGGTAGATATTACTTGAACTATGCTAATCGATGCTGAAATCTCAAAGAACTTTTGGGCTAAAGCTATTAATACCGCTTTCTATGTAATTAAGAGGTGTCTCATAAGGTCCATCTTTGAAAAGACTCCTTATGAGTTATTAAACCAAAAATGCAAGGTTTTTAGATACAAACACTTCGTGTTAAATAAGCGAAAGGATGATCTTGGTAAATTTGATCCAAAAAGCAATAAAGGTATCTTTGTAGGTTACTTCTCCAATAGTAAAACCTACAAAAAAATTTAAAAAAAAACACATAATATGTTGAGGAAAGTATGTATGTTATATTTGATAAATCCAAAGTCCTAGATGAAGAAAAGATTGAAGATGACGTTGAATTGGAGGAACTTCTTCAACATCACAGTAACTCTATGAGCAAGGAAGGGTAGAAGAAAATAGAAGTTATGTTATAGATACTCAAGGACATATATGCCTCAAACCTCTCAAACAGTGCTAGGCCACAGTATAAGTATGAAAGAGATTCAGTTCCATCAATTAGATGTATTAGAGGGACTTGATACCTATCAGTAACAACCATCCTAGCCAAGGTCAAACTGGAAACACAAGTCATCTCATCCTCTAGTAATCTTCTTAATCCTTTGGATTTAAAAATGCAACCCAGGAATCAAGCTAGAAATATGTGTGCTTTCTTTGCTTTTCTATCTCAAATTGAACCCAAAAATATGAAGAATGCTATGAAAGATACATACTGGATAAATTCTAAACTTTGTTAATTTAAAAGAAGCAAAGTGTGGTACTTGATCCCCAAACCTGATGACAGAACTGTTAGTTGAACCAGGTAGATTTATAGGAATAAGGCTGCTGAACATGGAATACTATCAGAAATAAGATAAGATTTGTGGTGTAGGGATACAATCAAGATGAAGGAATAAACTAGGGTGAGACCTTTGTACCAGTTGCTAGGATGGAAGCAATCTGAATACTTATTGCCATTGCCTTATATGTGGAGTTCAAGTTGTACCAGATGGATGTGAAGCATGTTTTCCGAAATGGGATACTAAAAAAAGAGGTTTATATAGAGTAGCCTCCTGGTTTTAAAGATGTTGATAATCCTTTGCATGTGTTCAAACTTGAAAAATCTTTCTATGGATTAAAACAAATACCTAAATCTTTGTATGAGAGGTTGTCTAAATTTTTATTGAAAAAGCGATTCAAGAGGAAAGGTTAATAACACTCTATTTTTGAAAACTAAAGGAATAAATCTATTGATTGTGCAAGTGTATGCGGATGATATTATCATTGGTGCTACAATCAGTTCCCTATGTGATGAATTTACCAAACTAATGGGAAGCAAGTTTGAGATAAGCATAATGGAAGAGATGCATTTTCCTTGGCCTGCAAATCAAGCAAAATGCAAATGGTACTATAATTTGTCAGCAAAAGTATATCAATGAGCTATTGAAAAGATTTCATACGGAGGATGCTAAACCAATTGATACTCTTATTAGAACACCTTCAAAGTTAGACTTGGATAAACGAGGTCCCTCTATAAATAAAAACTATGTACAAAGGAATCATTAGCTCATTGCTTTACTTAACTGCCATCAGACTTGATATAGTGTTCAGTGTAGGTATGTGTGCGAGATTTAGGCATGCCCAAAGAAATCCCATTTGAAAACTTGTAAGAGGATTCTCAAATATCTCAAGGGAACCACAAACCTAGTTTTTTTCTATCTTACGGGTGACTATTTGGATTTAGTTGGATATTGATACATCTTGAAGTTTTTATGATCCATAAACTATTCCACAATGGTCCTGATACGTGGTTTATTCAGTATCTATGTGACCCAGTCCCGTATGAGGATGTTCTTTGAAGATAACTTACTTGACTACAGATGAAAGTTGTACTATCTTACAGAAAGTTGGTGGCGCAGCAGTAGAGGAGCTGGACCTTGATCAATAGGAAGAATTCTAGGTTTTATTATCTCATATAAAAGGATTATCTACATACAACAATACCTAGTTTTTTTCAAAATAAAAAATGTATTTTGTACAGTAAAATCCATCCATAGAACACATCTCATTTTAGGGATTTGATTGAATACTAATTTGTAGTCTTGTCGCACGTTGAGTTTCTGTGTTTTTGTTTTTATTTTGTAAATCTATTCCTGATTATAAAGGATAGTATATGTGTAGCTTGTCCAATTCTTAGCTCGAGTCGAAGCAGCTAGAGTTAGTTGTTCGAGTTGTTTGTAAGTTGGTCAAGAGTTTGTCTTCATCATTTATGGAGTTAAATTTTTGGTAGAGTTTCCTAGGATCAGTGACTAGGGTTAGCCAATTTTATTTGTGTTAGAGTTATCAAGTTAGTTATAAGTGTGTTAGAGTTATCACACTTGTCTTGTAATAAAGTTATAACAAGAGTTGGTGATTATAGAATTTTGTAATTACTTGGTTGCTTCAAGAATAGTGGAGTTTGGTAATCCTGATTGTAGGTCGTGGATTTTACTTCCCTTAAGAAAGGAAGTTTCCAAGTAAACATAGTGTGTTCTTTACACTATTGCATTGTCTTACATTCTATTTATATTGCATTGCTTTTGTAGCTTAGGGACCAGATCCTATTGTGTTGGGTGGATCCATATATTTCATCAATTAGTATTAAAACTAACTCTCTTTAAAAGGGTAACATCTAGAGAGGATCCAACTTAAAAATGGTTTCTCCATTGAACTTGGAAAAAGGATAGTCCACCACTATACCTCCAAGATTCAATGGTCAATACTATGGATGATAGGAAACAAGAATGTATGATTTTATAATGGAAAACGATAGTGAGAAAATAGATGTTACCTTGGATGGTCCACATATTCCTATAAGAAAGGTGAAGGAAGGGGAGGTCACCAGATTAGTCCCTAAGACTCGAAGGGAGTACAATGAAGATGATTGTAAAGAAATTGAAAAGAACTACAAGGCAAATAAGTGGTTTGTCTGTGGTATAGGACCTGAAGAGTATAACAGGCTTTCTTCATATGAGTCAGCCAAAGAAATTTGGGATTCTATGAAAACTTCACATGAGGGAACAGTCCAAGTAAAGAAGTCGAAGGTTGACACGCTTACTACATAATATGAAACCTTCAATATGAAAGAAGGAGAAACTATTTAGGAAATGCATACAAGATTTACATCCATCACCAATAGTTGTATGATGTTGCCTAAAACTACACCCCAAAGAAGTATAATACGATCAATATCAACTATAGTAACCCAATAGAGGTTGGGATTGAACCCACAGGGAATAGGTCGAATATCTCTTACGAACTTGCTCAAGTAGCCAGATAATGTAAGAAAGTAAATGGGGGGAGATTTTGTAAAAATAGTAAAGTAGTGACTTGTCTTGATCACATTTGGTTGAAATTAATATGAGTTGAACACTAGCAATGTGTCCCCCCAAGCTTTCTAACTCTGTAGATTTATCGTGCTCAGTTCGACTAACTCAATGCCCTGCATGCAGAATCTGATAAGTTATATATCACCAACCATCTTGTGAATGCATTTGGCAAATTTCACTCTTCTACTTGTGAGTCTTAGAGTGTCGCCTTGCTAACCCTTATATTTGATCCCAGATTAACTATCTCATTTTGGGTGTCAAGTTAATTAGATGAGGGTTGGTAGCCTCGAATAACAGTTGTAATCTTCTTTTTCCAAATCTCAACCTCTCTTGTGAAGATGATCTCGAATACATACAAGTTCTTAACTTCTGCAATAGCTAAGAAAGAAAACAAATCAAATAAGATTACAATACATGAATAAACACCGATTTAGAAGGACCTCACACATCTTCTACTTTGTTATTCTATCAGGGTTCCCACAACCCTAGTTATGTGGTTTAGCCGTTCATGTTTGCAAGAACATCTATTGAATTTATCAAAGAAAGAATACGAATAATATTATAATAATTTAAGAACAAAAACCCAAATCTCAAATAGATAAACGATCGTAAAAGCAAGAACAATGGGTTCCAATAACAAAATTTGAATTTTGGAATCAAATATAGAGTTGTGAATGTAAAGGGTGCATAAAATAATACAAAACATAAAAAGGTGTTTATATATTACATTAGAACCCTAAAAATCCTAACCAAAACAAATAAGAGAAAATTGGATCAATGACTACTTACGTACCTACTTACGGGCTGTAAGTGGTACTTACGGTCCCCTTAGTGGATCGTAAGTGTCAAAAAAGTTTCATGTTTGCAGCATGCCACATATGATGGCACTGTGGCGTAAGTGGTACTTACGCCCCTTAATTAGCCCCCTCTTACTTGTCCGATCAATTTTCAGTCTTCAATCTTCTCATAACAATTTTCTTTGATTCCTACATTGGCACTTACGGAGGCATAAGTGGTACTTATGCACCATAAGTAGACCTCCATCAATGTCATAACAATCTTCAACATTCAACTTCTCAGATCGTGCCTCCTCTAATACTTACGAGGCCACTTACAGTGGTCGTAAGTGACACTTACGGCCCGTAAGTGGGCCCATAAGCATGGCCTTCTACACACTTCAACTCTTTTTCTTCTTTATAGCTCCAAAAGTTGGTTTCCTATAAATAAACACAAAAACATATCATATCTAACAAAATGGACCTAAGTACTTGCATATTTTTACATTTTAAGCACCAAAAGTGCCATGAAACCATGTCACATCAATACCCTCAACTTAGAATATATGCATTTCCTCAGACAACAAATATAAAATAAAACACACATGATGCTTAACACAAGAGAAACCTAAGGTACCTACGATAGTCAACTCAATTACGACTCAAAAAATTTTACCCCTCTTATCTTTAACTTTTCAAAACCAATTGTGTGGATCTATGTTGCCCAATAATGCGATATAAAGGAATTAATCTATGGCATCACAGTAGTAACAAACAATCAAGCGGATATGCAACTTACACTACCCGAACATATAAGCAGCTAGCAACACAACCCATGTACTCTCACAACAAAAAAGTTCCACTCTCATAAAATAATCATGTGTGTCAATGCAAGAATGATAATGAGATAGTCACACTCACTAAAGAAGTTCCAATCAATGTGCATAGAGTACCATAGGCTTACCCTTATTTTCTTTACTTGAGTTTTCGAATAGTCGGACTAGGATCATTATAGGACTCTATTCAGTTTATAACTCAGCTGAATAAAGTCATAATCAAAAACAAATATTCTCTTTCTAGAATTGATAACTTATTTGACCAACTCCAAGGTGCCAGTTACTTCTTCAAGATAGACCTTAGATCCAGCTATTATCAGCTTAGAGTAAGGGAATATGATATTTCAAAAACAGCTTTCAGAACCTGTTATGGTCATTTTGAGCTTTTAGTCATGTCCTTTGGGCTAAAAAATGCCCCAACAGCCTTCATGAACTTGATGAACAGTGTGTTCAAATAGTATCTGAACATGTTTGTCATAGTCTTTATCGATGATATTCTCGTCTATTCTTGTAGTGAGGATGATCATGCAGACCATCTTAGAATTGTGTTGCAAACTCTTAGAGATCACCAGTTGTTCGCCAAATTCAGCAAATGTGAATTTTGGTTAAGATCAGTAGCTTTTCTTGGTCATATTATTTCTAGTGAGGGCATTAGAGTTGATCCCCTAAAGACTGAAGCAGTAAGAAATTGGCCTAGACCTATCTCTCCATCAGACATTAGAAGTTTCTTGGGTTTAGCTGGCTATTACAAATGTTTTGTTAAGGGTTTCTCATCTATTGTGTCCCCTATGTCTAGATTGACTTAGAAGAAAGTTAAGTTTCAGTGATCAGATTCCTGCGAGAAGAGTTTTCAGGAGTTGAAGACTCGTCTCACTTAAGCCCCAGTTTTACTGCTACCTGATGGTACAGATGGGTTCGTTGTATATTATGATGCTTATAAAATCGGTCTGGGTTGTGTTTTTATGTAGAGAGGTAAGGTTATAGCCTATGTCTCTAGACAGCTTAAGCTTCACAAAAAGAATTACCCTACCCATGACCTTGAGTTAGCTGTTGTTGTGTTTGCCTTGAAAATCTGGAGGCACTATCTTTATGGGGTGCATGTTGATAAGTTCATGGATCACAAAAGTTTACAGTATGTATTTACTCAAAGAGAGTTAAATCTTCATCAGAGAAGGTGGTTAGAATTGTTGAAAGATTATGATATGAGCATGTTTTATCATCCGGGCAAGGTCAATGTAGTGACAGACTCCCTTAGTAGATTGTCTATGGGCAGTGTTGCTCATGTGGAGAATGATAAGAGAGATTTAGTTTGGGAAGTTCACTGATTAGCTAGATTGTGATACAAGAATAATCATGGAAATAGATTTATGTGGGTGTTCATTGAAAGAAACCAAGTATATGTGCAAGAGAAGTGTAATTAAAGGCCCAAATACACATCAAAACATCCCACTCCATACACTAGAGGGGCAGCCCATTCTTGAAGGGCCTTTTTGGTCATTTTAACTTCTATTTGTTTTGTAATATATAAGGAACATGTTAAGATTTATTCACTTAGTTTTTGAATGTTGAAATTGGTAGAACACACTTGAAACCCTCAAATTCTCTCTCTTGTGAGGCTTGGCCAAAAAGTAAGTTACAACATTAGGGTGGAATTTCTTTTGTTGTTTGTTTGCTTGGAACTTGGGGTGCTTGAAGGATTAAGGTCCTCACTTGTGTCTCTTTGAAGAGTGTAGGTGTTCCTTCTATCATCATTAAGGGTTTTTGTGTGTCATCTACACTTAGGTTCTTAGACATTATAGTAGTTTATGTCTCACTATCTATCCCTTTGTCTTTTGTAATCTTGTAACATTATATCTTGTTGTTGTGGAATCCGAATCTGGTTATTCTTGTTGTCATCTTGTTCATCTCGTTATTGTTGTGTTGTTGGCTATTTTTGGGTGTCAAATACACCCTTGTTTCTTGTATTCTTATTATACTTGTCGAATCCGAGTGAGGTCCCCTTTTGGTCCACATTTTTTCTTGAATTTGTGGACTGTTTGGGGTATGTTTTGTTCTTTCCCTTGTTTGTATTGTATCATTTGGTATCAAATCCATATTTGGTGTTATTCTTACAATACCAATCTTGGGCTTTCTTGCTAAGAAAAAAAACTTGGGTGTTCTTGTTGTTCTTGGCCTTAAAAGTGTTGTTCTTGTTGTTCATCTTGGCTGAGGTTGCTTGTAGCGTCTAGTTCTAGTATTCCTTTGGTGTGTATTGTTGTTTATTGTGTTAGGTACGTGATTCACTAACACTAAAAGGTGTCTAGATCTATATTTGAGCTTGAATTTTTTAAAGTTGTATTGTGAACAAGGACTAGGGCGAGAATTTGTGACTTGTTGTGGCCGGTTGGGTCTTGAATTCGTGAATATTGTTGTTGTTCTTGAAGGATTGTTGTGGTGTTCATCTTGTTCTTCATCTCATCTTACAACTTAAGACAACCAAAAGTGTAATATAGATTAAAAAATGTGAACCTACAAGTTGTAAAGTTGTTTATGAGAAGACTTGAGTCATCACTTCCTTGACTTGACATCTACTTTTCAACCACTTTTCCTTATTTCAAGGGACCTTGTTTTGTGGGAATTGTGCAAAGTCAAGTCTTTCCTTTTGAAGATTATACTTAAAGGAGATTCAAGACATATACTTTCCCTCCAAAACCAATTGTTCCTATTACATAGTAACTAAAGTTTGTAAACTTCAACTAGTGACTAATTGTGGGGCCGTGACCAATAGTGTGTTGCCACATCACCCAATTAACTGTTCAACAAAATTTTTAAACTCAAATTTTGATCTTTTAGTTTCATTTTGTTGTCTCATTAGTTTCATTTTGTTGTCTCATTAGTTTCATTTGTTGATTCCAATACTAACTTACAAACTAGTGACAATTTACTAGATTGTGAGTTGGTTTTGAAACCATTTTTTCCTTGTTTACGTTCCTCTGTGTGTTTTTATTCTTTTGAGTCATTGTACACACTTGGTTCACCTATCAACGTCTTATGGATCACAAGAAAACTTACAATAATTATGAGATCAAAAGTGAGAAAATCTGAGGGACAAAGAATTAAAGAGAGAGTGTGAGGGCCATTCTTGAACAACTAACTTCTTTATTGTTTTGTAGGTAACTTCTTGGCTATAATGGACAACAATGATCTTGGTTCTATCTTGGAAAGACTTGAACCTATCAATCGAGAAATGGAAAGTATGCTCACGACTATTTCCTCAATCCAAGGAGAGATGTCTACTATGAATAAGAGGTTGGATCGAATGGAGAGTCGAAGGAACTCTCGTGCTTCTACCCCTCGACTCCATGTTTCCTCAACCAGTCATGACCAAAACCCTTCCATCACCATTGCCCCCGAGACTTTGCCTACAAAATTCAACCCTCCAAGTTCACCATAAAATGCCATGAGCCAAGTTACTAATTACCCTCAAAATCGAGAACAAGGTAGATCACTTCTCCTTCAAGTTGATCAAGTCCCACAAGAAGGAATTAAAGGCCCATTACCTCCCATCCAAGCTCCATAAATGAATCTTCACATTACCAAAATATCTCCCTCAACCGAAACTCCACTTTCCCAAAACTGATATGTCCATATAGAGGAGTATGGAAGAAAGAGATACGAAGTATATGGAGTCTACGATGATACTTATATGATGGAAGGAGACTTGAGTCGGATAGTATTAAAGCCAAGTCTCAAGATTGAGAGGATACGAGGTTCAAAATAAAGATGTTGGCCGAGACTTATTCATATTGAGCTCTCGGGTTGTTCATGTTTTGCGGACTGTTTAGAGTACTTTTTTTAAGTGGCCAATTGAACGAAGTGAAGCAGTGAATTTGTGATAAAATTCTTCTCAAGATGGAGAGGATGATACGAGAATAATCACGGAAATAGATTCATGTGGGTGTGCATTGAAAACAACCAAGTGTATGTGCAAGAGAAGTGTAATTAAAGGCCTAAATACATACCAAAACAGACCACTCCATACACTAGAGGGGTAGCCCATTCTTGAAGGGCCTTTTGGGTTATTTTAACTTCTATTTGTTTTGTAATATATAAGGAATATGTTAGGGTTTATGCACTTAGTTTTTGAATGTTGAAAATGGTATAACACACTTGAAACCCTCAAGTTCTCTCTCTTGTGAGGCTTGGCCAAAAACTAGGTTACAACATTAAGGTAAAATCTCTTTTATTGTTTGTTTGCTTAGTACTTGGGGTGCTTGAAGGATTGAGGTCCTCTCTTGTGTCTCTTTGAAGATTGTAGGTGTTCCTACTATCATCATTAAGGGTCTTTGTGTGTCATCTACACTTAGGTTCTTAGTCATTATAGTAGTTTATGTCTCACTATCTATCCCTTTGTCTTTTGTAATCTTGTAATGTTATATCTTGTTGTTGTGGAATCCGAATCTGGTTATTCTTGTTGTCATCTTGTTCATCTCGTTATTGTTGTGTTGTTGGATGTTTTTAGGAGTCAAATACACCCTTGTTTCTTGTATTCTTGTTATACTTGTCGAATCTGAGTGAGGTCCCCTTTTGGTCCACATTTTTTCTTGAATTTGTGGACTGTTTGGGGTATGTTTTGTGCTTTCCCTTATTTTTATTGTATCAGATTGGGTATTTATTTAGTCGATTCGGCGGAAGGTAATGTTTAGGTTCAGAGTAGTTCAAAATCTTTTCTAGTATCTAAAGTCAAAGAGAAGAAGGACAAGGATCATAGTTTGGTCAAACTGAAAGGTTTGGTTAAAGACCAAAAGGTAGAGGTTTTCTCCCAAGGAGGAGATGGTGTGTTGAGATACCAGAGTAGATTATGTGTTTCATGTGTTGATTATTTGAGGCAGTGAATTATAGAGGAAACACATGGTGTAAATTACTCTATTCATCCGGGAGCCACCAAGATGTACTGCAATTTGCGGGAAGTCTATTGGTGGAGTGGTATAAATAGAGATATCGAATTGGTTTTAGCTCAATGTGCAATTTGCCAACAGGTTAAGGTAGAGCACCAAAGACCTGGTGGTACATTGAAGGAGTTTGGTATTCCCACTTGGAAGTAGGAAGAGGTGAACATGGACTTTATGACTAGATTACCCCATTCGCGTCGGCAACATGATTCGATTTAGGTTATTATAGACAGATTGACTAAATAAGCTCATTTCTTGCCAGTTCACATGTCTTACTCAACTAAAGATTATGCTAAGTTATATATTAGAAAGTTGGTTAGATTGCACGGAGTTCCATTGTCTATAATTTTATATAGGGGTAATCAGTTTACCTCTCAGTTTTGGAAAGCCTTTCAGAAGGGTTTTGGTACCTAAGTTTATCTCATCTTAACTTTTTATCCGCAGATAGATGGTCAGGCAGAGAGGACTATTCATACCTTAGAAGATATGTTGAGGTCCTGTGTTCTTGAGTTCAAAGGTAGTTGGGATGACCACTTGTCGTTGATTAAGTTTTTCTATAATAACAATTACCATTCTAGCATTCAAATGGCCCTGTTTGAAGCTCTCTATGAGCGGAGGTGTAGATCACTAGTCGGTTGGATCGAAATGGGTAAAGCCACTTTGATTGGTCCAGATATGGTGTTTGAGGCCATGGAGAAAGTTTAGTTTATTTTAGAGAGATTGAAAGTAGAACAGAGTCGTCAGAAATCTTATGCAGATGTAAAAAGGAGAGATCATGAGTTTGAAGTTGATGATCTTGTTTATTTGATGGTTTCACTCATGAAAAAGATAAAGAGATTTAGCAAACAGAGAAAGCTTAGTCCTCGATATGTAGGCCCCTACCGCATTTTGAGTTATGTGGGGAAGGTAGCATATGAGCTTGAGCTACCCACAGATTTGTCATCAGTTCTTCCCGTGTTCCATGTATCCTTAATAAAGAAGTGCGTGGATGGTTCAACTGTTGTAGTTCCTCTAGAAAGCACAGATATTCCGAATAGCCTTTCATACGAAGAACTTCTAGTAGAGATTCTTGATCATTATATCTGGAGACTGAGGAACAAAGAAGTTCCCTTGGTTAAAGTTTTGTGGCAAAATCAGTCTGTTAAGGGTGCTACTTGGGAAGCAGAAGCAGACATGCGAACCAAGTATCCTCATCTCTTCTCCACAAAATTAGATTCAGCCAAAGGTAAAAGTCTTTCCTTAATTCAGTTCTTTTCCAATCTCAGATTCAGCTATATAGTTGTCTTCATGTAAATACCCTTAGAATATTCTACATTATTTAAAGCAGATTTGGTCACATGCAGTTCATAAGAAGATAGAATTCCAACATATTATGAGGGAAGGAAATCAGCTAGCTGACCATTTAGCTAATATTGCTATAGATAAAGGGTCGTTCATAATCAGTTCATACAATCAGTTAGAAATCAGAGGGAAACAGATACTAAACAGTGATAAATTACAATGTCCCTACATGAGAGTATTACCAAAGACTGGGTGATAAGGATGATATGGCTAATGTTTCAGTGTTTACAAGCAGTAGTTACAAGTCAACAACAAAAAGCTAAAAACCTACCTAACCTGAAATACTTCAGCCATCAACAAGAATTTACAGAAAATGGGGAGGGTTATAAGGATATTCAACAATATATACACCTATATAGCTTGATAAGTTCCAATCAACTGAGGATCCGAGCACCTCCCTATCACAATTGGAAGTATGTAGAGTGTCAAAGAATAAATAAGATTATTAAAAGGAAATATAGGAGGGTCATACTTACTTGGAAGGATAACAACCATCAGAATCTTCTAATCCTCACTAGAGCCCAAAATAAAGGTCTTTTCCCAGGAGAATCTAAGGTACAAAATGGTTCAAGATCGAAATTAAAGGAATACCAAATTCATAAAAGAGGTAAGTTATTGTTACTCTTGAAAGCTGATGAAGACAGTAGCCATGAAGAACCAAGAAGTAGAATTAATGAAAAGCTTCAGCAAGAACTGATGATGGAGGAAGAGGAAGCATCTCAGATGTTAGCTCAAGCGTCGATTGAGTTGAAGATTCAAATAGAAAACCTTACTGATATGGGTATAGGTATTAAAGTAGGGATTTTGGACTGGATCAGGTTCAGGAATGGGCCCTTTCAATTTAAATATGTTTTAAATTTATATGGGTTGGTCCATATTATTGTAAAGACTATTTGTTTTTGATGAATTAATAAAGTAACAAATTAAATTAAAAAAAAATGTAAATTCATGCACTCGCGGTTTAGTTCAGTCGCTCAGTATGTTTAAGATTCAGTCATGCAGTTTGTTTTAGTTGTGCATGTCAGCATATAGCCTTAATTCCTCTAGTATTTTCAGTCTAACTAGTCACATTTAAGGATGAATGTTCCCAAGAGGGAGATATTGTAATACCCCATACTTTTTCCTAGCTCAGTTTAGCCTCTAATGTGTTAAAGGTTAACTTTAAAAATGAATAAATTTTGATACATGTAGAATTTTCCAGCTCTAGACCCACCAATGTGTAGATGATTGAATCAACTTTCCAACGATACCAATTTTTCCTCAATTCGATACTCGATTGAGAAATTATGGTGATTTTAGTGAAAATAGTAGGACATTTGGGCAGGCACCGCGGTGAAGGACAAAATCGCAATTGTCCGATTTCCAGCGGAGCACAGTAATTACATCACGTCGTGGTAAAACTTGAGTTCCCGTTCGTCCCTTTTCCAATAACTCATCACGATTAGCTTGTATCGCGCTAAAATTCCCAAATGGACTGACACCGCATTATGGTGAGTGCAAAATGGCACTTTGTCCCTGTGGCAATTATGACACATCACGCCAGAGCCTAAATTGGCGCTCGTCCTTTTACCAGTAAGCCACCGTGATAGTAGCGTGTCGCGATGGTATGCCAAATTAGAATTTTTCCACTTTTAAACTAAATTTTACAAAGGGTAATCTAGTCTTTTCCCCAGACCCCAATTCGTAAATAACACTGAATTAATCCTATTCTAACCATCATATGCTCACTTTTCATCAACTTTCTCTCAAGGAAACCCTAGAGCATCAAAACTTAATTCTCAAAAAATCTAAATTCCACTGTTCTTTCTCCAAGGAAACTCAAAATTCAAGGTTCCCAATTCAAGATAATCAAGAATTAATCTTCAAGAGCACAAATAGGAATTCAAAATCAAGTATTCTCATTAATTGCATCAATTAAGGTATGTGGGGGTTTTCAACAAGGATAATCCTTTCATCCTTGTGCGCAAAACTAATTTTAAGCTAATTTTAGTATGAAATTACATGAGTTTCACATTAGGGTTCATACCCAATATTGCTATTTGAAAGATTATGAGATTTGAAGTATTTTAGATGATGAATTGCATGTTTATCCTTCATATTTTAGGTGTATTGCAGAAATTTCTAGATTTTGAATCGAACTATCATATTTACAATATAAAGCATGAACATTATGATGTTTTGACATAAATTTGATGTATAAGTTACTAAGCCCTAGTTTGTATGTTGATATTTCAAGAATGATTATATTGTAAGCATTCCATGAATAGTTACTTTCAGATTATAAATAAAGATTTGATCTCAGCTTAGACATTGAATCCACTTTACAGTTTCAGATTACAGTTTAAATTAATAGATATACAGTTGGTTTTCATTATGAACCATTATACTAAACTTTAAAGTAGATTTCCAACAGAATGAACATACAGATTAAAGGGAGTAGTATTTAACACCGATTTGGGTATGTTCTCATGCCCTAGAACTACGAGTCAATATAGGTTCAGATTATCAAATTATTCCCATTTCTATATGGATGACAGATACAGATGTATCACTTAGATTAGGTTATACTCCTTGGCAAGAGTATGGGACCTCTCCCCAACGTGAGGTTTCCCATAAAGAAACTACACGTTGGACTCCATAATAACTCACATAGTTTATATCGGTTAGAAGAACCTCCCTACAGTTTGTAGAATAGTTTTTAAAGGAATTCCCTGTAGCCTAATAGAACAAACTACAGACTGCAGAATAATCTTAATAGAAAAGTTTTTTTGAAGCTAAGTGTAAGGGCTCACTACTTTATTCAGATATTGATTTACAAAAAGACAGTAGCTACAGATTTTAGCTTTTTGATTCAGATATAAAAGTGAGTCTTTCTACACTTAGACAACATGATTTATAGATAGAACACTAGTATAGCTTTTAGAACTAAATGTTATGACTCACTAGATTTATACAACATGTTTTGTTACTCATGATTATGATTCTCAGTTTTCAGTTAAATCAAGCTTATGTGAGTCATCTACATTTAGCATGCAGAATTTATGAATTTTGATAACATTGAGATATTATTTCTACTTATGCATTCACCCCCACATGCGTAGTATATTCTCAAAATATTCATTCACATATACATCTATGTGCTATATTGTCTCATAATGTAGGTTCGGGTGCTCAGTTTTGGCAGCATGAGTGATTTCAAGCATCTCTTTCTATATCCCGACAGTTGGTGAGTCCTCATAGTTCAAGGACCCAGTTATCCAACTTATTAGTATAGATGATTCAGTATTTTCAGACAGTTCGATTCAGCTGGGGGTTTGTCCCAGTGGCTCTCTTGTTATTAGTAGTAGAGGCTTGTCAGACTGCTAGTTATGATTCATATTCTTAGTATTGATTGTTCAAACTCGTGAGTCTAGTGTTTTTCAGACTTGTATTCAAATTATTTCAATTTAGCTTAGACAAAATTTTGCATTTAGTTTGATTTGTATATCTATATTTCCTTATTATGATATTCAGACTAAGTAGAAGGCAGACAGGGTTAGCTTAAGGCTACTCGTAGTCTTGAGCACCATGTGATGTCTCGGGATCTATTTTTGGGGCATTACAAAACCAGTTCATATCAAATAAAACTTTCCAGAGTTAAGGAGAAGATCATTGAAGAACGAAAACCTTGGATTCTAAGTGATGAGGACAAAACTGAAAATGATATAGAAACAACCAATATGTCTTTCATGGAAATGGGTGAATCTAGTGAGGTAAGACCTTTCCACAATTATAATTACAACCTACTTCAGAAAAATATTGATATGATTACTGAGGAGATTTAGAAGATCATTGATGAATACAGTAAAATTGCTCAAGAATACAAAATTTAGCAAGCTCAGTTAAAATGAAGGCTTGAAGAAGAAAGAAGGAACTAGCAAATTGAACTTTAAGAAAGTCAAATTGAGATTGACTTACTTCAAGAAGAACTTGATGATGCGAAAATGAAGTTAAACAACATTAGAAAATCACCAAGTCACAGTTCTGCAAAATCAAATGTTCTTAGGACTAAATCAAGCTCTTTATCACACTCCTTCAACTCTACTAAAACTTTCTTCTCTTTTCATGGACCAGTCTACTACACCTATGGTAAAAAAAGGCACATATCACACAACTGCATACAAAGGTCTACTGGAGTATGGGTTTGGAGACCCAAAGAAATCACATCTAACCCTCGAGGACCCAAGACCACTTGGGTACTTAAACAAAATTAATTTTCTTATTTTGCAGGAATATGTCTGCAAGAACTATAGAAAAGGAATGTGGGTCATATACCAAGGATGTTTCAGACATACATGATCGAAAAAAAGAAAATTTTTTCTCTCTAAAGAAATTGAAGGCAGATCAGTCAGGTTTGGGGATAAGGCTAAAGAAAAAGTCATCGAAGTCATCTCTGTGAAGCTCAGCTCCTCTTATTATCTTGTTGAAGTGTATCTCATGGATGGACTCAAACACAACCGACTGAGTATTAGTCAATTATGTGATGCAGTATTCAAAGTATCCTTTAGAGTTTAGAGTTGCTCTATTAAACATGAAGAGAGTAATATCTCTCTTATTGGTGATCGTGCCAATAATATTTACATTCTTAATAATTTTGATTTTGCTACTCTGACATATCTTACTGCATAAACCAATGACACATGGTTGTGGCACAAGAAGCTTGGGCATGCTAGCAGACATGCCATAGAAAAATTTTCTACACTTGAATTGGAAAAGGGTTTGCCAAAACTATAATTTAAAAATAATCACATCTGTGATGCTTGTCAACTTGATAAACAGACTCGAATATCTTTAAAGTCAAAGACATTGTCAGTACTACCAAGTCCCTTCACACAATCCACATGAATTTTTTTGTCCCAACCAAGACTACAAGTATTAGTGGAAAAAGATATGTATTTGTCATAGTTGATGATTATTCATGTTTCACTTGGGTAATGTTTCTTGTTCACAAGCACGAAGCATTCATTAATTTTGAGATCTTTCGTAAAAAATTTCAAATGGAGGTAGGATACTTCATCACCTATGTTCATAGCGATCATGGAAGAGAATTCAAAAATAAAGTTTTTGAGGAATACTGTGCTCAAAATGGTTATTCTCAGAACTTCTTATCTCCTTAATCCCCTCAACAAAATGGAGTGGTAGAATAAAAAAAAGGAAATCTTTTAAAAATAGCAGCATTTTGCTATAAAATCATTCTTCCATAGCCACATTTTACATAATTACCATTTATAGTCGTTGTATTCGATTTATGCCCGCTGGATTCGATTTTATAAATAGTATGTATTCATATAAAATATGAATACAGTCACTATTTAGTTGCGCCAAAATGGAATTCAATATTTTTAAAATGAAAAAAATCTCAATCACGCTTATCTCGTTAAACTGAATATTTTCTGGCATAACACTACCATTATCCTTTTTTATATTTTTTTATTTTTTGTGTTTTCCCTATTTTTTTCTTCTTGTTTTTTCTATTTTTTCCTGCTTTTATTTTTTCCGTTTCTTTCTTTTTGTTTTTTCGTTTTTTTCTCTCTTTAATCTCTAACTTCTATTTCTCTTTCTTCTTTTCTTTTCTTCTTTGATTTTTTTATTTTCTTTTTTGTACTTATTTTTTTATTATTATTTTTGTTCTATTTTATATTTTTCGTATTTTCGAAAAATATGACTAGTCAAACACAAGTCATGGATGATAACACAAATACCACAGTTGTTTATCGTATTTTTAGTCACACCATCATTTATATTTTTATATTTATTGATACAACTATATTTGTATTTTAAAGTTCGCACTTGTATTTATATTTTATAGTTTGAATTTGTATTTTTATTTGTATTTGATAGTTCACACTTGTATTTGTATTTGTTAGTTTGTGCTATCATTTATATTTTATATAATTCGCACTTGTATTTTAAAGAACTATTTTGTATTTGTATTTTATAATTGATTGCATATTATATTGAATTATATTTATATTATGGTTTTATTGTATTTATATAGTTAGATTATATTTGGATTATACTTGTATTTATATTCTATTTTCTTCATTATCTTTTTATTTTTAAGAAATTCTTTTGTATTTGTAAGCTGATTGCATATTGTATTTAGTCGTGACTATGTATAATTTATCATTTGTATACAAACAAGTAAGTGCATTAATTTTATTTTTGTGATTCTACAATATATAAATATGTAATGTATCATTTGATACAAATGTACCGTTTTGTATTTGTATATCAAAATTATCATTCATATTTGTAAATAAACAAATATCACTTAATACAAATACAATGGCAAACAAATGAAATAAATGATTTTATAAATACAAATAAAATATGTATTTGTATAAAAATTTGAGTTGTATTTATTTGTATAAATAAATACAATTAGTATCATTAAATACAAACAAGTATTCGTAGAAAGAAAATCAATCGTTCCTTTTCAATAATTAAAAAATACAAATGATAGTTCACACTTGTATTTATATGTTATAGTTCGCAGGTGTATTTGCATTTGTATTTTATATTTCACACTTGTATTTATATGTTATAATTCGCATTTGAATTTGTATTTTATAGTTCGTACTTGTATTTCTATGTTATAGTTCGCATTTTTATTTATATTTTATGATTTACACTTGTATTTGTGTTTGCTAGTTCGCACAAATGTAAAGATAGAAAAAAATTGGAAAGAAAAAAAAGAAGGAGAAAAAATACAAAAAAGAAGAAGAAAAAAAGGATAAAAATAAAAATAAAAAAGAAAGAAAAAGAAAAAAATGAATAAAAAGAAAAAAGAAAAAAGTGAAAAAAGAAAAAATAGAGAGAAAGCAACAAAAAGGAAAAGAAAAACTGAAAAAGGAAAAAAAAGAATAATAGAAAATGAAAAAAGAGAGAAAACACATGAAAAAGACTATGAATCGTAATTAGGAATAATTAGTAGGCAAGAGGGGGCTATGAATTATAATTAATTAAAAATTAGGCTTTAAGTGGTAATAAAAGCCCAATAGTGGCTAATCTGGATAAGTTTCCCATAAAAAAATAGATCTCTCCAAGAAATGGCGAGAACCATGCTCCTAGAACAAAACCTACCTGATCACTTCTGGGCAGAGGCAGTAAGCACGACATTTCATAATCTCAATAGGTGTCTCATCAAATCAATTCTTAAAAAGACACCTTATGAACTGTGGTGAGGAAAGAAGCCCAACATCAACTATTTCTATCCATTTGGATGCAAATGCTTCATCCACAACAATGGTAATAATAACTTAGGGAAGTTTGATCCTCAAAATGAAGATATCTTTCTTGGTTACTCCCCCACTAGCTATGCCTATAGAGCCGTTAATAAATGAACTTTGTGTGTCGAAGAATCTATGCATATTGTATTTGATGAATCTATCCCTCTCCTGTAAGCTTGAATTTTGATGAGGAATAGGTAAATAACTCTTAATTAAAAGCTGGGATAGATACAACACCTGAGTCAATCATCTCTGAGTCGACTATGACTCAACAAATTTCAACTTCTATTACTGAAACATCAAAAACAAATGTTCCAAGGGAATGAAGACATAGTGAAAGCTTTCCAATTAAGTTTATCATTGGAAATCCAAATGATAAGATGCAAACAAGAGCCTCTCTGAGAAAACAAGCTTCAGTAGCACTCATGTCTCAAATTAAATCTAAAAAGGTTGATGATGCCTTTAAAGATGAGTGTTGGGTTGAAATAGATCAATTTGAATGTAATAAAGTCTAGAATCAAGTTAAAAGACCAAAAAAATTGCTCAGTTGTTGAACAAGATGGGTCTATAGAAACAAATTAAACGAAGAAGGTAAGGTCATCCAAAATAAGGCCAGGTTAGTAGCTCAAGGCTACTCCCAACAGGAAGGTATAGATTACGATGAAACTTTTGCTCCTATAGCAAGGTTGGAGTTGATTTGAATTTTGTTGGCATTTTTTGATTTTAAGTACTTTAAGTTATATCAAATAGATGTTAAGAGTGCTTTTCTAAATGGTTTCATTCATGAAGAAGTTTACGTTAAACAACCTTTTGGTTTCGAAAATCCCTCTTACCCAAATCATGTATTCAAACTCTCAAAAGCACTCTATAGTCATAAACAATCCCCAAAAGCTAGGTATGAGAGACTGAGTACTTTTCTATTAAATAATAATTTTCAACGAGGTAAAATAGATACGACTCTTCTTACTAAAAAACTGGACTAGTTTGCTTATTACAAATTTATGTGGATGATATAATCTTTGGTAGTCCTAATATTTCTTTATGTGAGAATTTCACAAATTTTTTGAAAGGAGAATTTGAAATGAACCTTTGGGGGAACTTACATTCTTCTTGGGATTACAAATCAAGAAAATTCTGAAAGGCATCTTCATTAGCCAAAATAAATATACAAAGTAGCTCATTAAGAAATTTGGAAAAGGAAAAACATTTAGAACTTCAATGAGTACTTCAAAAAATCTCGACTCAGATACATCCGAGTAAGATGATAAAAAAACATATGTCGATGATGGCTAGTTGACTAGACATTATGTTTAGCGTTTATAAATGTGCAAGGTTTCAGTCAGCTCTCAAGGAGTCTCATCTGAATGCTATGAAATGAATCATTTGCTATATCATTTGGACTCAGGATATTGGACTATGGTACTCTTACTCCTCAAATCTTGCTTTACTTGTCTATTCAGATGCTAATTTTGCAGGTGATAAAGATGATCAAAAAAGCATCAGTAAGACGTGTCAAATTTTTGAAAATGCCTTAATATCATGGCACAGCAAAAACCAAACCCCAGTCGCCTTATCCACCACCAAAGGTGAATATATAGCCATTGATAATTGTGGTACTCAGATATCATAAATAATGCATCAGTTACTCGATTTTGATTTATCTCTTGAATCAGTACCAATTATGTGTGATAATATTAATGCCTTAGTTTGTCCAAATATATTTTGCATCATTCTAGGACTAAGCATATCCATATTAAACAATATTTTATTCGTGATCATATCGAAAGAGGTGATTTTGTGCTAAATTTTATTGACTTAGAAAACCAGCTTACCAATATTTAACTCGGGATTACATGCTTTGTCAAAAAATAATCTTTGTAAAATCTTTTAACTCTGCCTTATTCTTAAAATATTGTGCAATCTTATATTTTGAGTTATTATTTTCTTGCTTTTTATTTCCCCTGCTTTATTTTTTTTTGAAAAAAAAATTATTGTGCAATCTTTTAATTTTGGGTTATTATTTTCTTGCCTTTTATTTCCCCTTCCTTTTCTCCTCATTATTACTGATGATAGGCGGATTTACACGCCTATATCAATATATTTTGCCCATATTTTAGCCTAGTTTTGAGAACAAATTATATATTTCATGCACTTTTAGTCCTTTTTCCAGTAAATGAGCTAACGAACATGATTAGTAAAGTTTCAGGTATAAATGATGCAAAATTCAGCATTTTATGGCTTACTTGACGCAAAAGAAAGCTCACGAAGGAAGGAAAGGGAGTTTACACGCCTAAGGACAAAAACTGCTGCATGGAAAATCTGTCCCGGGCTAAAACAACATTTCTGAAGACTTTGGGGACCTGGACCAAAACTGCTGCATGGAAAATCTGTCCCGAGCTAAAACAGCATTTCTGAAGACTTTGGGGACTTACAGACACAAAGCTGGATTTGGATAATGATACATTAACCTAGTACAATTGGGTTATGTATTTCATTAGTTTATTTGGATTATGATAATGTTACATTAACCTAGTACATTTGGGTTAAGTATGCCATTAGTCTAGTAGGATTTGGTTATTTATTTCATTAGCTTAGTAGGATTAGGATATGGGTATTATAAATACCCTATCATGCTAGAGATTTTTAATTAACTCCTCCCTTAGTGGAGAGATACATTCAACAATTAATCTTCTTCCATCCCTCTCTTCTTCCACTACAACACTTCTAATCTTCTCTTCTAATCTTTCCATTAATTCTATTCTTAAATTCCACAACAAGAGAATCGTTACTTGCTAAGGAATCACGCCACACGCCTATCACCTAAGCTACACGCCATTAACCAATATTGTGATATAATAACAATGTCAATCGTGATCGCCTTCGCATTCATGGGTAACTAAACTTCTCTGTTGGGGTTATGGAAGCCGAATGAGATACTATCTATTGCTGTGAGTTTGTGAGTTTGTGACACGTATATTGCTTATATCATTATTCTCTTCATCTTAATCTACATTCTTTGCGGTTGCAAACGCAAGAATACGCCAGTCTAACATTTAACTTGTTCGAGAGAAAGGTTATTTGTCTGGAAAAGAGATAGTGTCAAGGTAGTAGGACACCCTTTCCTATTAAAAAGCTAGTGCCGTAACTAGACTAACCTCTTGGAGAATTCGTACCGTTAGACACGCTTTAAGCTCGAGAGAGTTAAAGTGAAATAGTCCTTGTTGAGGTCGAGAGACGCTTGGATTTACCATCGACTAAAATTATCTATAAGCAATTGCATGTCAAGATTCTACACACTCATAGCCAATAGAGACGTATAACTCAGAAGGTGGACATAACCCCAATGCTTCAATTCTCATTGTTTACAACCAACGTAACAATCTCTCTCTTTTTACTTTATTATTTTCTGCTTTTGTTTACATTACTTGCAAAACAAGAATCCCCCCTTCTTACGAGACTTGCACCAAAAGTCTATTAATTTTGCTTACTTGTTGGCCAAGCTATTCCCTGTGGGATCGACACCTAACCCAGGTTGGGTTCTATATTTGCTAACGACCGCTTTACACTCAAACGAGAGTTGTAGATTGAGCGTTATAAAAAATTGGTGCCGTTGCCGGGGAATACGAGTGTCAATCAAGTTTGTGATAATTACTAGACCCTTTGGTCAAAGATTCTCGTACTTTTACTTTTAGTTGTTGTTTTTGTTTTTTTTAGGTTTATTCAGTGCATCAATGGAGGCACAACGTGAAAGGATGTCTGCTCAAGTGCATCAACAGAATATTGATAACCGTAGGCGAGCAACAAATCCTGAAGATGAGGATCTGGGCGATGAAGAGCTACTAAACCCACGACATACTGCTGAAATGACGGCACCCATGCAAAGGAGAGATCGTCAAGCGCGATTTAGGCCCGAACGCCGAGCTGTGCACATACCGTTTGATGATGATGATGATGATCTTGATGGAGCTGGTGCCACAGGAGCTATTATTCTTTCGCCATTGGCACCGGGAGCAAAGTTCAATATCACTAGCACCATGATTCAGTTATTTCAACTCAAGGGATTATTTGGTGGACTAGCAGGCGATGATCCGAATATGCATCTCATCAACTTTATTTCTACATGCAAGTCTTTTGACAATCCTGGTGTTGGTCAGAATGCTATTCGATTATGTCTATTTCCATTGTCTCTATCTGGGGAGGCAACACTATGGTTGAATGGGCTGACTCCTGATTCAATTACAAATTGGAGGCAATTGAGAGACGCTTTCCTAGAAAGATTCTTTCCGCCATCCAAAAGGGCTCAATTGAGAGATGAAATCAGCAACTTTCGTCAGCTTCCCTCTGAAGCTCTTCATGAAACATAGGATAGGTTCAAGAAAAAGCTAGCGAGATGCCCAAACCATCACATGACTAATGTTCACCTTATGGAGATCTTGTATAGAGCCTTGAATTCAATAACTAAACCAGTGGTGGACAACGCAGCTGGAGGTTCTTTCATGGACCTCACCTTTGTTCAGGCAAGCAATATGCTAGACCGTATGACGAAACAAAGTAGAGCTTGGCATACCTGGGATTCTGAGGTAGCAAGCCCCACTTTATCTATTGGCATGACTGTAGACCAACGAAGAAGAGAAGAAGAACGTGATCAAGATATGGCGCACATGAAAACCCAAATGGATCTTCTTACAAAGCATCTATTGGGGAAGACTGAAAAAGTGAAAGCTATTGCGTCAAAAGGAAGAGACGAATCTGATTCGGAAGAGGAGGCCAACTACTTGAACAATCAGGGGGGTTTCCGAGGGAATACCCAAGGAAACCAAGGTCGGAACTATTATGATAAATCTGGAGACAAAGACCAAGGTAGTTGGAAGAACAAGAATGAAAAGAGTGGTTTGTACGTTCCCCCTGGAAGACGTGACACCACCATATCTAATTCTGGAAGTATGGAGGACATGATGGCTAAATTATTAAAAGGAGTGGAAGCAACGAGTACGGGAGTAACGGAGGTAATTAATGATTTGTCCTCCATGAAATAATTAGTAGATTCACACTCCACTTCAATTAGACAACTTGAGCAACAATTTAGTCAACTTTCAGCAGCACTCAATCAAAGAAAGGCCGGCACTTTACCTAGCGATACTGTTAAAAACCCAAGGAATGATGGGTCATGCATGGACATCACACCAGAAGTGGTAAGGTGCTGGAAACTTCAGCAAAAGGCAAGAAAGTGATTGACAAAGTTGCGGACATGAATGACAATGAAAAAGGAGAAGATGCCGCAGCAACTACTCCTGCCATCAAGGACGCCACATCCAGCACTGTGCAGCCTGAAAAAGTGGAAAGACGGAAGCAAGAGGAGAAGAAAACCGTGGAGAGAACACTTCCATACCCACCACCACCTTTTCCCCAAAGATTGAAGAAGGTGGCGGATGACACAAAGTTCAGCAAATTCATGACTATGCTCAAGCAGCTGACCATTAATGTTCCATTGGTGGAGGCACTTGAACAAATGCCTGGGTATGCGAAATTTATGAAGGATCTCTTGACAAAGAAGCGGGCAGCAAGTTATGACTTGGTGAATAATGTTCATCATTGTAGTGCAATCGCTACAAGGTCGCTAGTTCAAAAGAAGGCAGATCCTGGAGCTTTCACTATTCCTTACACAATTAGATCGTTGGATTTTGCTAAGGCATTGTGCGATTTGAGAGCTAGCATCAATTTGATGCCACTATCTATCTACAGAAAGTTGGGGTTGGGAGACCCTACACCAACCAATATGAGGCTCGTGATGGCTGATAGGTCGGTAAAATGACCTGTGGGTATCTTGAATGATGTGTTGGTGTAGGTTTCTTCATTCATATTTCCTGCCGACTTTGTTATTCTGGATTGTAAGGAGGATTCTGAAGTTCCCATCATCTTGGGACGTCCCTTCCTTGCAACTGGAAGTGTGCTTATTGACATGAAAGATAATGAGCTTTTGTTTCGAATTAATGACGAAGTGGTACGGTTTGATATATGCAAAACAATGAAGCAGCCCAGCGATATGAATGAGTTATCTGTAGCTGATGTTCATCATAAGGATATGAAAGCATTATCTATAGAGAAACAGCCTACTGTTGAGCCATTGTCTGCTGCGCTACTGAAAGTTGAGCATGAAGATAATGAAGGTTATGAAGAACTTATGAGTGCTCTAACAGAAATAGAGCCTTATACTCCTAAGCAACCAGATTGTGATCTCAAGAATCAACCAAAAGCGAAGACTCTCTTTGACGAGCCACCAATGCTAGAATCGCAAGAGCTTCCCGATTATCTAAGGTATGTGTTCTTGGAAAGTAGAAATATACTTCCGGAGAGTACAGATGATTTAAGTGAACAGCACGTAGAAGCTCTCATCTCTGCTCTGAAGAGATACAAGAGAGCTATGGGTTGGACTATTGATGATATAATTGGAGATTCTTCGGGAAAATGTAAGAGCCATCTTGAAGAAGATCGCATGCCCACAGGTAAGCCTCATTGTCGTCTAAATCCTTTCAGAAAATGATCCATCACTTACCTCGACGAAGTATGATTACTCGAGGTAACTATGTCAAGCCACGATAATAAATAAGGCGCTAGATGGGAGGCAACCCATCGTTTTATCATTTTATCGTTTTATCATTTTATCGTTTTATCATTTTTTCTTTCGTTCTAGTACTTGTTTTGTTCTTGATAAATGAAAATCCAAAAACAAGAGTCGTGCCACGACCAAAACTAAGGCGCTTGGTGGGAGGCAACCCATCGTACTAATCGTTTTCATTTGTTTTGAGCAAAAATAGGTGCAAAAAGTATTCAATGAGGAGATTGATTTCAACAGACGATTTGGACGCATTGTATGGTAAAGTTGGTAAGATAGGAATGGTGATGCATAAGGCTATGGATTGAGCATTTCTCACGCCAAAATAGGCATCGAGAAAGTCTAGGCCTTGGTAAAACTAGGCCACGAACGGTGCACAACCTATCCTATAGCCTAAGGTCTCGGAATCTAGTGTGCTATACACTATGCGCCGCCTATTCCTAGGTATGCTTTTGACTATGCACCGCCTATGCTATGGCATTTGGTCTCAGTATCTCATATGCCATAGACTATGCGGTGCATATGTCTACAAATGCCATAGACTATGCGGCGCATATGTCCCATTATGCTATAGACAATGCGCCGCATATGTCATGTCTATGCCAAGCATTATGCGCCGCATATGTGGCATTTTTGTCTCCAAAACCGATTGTAAATGGGTCATAACCCGACCCATTCTCTTCCTATATAAAGGGGACTTAGTTTTACAACATAACCACACTAAAAATTAACCTAAGAGCGCCGCATATACATCCAAATCCTCTCAAAATTTTCTTCTTTTGCTCTTCCAATTCACAAAACCATCCCCACAAGCTTCAAGCAAGTAAGTACCCTCTTATTCTTCATTTATTTCTCGTAAGTACTACGTTGCTATGTCTATTATGAATTGCTAAATCGTATAAGATTGTTGGTGATGTTTATGTGTTTGGATAGTTGATACAAAATCATGTGAGTGAACATATACGTAGGAAAATCTTGACTTGTTTCCGACTTGAATTTGGTTTCAATAGCATTGTTATGGTATTTATGGAATTACTATGGCTATGAACATTTCTTAAGATTGTTGTTTGGATACTTACAAGTTAGACTATCTCGGCCATCGGGATAAGACTTATAGTGCCTACCGGCATAAGAGGTTGTGATTGTTGTAAGAATAACTATTCCATGTGGTAACCCCTATGTAGTAGTGTTGTTATATCTACCATGAAAGTAGTCAAATGGCTGCAAGTAAGTGATGCATTGCTGATTTTCTTGTCGGAATACAATCCTAAAACGTATGTCGACGAAATCTGAGTAATCGACCACTTTCGCTTCACTGATTTGTGTTAACAAAACTAAGTGTGGGGTGGTACCCCTACTGCTTATGTATAGATTGTATCCATTGAGATTGTGCTACCATTAACACTATTTCAAGTCTCAGGTACAATGGCACCTAAAGAGAGACAAGGCAAGGAGAAGGCTACCACTTCCCAAAAGGGAAAGAAAAGAGGCCGCAAGGAGCAAGGAGAACCCTCCTCGCTGCAAACACCTCGACTCACGCTTGGAATTAAGTGGGATACTTATGAGGAACTTCTAAGGATGACGACTCTGATGATGATTCCAATGCAAGGGGTATGACCCCAGACATAGAGGATAAGTCCGACCAACCAGGTTCCTCGTATTTATTTTCCACTGAGGACAGTGTCCCGACTAAGTGTGGGGTGGTGGTATTGCATGCTATACTTCTCTATTCGCATCTATGTTTGTTTGATTTTGTTTCATTTTTGTTTCGCTATGTTTGTTTGCTTTTGTTTCATTTTTGTTTCGTTTTTTTTAGTAGTTAAATTTTTCTAGCTTCGCATGAAATTATTTTGATAGGCAGCATGAGATTACAACAAGAGTATGTGCTACAATTATGAATATTGAGACGTTTAGGCTCTAGTTGTGACTCATTATGTGATATTGTGTGATTCAATTCCTTCACTTGTTGGGTTGAGAGTCTATATTACTTCCAATCAAGTCGACCATGTGCCTTGTGTGTGTGAGATTAATCGTATATTCTATGATTGTGGCTGATGCTAGAACTTGCCTGGTATGTATGCAAAGCGAAAATAAGGAGTGTAAGTTTAGGATATGATTTAGGCATTTCTTTGGCAACCTATATTTGTTTACCTTCAGTTTTACCTACCCATGGACATCATCCTAGTTAAACCCTTTTGAGCCTTTAGCCTATTTCTTTGACAACCTTGTATGTAAGCCTAATCCATTTTCTTTCAAGACAGTAATTTGATCCAAATTCCTAAGTGCTTTAAAGTGAAAAAGTCATGTGACAACATAAGAGGAAATTGGGTGAGTATAATGCTATAAATTGGAATGGTTCTTGAATGTGTTATGAAAAAGGAAAAAAAAAGTGCTATCATAAGAGGGATGTTGTGAAAAGAAAAAGGAAAAGAAAGCTGAAAAGTGAGTTGTGCTTAAAATTGAAAAAACAAAAGAGGAGAACAAGGGTGGTAGAACAAAAGAAAGAAGAAAGGTTGAAAGAAAAAAGTGTCAATGATACAAAGTGATGATTAAAGCGCTTAGGAACCTAGTCACTATTCTTGGCAAAAATAGTCCTACCCGTCCCTTAGCCTACATTACAACCATCAAAAGACCTACTTGATCCTAATCTTAACATTTCGACATTTAGTGGAGTACTACATTAAGGGAAAGCCTATGGTCATTGATAACGCTCAATCTACAGCTCTCGTGGGAGTGTAAAGCGGTCGTTAGCAAATATAGAACCCAACCTGGGTTGGGTGTCGATCCCACAGGGAATAGCTTGGCCAACAAGTAAGTAAAATTAATAGACTTTTGGTGCAAGTCTCGTAAAAAAAGGGGGGGATTGTAATAAGTAACAAAAGTAATAAAAGCTGAAAATAGTAAAGTAAAAAGAGAGTATTTCGTAGGTTGTGAAACAATGAGAATTGAGGCGTTGGGGTTATGTCCACCTTTAGAGGTATACGTCTCTATTGGCTATGAGTGTGTAGAGTCTTGACATGCAATTGCTTATAGAGAATTGTAGTCGATGGTAAATCCAAGCGTCTCTCGACCTGAACAAGGACTATTTCACTTTAACTCTCTCGAGCTTAAAGCGTGTCTAACGGTACGAATTCTCCAAGAGGTTAGTCCAGTTACGGCACTAGCTTTTTAATAGGAAAGGGTGTCCTACTACCTTGACATTATCTCTTTTCCAGACAAATAACCTTTCTCTCGAACAAGTTAAATGTTAGACTGGCGTTATTCTATGCGTTCTCTTTTCTAGACAAATAACCTTTCTCTCGAACAGGTTAAATGTTAGAATGGCGTGTTCTTGTGTTTGTAACCGCAAAGAATGTAGATTTAAGATGAAGAGCGTAATGATATAAGCAATATACTTGTCTTGAACTCACAAACTCACAGCTATAGATAGTAACTCATTCGGCTTCCATAACCCCAACTAAGAGGTTTAGTTACCCATGAATGCGAAGGATATCACGTTTTGCATGGTGGATGGCGTGAATAGTAGGTGTTTGGCGTGTGGTTTTGGTGATTTCGTAGCAAGTAACGATTCTCTTGTTGTGGATTTTAAGACTAGAAGAGTAGATTAGAAGTGTTTGTAGTGGAAGATGAGAGGGATGGAAGAAAATTAATTGTTGAATTAAGTGAAGAATTAATTGTTTGAAGATGAATAAAAATCTCTAGCATGATAGGGTATTTATAATACTCCTATCCTACTCCTACTAAGCTAATGAAATAAATAACCAAATCCTAATATACTAATGAAATCCTTGACCCAAATGTACTAGGGTAAGGTTACAATATCATAATCCAAATAGAATAATAAAACACATAACCTAATTACACTAGGTTAATGTATCTAGGTAAAAATCCAGCTTTGTGTCTGTAAGTCCCCAAAGTCTTCAGAAATGCTGTTTTAGCCCGGGACAGATTTTCCATGCAGCAGATTTGGTCCTTTAGGCGTCCAGCTCCTTTCCATCTCGTTTGTGAGCTTTCTTTTGCGTCAAGTAAGCCATAAATTGCTGTATTTTGCATCATTTATACCTGAAACTTTCCTAATCATATTTGTTAGCTCATTTACAGGAAAAAGGACTAGAAGTGCATGAAATAGATAATTAGTTCTCAAAACTAGGCTAAAATATGGGCAAAATATATTGATATAGGCACGTAAATTCGCCTATCATCAACACCCCACACTTAATCTACACTTATCCCCGGCAACGGCGCCAATTTTTGATAACGCTCAATCTACAGCTCTCGTGGGAGTGTAAAGCGGTCGTTAGCAAATATAGAACCCAACCTGGGTTGGGTGTCGATCCCACAGGGAATAGCTTGGCCAACAAGTAAGTAAAATTAATAGACTTTTGGTGCAAGTCTCGTAAAAAAAAGGGGGGATTGTAATAAGTAACAAAAGTAATAAAAGCTGAAAATAGTAAAGTAAAAAGAGAGTATTTCGTAGGTTGTGAAACAATGAGAATTGAGGCGTTGGGGTTATGTCCACCTTTAGAGGTATACGTCTCTATTGGCTATGAGTGTGTAGAGTCTTGACATGCAATTGCTTATAGAGAATTGTAGTCGATGGTAAATCCAAGCGTCTCTCGACCTGAACAAGGACTATTTCACTTTAACTCTCTCGAGCTTAAAGCGTGTCTAACGGTACGAATTCTCCAAGAGGTTAGTCCAGTTACGGCACTAGCTTTTTAATAGGAAAGGGTGTCCTACTACCTTGACATTATCTCTTTTCCAGACAAATAACCTTTCTCTCGAACAAGTTAAATGTTAGACTGGCGTTATTCTATGCGTTCTCTTTTCTAGACAAATAACCTTTCTCTCGAACAGGTTAAATGTTAGAATGGCGTGTTCTTGTGTTTGTAACCGCAAAGAATGTAGATTTAAGATGAAGAGCGTAATGATATAAGCAATATACTTGTCTTGAACTCACAAACTCACAGCTATAGATAGTAACTCATTCGGCTTCCATAACCCCAACTAAGAGGTTTAGTTACCCATGAATGCGAAGGATATCACGTTTTGCATGGTGGATGGCGTGAATAGTAGGTGTTTGGCGTGTGGTTTTGGTGATTTCGTAGCAAGTAACGATTCTCTTGTTGTGGATTTTAAGACTAGAAGAGTAGATTAGAAGTATTTGTAGTGGAAGATGAGAGGGATGGAAGAAAATTAATTGTTGAATTAAGTGAAGAATTAATTGTTTGAAGATGAATAAAAATCTCTAGCATGATAGGGTATTTATAATACTCCTATCCTACTCCTACTAAGCTAATGAAATAAATAACCAAATCCTAATATACTAATGAAATCCTTGACCCAAATGTACTAGGGTAAGGTTACAATATCATAATCCAAATAGAATAATAAAACACATAACCTAATTACACTAGGTTAATGTATCTAGGTAAAAATCCAGCTTTGTGTCTGTAAGTCCCCAAAGTCTTCAGAAATGCTGTTTTAGCCCGGGACAGATTTTCCATGCAGCAGATTTGGTCCTTTAGGCGTCCAGCTCCTTTCCATCTCGTTTGTGAGCTTTCTTTTGCGTCAAGTAAGCCATAAATTGCTGTATTTTGCATCATTTATACCTGAAACTTTCCTAATCATATTTGTTAGCTCATTTACAGGAAAAAGGACTAAAAGTGCATGAAATAGATAATTAGTTCTCAAAACTAGGCTAAAATATGGGCAAAATATATTGATATAGGCACGTAAATTCGCCTATCATCAACACCCCACACTTAATCTACACTTATCCCCGGCAACGGCGCCAATTTTTGATAACGCTCAATCTACAGCTCTTGTGGGAGTGTAAAGCGGTCGTTAGCAAATATAGAACCCAACCTGGGTTGGGTGTCGATCCCACAGGGAATAGCTTGGCCAACAAGTAAGTAAAATTAATAGACTTTTGGTGCAAGTCTCGTAAAAAAAGGGGGGGATTGTAATAAGTAACAAAAGTAATAAAAGCTGAAAATAGTAAAGTAAAAAGAGAGTATTTCATAGGTTGTGAAACAATGAGAATTGAGGCGTTGGGGTTATGTCCACCTTTAGAGGTATACATCTCTATTGGCTATGAGTGTGTAGAGTCTTGACATACAATTGCTTATAGAGAATTGTAGTCGATGGTAAATCCAAGTGTCTCTCGACCTGAACAAGGACTATTTCACTTTAACTCTCTCGAGCTTAAAGCGTGTCTAACGGTACGAATTCTCCAAGAGGTTAGTCCAGTTACGGCACTAGCTTTTTAATAGGAAAGGGTGTCCTACTACCTTGACATTATCTCTTTTCCAGACAAATAACCTTTCTCTCGAACAAGTTAAATGTTAGACTGGCGTTATTCTATGCGTTCTCTTTTCTAGACAAATAACCTTTCTCTCGAACAGGTTAAATGTTAGAATGGCGTGTTCTTGTGTTTGTAACCGCAAAGAATGTAGATTTAAGATGAAGAGCGTAATGATATAAGCAATATACTTGTCTTGAACTCACAAACTCACAGCTATAGATAGTAACTCATTCGGCTTCCATAACCCCAACTAAGAGGTTTAGTTACCCATGAATGCGAAGGATATCACGTTTTGCATGGTGGATGGCGTGAATAGTAGGTGTTTGGCGTGTGGTTTTGGTGATTTCGTAGCAAGTAACGATTCTCTTGTTGTGGATTTTAAGACTAGAAGAGTAGATTAGAAGTGTTTGTAGTGGAAGATGAGAGGGATGGAAGAAAATTAATTGTTGAATTAAGTGAAGAATTGATTGTTTGAAGATGAATAAAAATCTCTAGCATGATAGGGTATTTATAATACTCCTATCCTACTCCTACTAAGCTAATGAAATAAATAACCAAATCCTAATATACTAATGAAATCCTTGACCCAAATGTACTAGGGTAAGGTTACAATATCATAATCCAAATAGAATAATAAAACACATAACCTAATTACACTAGGTTAATGTATCTAGGTAAAAATCCAGCTTTGTGTCTGTAAGTCCCCAAAGTCTTCAGAAATGTTGTTTTAGCCCGGGACAGATTTTCCATGCAGCAGATTTGGTCCTTTAGGCGTCCAGCTCCTTTCCATCTCGTTTGTGAGCTTTCTTTTGCGTCAAGTAAGCCATAAATTGCTGTATTTTGCATCATTTATACCTGAAACTTTCCTAATCATATTTGTTAGCTCATTTACAGGAAAAAGGACTAAAAGTGCATGAAATAGATAATTAGTTCTCAAAACTAGGCTAAAATATGGGCAAAATATATTTATATAGGCACGTAAATTCGCCTATCATCAGTCATCAGTTGCTACATATAAATTCTTTGTGAGAGTGAGAGCAAGGACATTTTGAGACCCATGTTTTAAAAATATGCTATATTTGTGAGTGATTATGGGTACTATATTGTGAGACATACATGGTTGATGAGCTTTGGATAGTTGTATATGATTCTATGCACCTTAATGTTTGCATGTGAGTTAATCACCATCACGAGTCTATGCTAGAGGTTAAATTGTTTCTACTTATAATCGGAAAGCTACTCTTTGTTGATAATTGTTGTGCTTGACTTGAAGAATGTTTTGTGTTGTTGCTGTAAAAACCCTAAGTTGATGTTTAGAAGGACATGATATGTTGTTCGAGGACGAACAAAGCTCTAAGTGTGGGGTGTTGATGATAGGCGGATTTACACGCCTATATCAATATATTTTGCCCATATTTTAGCCTAGTTTTGAGAACAAATTATATATTTCATGCACTTTTAGTCCTTTTTCCTGTAAATGAGCTAACGAACATGATTAGTAAAGTTTCAGGTATAAATAATGCAAAATTCAGCATTTTATGGCTTACTTGACGCAAAAGAAAGCTCACGAAGGAAGGAAAGGGAGTTTACACGCCTAAGGACAAAAACTGCTGCATGGAAAATCTGTCCCGGGCTAAAACAACATTTCTGAAGACTTTGGGGACCTGGACCAAAACTGCTGCATGGAAAATCTGTCCCGGGCTAAAACAACATTTCTAAAGACTTTGGGGACTTACAGACACAAAGCTGGATTTGGATAATGATACATTAACCTAGTACAATTGGGTTATGTATTTCATTAGTTTATTTGGATTATGATAATGTTACATTAACCTAGTACATTTGGGTTAAGTATGCCATTAGTCTAGTAGGATTTGGTTATTTATTTCATTAGCTTAGTAGGATTAGTATATGGGTATTATAAATACCCTATCATGCTAGAGATTTTTAATTAACTCCTCCCTTAGTGGAGAGATACATTCAACAATTAATCTTCTTCCATCTCTCTCTTCTTCCACTACAACACTTCTAATCTACTCTTCTAATCTATCCATTAATTTTATTCTTAAATTCCACAATAAGAGAATCGTTACTTGCTAAGGAATCACGCCACACGCCTATCACCTAAGCTACACGCCATTAACCAATATTGTGATATAATAACAATGTCAATCGTGATCGCCTTCGCATTCATGGGTAACTAAACTTCTCTGTTGGGGTTATGGAAGCCGAATGAGATACTATCTATTGCTGTGAGTTTGTGAGTTCATGACACGTATATTGCTTATATCATTATTCTCTTCATCTTAATCTACATTCTTTGCGGTTGCAAACGCAAGAATACGCCAGTCTAACATTTAACTTGTTCGAGAGAAAGGTTATTTGTCTGGAAAAGAGATAGTGTCAAGGTAGTAGGACACCCTTTCCTATTAAAAAACTAGTGCCGTAACTGGACTAACCTCTTGGAGAATTCGTACCGTTAGACACGCTTTAAGCTCGAGAGAGTTAAAGTGAAATAGTCCTTGTTGAGGTCGAGAGACGCTTGGATTTACCATCGACTACAATTCTCTATAAGCAATTGCATGTCAAGATTCTACACACTCATAGCCAATAGAGACGTATAACTCAGAAGGTGGACATAACCCCAACGCTTCAATTCTCATTGTTTACAACCAACGTAACAATCTCTCTCTTTTTACTTTATTATTTTCTGCTTTTGTTTACATTACTTGCAAAACAAGAATCCCCCCTTCTTACGAGACTTGCACCAAAAGTCTATTAATTTTGCTTACTTGTTGGCCAAGCTATTCCCTGTGGGATCGACACCCAACCCAGGTTGGGTTCTATATTTGCTAATGACCGCTTTACACTCAAACGAGAGCTGTAGATTGAGCGCTATCAATTACCCTTATACCTTCCTCTACTAATTCACCGCCTCTTGTTTATTACTTTTGCATGTACTCTTTGCCTTTTTATCCTCCCCATGTATGATACTCTTTCCTTCTGTCCCATTCATTTGAACTCATCACTTCATGTGTCTCTTCATTCCCTTTTTATTTATCTTATTATTTTCGCTTTTTTCACTCATTATAAAATCCCTTTTTTTTCCTATATCTCTGCATTCCCCTTCTCGTGCCTAGAACTAAATTCATGGCTAACCTTCAAAGTCCTTTAGTCTATTGTCTCTCCAAAAATCAAGAACCTATTCTTATTGTCAGTTCCTTAGAAGAAGCCTCCTCTAAATCTTTTCATTCATCTAACCCTAAGAAGCATTCTGTCTCCTGTGCTATCTCTTTTCACAAAAAAATCCTTCTCCTCTTCCCTAGAAAACCTTCCTCCAAAGGACATGCATAAATTTTGGATTTCCTGCCATTGAGAAAGGTTTTCCACCTTCAAGATCCGTTCTACTGGGCCCGAAAGAGTCATTAATCTTCGGCAATTAAAGGACTCTCAGTACAATGTCAGTCCACTATTTAAGACATATGACTTGTCCTTATTCTTTTATTTTTGTGGAACAGAGGTTTTTGAGGACCCAATTATAATGTTATATGCTAATCTTCATATCTCCAAGGACAACAGAGAGATTCAAACTCTGGTGTTGGGAACCATAATTATTCTGAATGATTTTCTATTTGAGAAAGTTTTTGATGTCAAATTCTTGGGTATGCTCCCTTACATGAATGGTACCTAGCCAAAAAATGTTAAAGTCAGCCTTGAGGATGCTAAGTCAATAGTTGTCAAATCAGAGGCAAATTTATCAAATCTTGGACCTATGTCTCTATGTTTTAAGAATCGTATAATAGTTCACATCATTGCCACCATGTTAATTCTGGGAAAGAGTCTCTACATAACGTTACCTCACAAGATGTGTTCATCATGTACTATTAGATTAAGCGCTACATGCTCAATTGGGTGCAATGATTTCATGAATATATGCTGGAAAGTGCAGCCGACTCTCATAAATCTGCTAGTCTGTTATATTGTTTGTTGATCACTCGTATTTTGCATTTATATTCCATTGATCTTTTAGGTTTTCCCATTGTAGAAGTTTCTAATACATATGATTCAAATACTTTTGCCAGCATAGGATATGCTCTAATTGGAAGCAAGGGGTGCATAAAGGAGTTTGTAAAAGCTAAGACTGATTTTCCTACAACAAGTAGGCCTATTATTAACTCTCATTCTGCAGTATTAAAGGACTTGGATAAGATTGAGGAGTGTTTGTGATGGCTAGGGGAGGGACTAGTAAGCCTTTATTAAGTTATTGCTAAGTTAGTGCAGATAGGCAAAGATACCAGTACATATGTTGGAAAAGTGCACATTGTCTTGGACAACTTTATAGGAGAGTGTCAAATTGTTCAACCGCTTATTCAAGTAAGTTAACTTCGTTAAAGCTAAATCAAACTCCTCGCATAATGAACTCCCCATCTTTGTGCAGAATTCCTACTCCAACTTCTCTAAAAATGGCAAACACTTCTATAACAATATGCACAACACCCTCACCTAATTCCTTGAAAAACATTGATTCGGTTCTTAAAAATAATATTTTCATTCAAAGGGGGTCTATCATTTTCTTTTTTTTAGGTCTGTATATGGGATGCTCTCACCTTACTCTTTTAACTGTTCTTTTGCCTGGACTATTTGCATAGGTGATGCATTAGTGTAATACCCCGATCGTTTCTTAAGCCTAAATCCATCTTTTGAGTGAATATGGATGACTTCCAAACTTATTGTTGTTTATATCGTGTTGTATTTCCCTAAATTCCACTTCCTATCATGTGGAAAATTGGATAATCTTTCCATCGACATAAGATTCACTCGAATCAGACACCCGGTGAGGAAATTAGATCCATTTTGTAATACTCGAAGACTCTAACCAACAGTGCAACCATGAATAAAGCTTATGAGAAATAAATTATAATGTTTTGGGTTGTTTTCTAATCAAGGATGGTGTGTATTAAGGCCTTAAAGATGTCCTAACGATTGGGTGAATCAAAACATTCCTTACCGATTGAATTCTTGGGAAGGATATTGGTATAGTCAACTTCAAACGAGCATATCTCTCATTTCACTTGGAATTTTTGAGCTTATAACCTATCAACAGATATATAATTGAATTAGCTTTCCAACGATACTAATTTTGCCAAAATCTGATACCGGAGCAAAGATTTATGCCCATTTTACTCCAATATGTCAATCTGGAAAAGGGTGACGACGTTTATGATGACCCGTCACGTTTTTGATAACATTTTTGATGACTTCGTCACATTTTTGATGACATTTCTGACGACGTCCTTAGGCAGAAAATCATAAAATTTGACCCTTTTGTGACGGCCTAACACGGGTCTGATGGCCTGTCATGGATGTCATCGGCCTTTTTTTTCAGCAATTAATGGATGTTTTTAAAAGGGTATTTTGGTATTTTTCACCCATTTTGACCCTCTATATATATCCAAGTAAAGAAGAAAACTTGATTTTTCTTCCATTTCATCAAGAATACTAGGGTTTTATCTCTCAAAATCCAATCCAAATCTCCCAAGAACATCCAGAATCCAACCATAGATTTCACAAATTGGTTCAAGATTCAAGGTACTCAAGTCAAAAGCATCAATAACCCTAACTCAAGAAGTGAAAAAGGAGTCTATAACAAGTTTCTTCATTCAAATCCATAATCAAGGTATGCGGGGTTTTGAACAAGAACACTTCTTTCATTCTTGTGCCCAAAGATTTAATTTCTATCGAATTTCATGAATTTTCCAAAGTGGGTTTACACCCAAATTACTTTATCAAGGATTTATGAGATTTGAGCTATACAAAATTGACACATATGACTACTTCATTATCTTATTTCTTAAATTAAGAATTTATGTCAAGAGTTGTATATTGTTATCATAAAATGATAATTTCTAAGTAATTTATGATAAGTGTCATGATTTATGTTTTTCCATGAGAAGTTTGTCTATTGAATATATATTGATATTGAGCTTGAGAGCCAAGAATGAGTTTTATGATGTTTTTTGGAAGATTTGATACTTGATATGATTTGATAAGCAAGGGTACTTGATGATGAGAAAGATTATTTTGAGATTTAGTCGAGTTAGGAATCCACAAGTTGATTATGATTTACAAGTGAGATATGTATTTATATTTTGGTCTTCATGATAGACCCTTGAGTTGATTAAGGTGGATTTTCTAAAGCATTCTGAGCTTAAGTCTGGGAGTAGTATTTAGCACTGAGCGGGAAGTATGGGTTCAGCGCATCCTACTTTCCCAGAACTATGTGCCACCGTAGGATTAAGATTAAGGGCCAAAGGCCAAGACAGTTATCACTAAAGTTAAGGTTCTACTCTGATGTCAAGGATAGAACAGCTCTCCCCAACGTGGGCAAGACGTTGGACTCCATGTAAGCTCATATATTTATGTCGGTTATAAGAAACTCCCAAGTCCATAATAGTCCAAGTTTCATGAGTTACTGAGTCACTCTAAGTCATGAGTCAAAGAGTTTGAGTTGAGTCCAACGGTTTGTGAGTTTTATGAAGCATGTGTTATTATAGATGATTTATGGAAAATATGTTTCAGGTAACTCACGCGAAGAGAGACATTATTATCAGCATGCATGATTTTCTTATACATTTATGATATTATTTAAATGTTGCATGCACCCCCACATACTCAGTACATTCCTTAAAGTACTAACCCCCATATATATTCATATGCTACAATGTTTTATAATGTAGGTGCAAGTTGTAGCGCAGATACCACATTTAGTCATTTCGTCGCTCCCAGTCAGCAGGTGATGAGTCCTTTTAATTCGAGGGCTTGAGTTGGTTATATAGTTCGAGAAGTATTGTATTTTCTTATTTTAGTCGTATTGTTTTTGGATAGTTGGGAGTCATTACCTAGCTATCTGAAGTCAGTACCAGTAGAGCCTTTATAGACGGTCAGTAAAAGTTGATGTATTCAGTTTCAGTTTCATTTGGTAAAAGTAGAGTTGTAATCTCGTAAAGTTCATATTTATATTAATCAAGTTCAGAGAAGTTCTATATTTTTACTGATTTTATATAGATTTAAGCATTTTATGCAGTTGCTTATGAGTTATGCCAGTAAGAGGGTTAGCTTGGGGTCATTTGTGCCCCTAAGCACTGTGTGACATCTTGGGATCGAATTTTGGAGGGTTACAAACTTGGTATCAGAGCCAGAGTTCAAGTATCCTAGGGTGTCTATGAAGCCGTGTCTAGTTACAAAATAGTACGGAGATGTCTGTACTTTTCTTCGAGAGGCTACAAGATATTTAGAAAAGGTCCCCATTCTTTCAAGTCTTAGATTGTACTATAGAAAGGTTCTTTGAGAAACTTATGCAAATTCTTATCTTTCTCTATTCAAAGTATCCCCGCCTTATTTTCGAGGTATTAGAGACAGTCAAGCTCAACTCTTTGCAAATAGTTATGGAATTTTAAATGAGCTAGAAAGTATCCTATTTGTGTCTTATCATGCCTTGCTTATGAATCATGCAATAAGCCCAAGTCAGTTGCGCTTCCGAATTCCTTCTTAGAATCCATAATGATAATCTATACTTCTTTATCTATGTATTGTTCTTAAGGTAACATGATCTGCAAGTTTTAATTTCCTTCCTTGACAATGCCCTTAGACTTACACATAAGAAATTTTAGAAGTCTCACAAAGTGGCCTAAGAAGAGCTTACCAACGTGTTATAAGTTTCCTAAGTTCAATGTTTTGCCCTCTCCCTTATGATTCGTTCACTTAAGACAGAGTAAGTATGTATTCTTAGATTATTGAATATTGTATGGTAAATTTCTACCTCTCTTACTCTTATTATAGTAATGATGTTGGATCTGAAAGTCTAGTAAAGCCGTGTGAGGCTTTTTTGATTCACTAGCATAATTGCTTTATTATCCATCTCAAATTCTTTTTCAAAATACAAAATCAAAGACTAGTAAATTAGGGTGAGGTTTATTTTGATTCACTAGCGACTCTTTGTGTATTTCGTTTCCTCGTGCTGATTGGAACTGGGTTTAGAGGTGTAGTGGAAAGAAAGGTGGAAAGTGTGATTTATTAGAAGTATGTATAGCCGATCCTTTTGCATGTGATCGAGTTAGTGATAAAGTCATATTGTCCTTGTGTGTCAGCTCGTGAAAGAAAGAGAAGGAGTTATTGGTGGAGGTAAATAGTAGTTTGATTAAGGTATGAAAAGAGTTGTTAATGGTATGTTGCACAAGAAAATTATAGGTTATGAGGATACTTAGTGGATGAGTGTTGTTAACTTAGGTGCTCCTGAGATTACAAAGAGAAGTTAAGTTGAGGCTTAGAAAGTTATAAACTAAGTTAATCTATGTATGAAGGATAGATGGTAATGATAAGTAGAAGGAGGGTGCGTTGATGGATTATAAATGAGAGAGACCATATGATTATGACCAATTATTGTTATTAGGGGGTTTAAGTGGACTAGTGTTTATTGACATTTTGTTTTATAGTTTCTAAGTGAGAATTATGTGTGTGAGGTGGATTTGTAAGTTATGTTGAGCGTTAGGCATTAAGCTTGGATGATTAGTGGCTATGAAGGTGGATGTGATGATTTCTTGGTTAATGGTGCTAGTTATAGGGAAGTGATCTAATTGGCTTAAAAAGTGTATACAAGAGCTTAAGTATGGTTGATTTATAATTAAGTTCGATATTGTGTTCTTGGTGAGAAAGCTTGCTCAAGGTGCTATGAGGATGCTTTATTTTTTTTCTAGGGCCATTGTTTGTGGTGTAATTAGTAAGTTTCGCGGAGTTGCTAGGTGGAGGAAGACTAGTTAGGCAATGAGCGATGTTCCTAATAATTGAGACAAGGAGTGTGATGAATGACGTTGAGCCTCTTGAGTATGATTTTGATTTTCACGATTTGGAAATATAAGTTTTCAAGCGTAATGTTAGTAGGCAATAACGTAAGTAGTGTGGTTGTCAGAGGTTGGAAAGTATTTAAGTTGAGCGTAAAACTCTAAGATTGAAAGTTTGAAATTTGAGCAGATAGAAATAAGAGTTGAGGCACTAGAGGGTGTGCAAGTATTATATGATGACTATTCGAGAAAAACGAGGATAGGGTGTAACTCATAAAATAGTGTGAGGAAGTGGTTGGAGACTTTTGGGTTAAGTTCTATTGTTCTTGTGTATTGTTATATCCTGGACCCTAAGGTAAGATGATTTCAGTTTAGACCAAAGTGTACATAATAGTTCGTCAACCCAGAGTGATGGCTTTAGTCTAAGGGGAAGATAGTAGAACGAGTAACCAGGTTAGGTTGTCAGGTTCTAGGGGGTATGCCAATAAGTTATGGAACAACTATGAAAAGGGATACTGCTCGACCCATTCTTGTTTTAGTATTTTCAGCCAAATTGGGAATTCATTCATGCTTTGCGTTTTGATTCCATGATCATGATTTATGTCCAGGCATGCCATAAAGAATCCTGTCCTCACTTAGTTATCAAAATGCAAAGTTTTAGACGTTTCATCAGTTGGAATCACATTTCATAGTTATGAATTCCCAATTTAGGTTATGCAATGCATGACTTATGTACTCGAGCTTTGTGATATGTTCAGTTCCAATGTTCAAGTGCTATTTTTAATGATCAGCGATTCAGATTTATATCATGCATGTCCTTGGGATGTATTTCTTTGTTAGGTTTATAATGTTAAATCCTCTATTTCTCAAGCCTTAGTTGAGTGTCAAGTTATTCATAGCATCTATTCATGTGTCAGATCCTCATGTTCTAATCTTTTAGTTATCTTTCCTTACTAAAGATAGTGGTGGTGAATAGTCATTTAGATGGGAGAAGGAGATGTTTCCTTATCAACGATAGAGGGTGGCATGCTTATTTTGTCTAGACAATAAGGTGAAATAAGATTGAGTCTAAGTCTTTGATACATGTTATGGTTAGTTAAAGCTTAATGTGTTATGACTGGAAAGATTGTGGTGTGTTCATTTTGTGTAATTTCATGAGTTGGAAGGAATATTTGAGTAAAGCGTTTGTGTAGGACTTGATTAGCTAGGAGTATGTCAGGTGTGCTTGAGGGAGTGCATGGAAATTTTTTCTTGATAAGAGGTGTGTAGGTTATGAAGAAGAGGCTTTATAAGTGTTTAATTAGGAATGCGCATGTGGTCATAAAGATAGGCTTGAATGTCGTGTTTGTGTGCATGTGGATGAGTGCCTTGCACATTAGTAAATGGCTAATACTAGGTGGATTGGAGTTGTCGAAGTGGTAATGAGAATTACTCTTGAAGTGAGAGGTTGTAAGAATGTAGATGTATGGGAGCTCATGATTCAGAATGGGGTTATGTGACGAATCTTGTGGTTCTAGGTTAGGCATGAAGACGATGAGGGGGTTTGGTTCGAGGGGATATGAGAAGATGGAAGTATCGGTGTCATGTGAGGATTGTAAGTCGAATCGATCAAGTATAGTATTATGAAGGTATAGTATAGTCAAGAGAGTGTTTGAGAAATCTGGTTGAGTTTGAGAGTAAGTAGTTGCTCGTACCCAAAATCTACGAATTTAGTTTAGTATGTGTATCAGGCATCAGTTTCAGATTCAGATATATAATTGTAATTTAAACTGTAAGCATTCATTGAACAATCTTTGTTTTCTAAGTATTTTAATCCAGACAAGGTAATACCCATTGTGTAGTCTTATCCTTGTTTCTCATGACCTATGCCTGCATAAATTATCTCTTCACCGTCTATGAGTAAGATTGCACCCTTATAACATAAAGTGAATTCTAAAATCTCAGTATAAGCCCACTCTTTAATATAAGAAGAAGGCAAATCAGCTCAGATTCAGTCGAGAATTACAGTTGTCCTCTATCTATTCTTTTCCAGTCTCGGATCCAGCGGTATAGCTATTCTCATCATGAGTTTATACATTCAATGAAGTACTTCAAAGTTTAGGAAGATATAGATTCATATTATCAAGTTGTTTCAGTTGTGTGTCTTCAGTTTTCTCTGTATTCTTAGCCAACAACAACATTCGAGGATGAATGTTTCCAAGGGGGGAGATACTGTAATACCCCGATCGTTTCTTAAGCCTAAATCCATCTTTTGAGTGAATATGGATGACTTCCAAACTGATTGTTGTTTATATCGTGTTTTATTTCCCTAAATTCCACTTCCTATCATGTGGAAAATTGGATAATCTTTCCATCGACATAAGATTCACTCGAATCAGATACCCGGTGAGAAAGTTAGATCTATTTTGCAATACCCCGAGACTCTAACCAATAGTGCAACCATGAATAAATCTTATGAGAAATAAATTATAATGTTTTGGGTTGTTTTCTAATCAAGGATGGTGTGTATTAAGGCCTTAAAGATGTCCTAACGATTGGGTGAATCAAAACATTCCTTACCGATTGAATTCTTGGAAAAGATATTGGTATAGTCAACTTCAAACGAGCATATCTCTCATTTTACTTGGAATTTTTGAGCTTATAACCTATCAACAGATATATAATTGAATTATCTTTCCAACGATACCAATTTTACCAAAATTTGATACCGGAGCAAAGAGTTATGCCCATTTTACTCCAACATGTCAATCTGGAAAAGGGTGACGACGTTTCTGACGGCCCATCACGTGTTTGATGACATTTTTTATGACGTCGTCACATTTCTGACGACATTTATGATGACGTCGTCAGAATTAGGCAGAAAATTATAAAATTTGACCCTTTTGTGACAACATTTCGTGATAACCTATCACGGGTCTGACGGCCTGTCACGGATGTCGTCAGCCTTTTTTTTTTCAGCAATTAAGGGACATTTTTAAAAGGGTATTTTGGTCTTTTCTACCCATTTTGACCCTATATATATATCCAAGTAAAGAAGAAAACTTGATTTTTCTTCCATTTCATCAAGAATACTAGGGTTTTCTCTCTCAAAATCCAATCCAAATCTCCCAAGAACATCCAGAATCCAACCATAGATTTCACAAATTGGTTCAAGATTCAAGGTACCCAAGTCAAAAGCATCAAGAACCCTAACTCAATAAATGGAAAAGGAGTCTATAACAAGTTTCTTCATTCAAATCCATAATCAAGGTATGTGGGGTTTGAACAAGAACACTTCTTTCGTTCTTGTGCCCAAAGATTTAATTTCTATTGAATTTCATGAATTTTCCAAAGTGGGTTTACACCCAAATTACTTTATCAAGGATTTATGAGATTTGAGCTATACAAAATTGACACATATGACTACTTCATTGTCTTATTTCTTAAATTAAGAATTTATGTCAAGAGTTGTATATTGTTATCATGAAATGATAATTTCTAAGTGATTTATGATAAGTGTCATGATTTATGTTTTTCCATGAGAAGTTTGTCTATTGAATATATATTGATATTGAGCTTGAGAGTCAAGAACGAGTTCTATGATGTTTTCTGGAAGATTTGAAACTTGATATGATTTGATAAGCAAGGGTACTTGATGATGAGAAAGATTATTTTGAGATTTAGTCGAGTTAGGAATCCACAAGTTGATTATGATTTACAAGTGAGATATATACTTATATTTTGGTCTTCATGATAGATCCTTGAGTTGACTAAGGTGGATTTTCTAACGCGTTCTGAGCTTGATATTAAGTCTGGGAGTAGTATTTAGCACCGAGCGGGAAGTATGGGTTCAGCGTATCCTACTTTCCTAGAACTACGTGCCACCGTAGGATTAAGATTAAGGGCTAAAGGCCAAGACAGTTATCACTAAAGTTAAGGTTCTACTCCGATTGCGAGGATAGAACAGCTCTCCCCAACGTGGGCAAGACGTTGGACTCCATGTAAGCTCATATGGTTTATGTCAGTTATAAGAAACTCCCAAGTCCATAATAGTCCAAGTTTCATGAGTTACCGAGTCACTCTAAGTCATGAGTCAAAGAGTTTGAGTTGAGTCCAACGGTTTATGAGTTTTATGAAGCATGTGTTATTATTGATGATTTATGGAAAATATGTTTCAGGTAACTCAAGCGAAGAGAGTCATTATTATCAGTATGCATGATTTTCTTATACATTTATGATATTATTTAAATGTTGCATGTGATAACGCTCAAACTATAGCTCTCGTAAGAGTGTAAACGGTCGCTGTCAAATATAGAACCCAACTGGGTTAGGTGTCGAATCCCACAGGGAATAGCTGGTCACTAAGTAAGCAAAGATTAGTAGACTTTTGGTGAAAGTCTCGTAAAAGGATGGATTTTGTAGCGTGCAATAGTGTAATAAAATAACAAAGTAAAAACGGAGAATAGCAAAGTAAAAAGGAAGAATGTTTAGTAAGATGTTAATCAATGAGAATTGGGAGTTGGGGTTATGTCCACCTTATGAGTTATACGTCTCTATTGGCTATGAGTTATGCGGAATTCAGACATGCATGTGCTTATAGAGAATTGTATTCTATGGTAAATCCAGGCGTCTTTCGACCATCAAGGATTATTTCACTTTAACTCTTTCGAGCTTAAAGCATATCTAATGGTACAAATTCTCCAAGAGGTTAATCCAGTTACGGCACTAACTTTTTAACAGGGGTTGGGGCCCTATTACCTTGACATTATCTCTTTTCTTGACATATAACTTTTCTTTCGAACAAGTTAATGCTCTACTGGCGTATTCTATGTGTTTACAACCACAAGAATTTGCATTAAGATGAAGAGAATAATGATATAAGCAGCATACGTGTCAAGAATTCACAAACTCATAGCAATAGATAGTATCTCATAAGGCTTCCATAACCCCAACAGAGAAGTTTAGCTACTCATGAGTGCAATGGAAATCACAATAGACATTATCATTATACCAAAATAAAGATCTCACGTGCAGTATGGATTGGTAGGGCTTGTGGCGTGAATTCCCTTTTAGAATAGCGTTTCTCTTGTTGTGAAAATTTAAGAGTTGAATAGATGAAGAGAAAGTAATAAGAATTAAAAGTAGAAGTTTTCGAATTAATGGAAGAATTAGAATGATTCGGAATTGAAGAATTATTGTATTGCGGAATGAATACAAATCTCTAGCAAAATAGGGTATTTATAATACCCATATCCTATTCCTACTAGGATACTGTGTACTTATCCTAATCCTAATAAGTTACTGCGTCATTATCCTAATCCTACTATGTTACTGCTGATCCCCAAAGTCTTTGAAAATGTTGTTTTTGCTCGGGACAGGTTTTCCATGTGTCACGTTTGGTCCTAGGCGTCCAAGCTCTCCTTCCCCTCTTTCGTGAAGCTTCCTTGGGCGTCAAGTTATCCATAAAATGCTGAAATCTTCATCATTTATACCTGAAAACTTGGTAATCATGTTTGTTAGCTCACTTACAGGAAAAAGGACTAAAAGTGCATGAATTATATAATTTGTCCTCAAAACTTAGATAAAATATGGGTCAATTATAGTACTTTAGGCGTGTAAATACGCCTATCATCAACACCCCACACTTAAAGCTTTGTTCGTCCTCGAACAAAATATCATGTCCGTATAAACATCTACTTAGGGTTTCACAGTAACAAAACAAAATATTCATCAAGACAGTCACGATAATTATTGACAAAGAGTAGTTTTCTGACCACTACTAGAAACAATTCAACCTCTAACATAGACTCGTGATGATGGTTAATTCGTATCCAAAAGTTAAGGCACAAAGAATCATACACAACTACCCAAAACTCATCAACCATGTGTGTCTCACAATATATCACCCATAATCACTCACAAGTATTTCATTTTTCGAAACATGGGTATAAGATTTTCCTTGATCTCACTCTCACAAAGAATTCATATGTTGCAACTGATGACCATAGGCTTGCCCTTAGTGTAATGCTCCACTAAAGCTTAGGATCAAATAGGTCTTTTACAGGTTGTAATGTAGGCTAAGGGACGGGTAGGACTATTTTGGCCAGAAATAGTGACTATGTTCCTAAGCGCTTTAATACATCACATTATGCCATTTATGCTTTCTTTCAAACAACCTTTCTACTTTCTTTTAATCTACCACCCTTTCCCACCTCTTTTGTTATTCAATTTTGATCAGAATTAACTTTTTATTTTTCTTTTCCTTTTTCTTTTCATAACACACCTCTTATGATAGCAATTATTTTTCATAACAAATTCAAGCACCAATACATTCTAAGGCACTATTCTCACCCAATTTCCTCTTATTTTGTCACCTTACTTTACAATTTAAAGCACTTAGGACTTTGGATCAAATTATGGTCTTGAAAAAAGGGATTAGGCTACATATGAGGCTGTCAAAAGAAAATAGGCTAAAGGCTCAAAGGGGGTTATCTAGGATGATGTCCATGGGTAGATAAAATGAAGGTAAACAATCACAGGTTGCCAAAGAAAGGCCTAAATCATCTCCTAAACTTACACTCTTTATTTCGCTTTACATACATAACAGGCAAGTTCTAGCATCAGCCACAAACATAGAATATACTATCATCTCACACACACAAGGCACATGGTCGACTTTATTGGCAGCAGTATAAACTCTTGACCCAACGTATGAAGGAATTAAACCACACAATTATCACACAGTGAGTCACACTTAGAGCCTAAACGTCTCAATAGTAATGATTTTATCACAGACTCTTGTCATAATACCATGCTGCCTATCAGAACAATTTTATGCAAAGTTTGTAACAAAAAAAATAACAAACATAAATAAGCAAAACACACATAAATAAGCAAATGCAGATAAAGAAGTATAGCATCCAAATACCAGCAACCACACCCCACACTTAGACGGGACACACTGCCCTCAGTGGAAAATAAATAAGAAGAACCTGGTTAGTCGGACTCTTCCTCTATGTCTAGGGTCATGCCCCCTGCGTCGGAATCATCATCAGAGTTGTCATCCTAAGAAGTTCCTCATAAGTACCCTACTTGATTCCAGGAGTGCGTCAAGGTATTTGCAGCACGGAGGATTCAACTTTCTCTTTTCTTCCTCTTTTCTTACCTTTCTGTGTGGTGGGCGCTTTTTCTTTTCCTTGTCGTCCTTTTTGTGCCATTCTACCTGAGATCTCAATAAAGTCATGTTAGCTTCATCTTGGAAGATTCAATCGACAAACAGACAATAGTGGCACCACCCCACACTTAATTTGTTGACACAAACTAATTAAGTGAATGATGTTGATTACTCAGACTTCATCGACATTCATTTAGGTGATATGTTCCAACAATATAATCAGTGCAGTCATACTTTCATGTTGTCTTTAACTATTCTTTTCAACTCTATGTCATGCAATCTTGACCATCCTTTATGGTTTGGATTAATGCATATTTTGGAACAAGACGACCATGTAGAGATTTAATCAAGTTTATGGTATATAAAATAATCACAATATCTTATGCTTGTATTCAATCATGATCTTTATCTCGATGAATGAGTCATTCAAATATTCAAGCATTCAATTTTGAAGATTATGCAATTAACTTCACCATGTCTACTCAGCAAAAGTATGACAGTGTATCAAAATCAAATACAAGTTGGAACCAAGTCAAGAGCACCCACATGTATTCTTTCACTCAATTAGATGTATCATAACAAACCAAGCACATTCAAATCACTACTAATATTTCAAGATTTAACTATTCATTATAGGCGTAGTAGTGTAGTACTTACGGAATATAAAAGAAGAACAAAGAAGTACTTACTTGGTTGATGGCCTCGAAAGGTGTTCTTGCAAAGTAAAAGAGCAAAAGGAAAATTTTTGAGAGAATTTGGAGAGGTAGGCGGTGCTTAGGTTGGATTGGCAATACATTTTTGTTCTAAGACTAAGTTCTTATTTATAGGACAAGATTGGGTCGGGTTTTGACCCATTTAGAATCGAATTTGGAGACAAAAAGTGACCATAGGCGGCGCCTAATACTTTGCCTATGCTTGGCATAGGCGGCGCCTTTTGCAAAGCATTGTTGGGCATAGGCGGCGCCTATGCTATGGCATTGTTAGGCATAGACGGCGCCTATGCCATGGCATATGAGATCCAGACAAAATGCTTTTGCATAGGCGGCGTCTATGCTATGGCATTGTTGAGCATAGGCGGCGCCTATGCTATGGCACTCTAGAATCCGAGAGCTTAGGCCATAGTATAGGCCTTGCCTTGTTCGTGGCCTAGATTTGCATAGGCCTTGCCTTGTTCTTAGCCTAGATTTTCATAAGCAATGCCTAACCCATAGCCTTTTGCTTCTTCATTCCTAACTTACCACCTTCAACATACAATACTTCCAAATCAAAATTTGAAACCAATCTCCTCCTTTACACCTCTTATACCTACACTTACTCAAAAACAACAAAAACGATTAGAATGATGGGTTGCCTCCCATCAAGCGCCTTAGTTTTGGTCGTGGCTCGACAAAATCCTAGGAAAACAAAAACAACAAAAACAATTAAAAATGATGGGTTGCCTCCCATCAAGCGCTTGATTTATTGTCGCGGCACGACATAGCTATCTCGATTACTTAGACTTCATTGAGATAGATGGTGGATCGTTTTCTGAATGGATTCAGACGACAATGAGGCTTACTTGTAGGCATGCAATCTTCTTCGAGATTACCCTTGTGCATACATATCCCAGGAGGGATACCAATTATATCATCAATAGTCCAACCCATAGCTCTCTTGTATCTCTTCAGAGCAGAGATGAGAGCCTCTACGTGCTGTTCACTTAAATCATCCGCCATACTCACAGGAAGTGTATCTCCACTTCCCAAGAACGCATACCTTAGATAATTGGGGAGCTCTTTCAATTCTAGCACTGGGGGCTCTTCAATGGAAGTCTTTGTTGTTGGTAATGGTTGATTCTTAAGATCAAGGTCCGGCTGCTTAGGAGTATGAGAATAAGACCCTATTTCTGTTAGAGCATACATAGTTTCTTCATGTTCTTGAGCCTCCTCACACTCAAAATTCAGCAGCTCATCAGATAGTGACTCATCAGCAAGCTGCTTTTCTACAGATAATTCTTTGTCATCCTTATAATTAACTTCAGCTACAGCGAACACATCCATATCTTTGGGTTGTTTCATTGATTTGCATACATCAAAATAAACCACTTCATCATTCAGCTGAAATAAAAGCTCATTGGCTCGTAAATCAATAAGCATACTTCCAGTTGCAAGAAAAGGGCGTCCCAAGATTATGGGAACTTCAAAATCCACCTCGCAATCAAAAATAACAAAGTCTGCAGGAAAGATAAAAGTTGAAACCTTCACCAATACATCATATAAGATACCAACAGGTCGTTTTACCGACCTATCTGCCATCACAAGTCGCATATTAGTTGGTGTAGGATAACCCAACCCCAACTTCCTGTAGACTGATAATGGCATCAAATTGATGCTAGCTCCCAAATCGCACAATGCCTTGGAAAAATTCATAGATCCAATAGTGCACGGAATAGTGAAGGCACAGGGATCTGCCTTCTTTTGTACTAGTGATCTGGTAGCGATCGCACTGCAATGATGAACAGTATCTATCAACTCACCACTTGCTGCCCGCTTCTTTGTTAAAAGATCCTTCATAAATTTCACGTACCCAGGCATCTGTTCGAGCGCCTCTACCAATGGAACATTAATGGTCAGCTGCTTTAACATAGTCATAAATTTGCTGAACCTTGTGTCATCAACTTTCTTCTTTAATCTTTGAGGAAAAGGTGGTGGTGGAAGAGGGATAGTTTTCTCCACCACTTTCTCTTTATCTTTCTTTCGATTATCAACCTTTTCAAGAGTGTCATCAACCTTTTTTCTGAGTCTCTGTGGAAAAGGTGGTGGTGGAAGAGGAATTATTTTCTCCACCATTTCTTTTTTATCCTGTTTCCGAATTTCGACCTTTTCAGGCTGCAGACTACTAGTGGTAACGTCATGATCACCCTTGCCAGCTTCTACGGCATCTTCACCATCTGCATCAATATCGTAGTCCGTTACATCATCGACTGCTTGCTTGCCTTTGGGTAGATTTTCCAACACCTTACCACTCCTGGTAGTAATAGCCATACATGTTCCATCATTCCTTGGGTTTTGCACAGTGTTGCTAGGTAGGGTGCCAGCTTTTCTTTGATTAAATACTGCTAAAAGTTGACTCAATTACTGCTATAGTTGTTATATTGCAGTAGAATGCGAGTCAACCAATTGATTTATTAAAGACAAATCATTCTTCACCTCTGTTACGCCTATGTTGGTCGCCTCCACTCCTTTCAATAGCTTAGCCATCTTATCCTCCATGGACATCTTTCCAAAACCAGATGCAGCGGCCTCATGGCTTCCAAAAGGAACATACAAACCACTCCTGTCAGTCTTATTCTTCCAACTACCTTGATCGCAGTCCTTGTATCCATATTTATCATAATAGTTCTGACCTTGGTTTCCTTGGGCATTGCCTCGAAAACCCCCCTGATTGTTCACATAGTTGGCTTCTTCCTCAGAATTAGATTCCTCTCTTCCTTTTGACGCAACTGCTTTGACTTTTTTGGTCTTCCCTGATAATAGATGCTTTGTAAGAAGATCCATCTGTGTTTTCATGTGCGCCATATCTTGATCACGTTATTCTTCTCTTCTCCTTTGTTCTGCAGTCATGCCAATAGACAAAGTGGGGCTTGCTACCTCGGAATCCCTGGTATGCCAAGTTCTACTTTGCTTTGTCATTCGGTCTAACATATCGCTTTCCTGAACAAAGGTGAGGTCCATGAATGATCCTCCAGCCGCATTATCCACCACTGGTTTAGTTACTGAATTCAAGGATCTGTATAGTATCTCCATCAAGTGGACATTGGTCAAGTGATGATTTGGGCACCTCATAAGCTTCTTCTTGAACCTCTCCCATGTTTTGTGGAGAGCTTCAGTTGGAAGCTGACGAAAGTTGCTGATTTTATCTCTCAATTGTGCTCTTTTGGATGGCGTAAAGAATCTTTCTAGGAAAGCGTCTTTCAATTGCCTCCAATTTGTAATAGAATCAGGAGTTAGCCCATTCAACCATAGAGTTGCCTCCCCAGATAGAGACAACAGAAATAAGCACAGCCGAATTGCATTCTGTCCAACGCCTGGATTGTCGAATGACTTGCATGTTGAGCTAAAGTTAATCAGATGCATATTAGGATCATCACCTTCAAGTCCACCAAATAATCCCTTGAGTTGCAATAATTGAATCATGGTGCTTATGATGTTGAACTTGGATCCGGGTGCCAATGGAGGAAGAATAATAGCACCTGTGGCACCGGCTCCATCCAAATCGTCATCATCGTCATCAAACGGAATCTGTACAGCTCGGCGATTAGGCCTCAATCGCGCTTGACGCTCTCTCCTCTGCATGGGTGCCGCCATCTCAGCAGTATGCCGTGGGTTTAGTAGCACCTCATCGCCCAGGTCCTCATCATCAAGATTTGTTGCACGACCTGGGTTATCAATATTCTGTTGGTGCACTTGAGCAGCGGCCAACGCAGCTAGTCTAGCCTGCTCCTGTTGAGCAACCCTTCTTTCAATGTCACGTTACGCATCCATTCTGTCAATAGAACCTGAATAAAACAAAAACAACAACTAAAAGTAAAGTACGAGAATCTTTGACCAAAGGGTCTAGTAACTATCACAAACTTAGTAGACAACCGTATTCCCCGGCAACGGCGCTAAAATTTGATAACGCTCAAACTACAGCTCTCATAAGAGTGTAAGCGGTCGCTGTCAAATATAAAACCCAACTGGGTTAGGTGTCGAATCTCACAGGGAATAGCTGGTCACTAAGTAAGCAAAGATTAGTAGACTTTTGGTGAAAGTCTCGTAAAAGGATGGATTTTGTAGCGTGCAATAGTGTAATAAAATAACAAAGTAAAAACAGAGAATAGCAAAGTAAAAAGGAAGAATGTTTAGTAAGATGTTAATCAATGAGAATTGGGAGTTGGGGTTATGTCCACCTTATGAGTTATACGTCTCTATTGGCTATGAGTTATGCGGAATTCAGACATGCATGTGCTTATAGAGAATTGTATTCTATGGTAAATCCAGGCGTCTTTCGACCATCAAGGATTATTTCACTTTAACTCTTTTGAGCTTAAAGCGTATCTAATGGTACAAATTCTACAAGAGGTTAATCCAGTTACGACACTAACTTTTTAACAGGGGTTGGTGCCCTATTACCTTGACATTATCTCTTTTCCAGACATATAACTTTTCTTTCGAACAAGTTAATGATCTACTCGCGTATTCTATGTGTTTGCAACCACAAGAATTTGCATTAAGATGAAGAGAATAATGATATAAGTAGCATATGTGTCAAGAATTCACAAACTCATACCAATAGATAGTATCTCATAAGGCTTCCATAACCCCAACAGAGAAGTTTAGCTACTCATGAGTGCAATGGAAATCACAATAGACATTATCATTATACCAAAATAAAGATCTCGCGTGTAGTATGGATTGGTAGGGCTTGTGGCGTGAATTCCCTTTTAGAATAGCGTTTCTCTTGTTGTGAAAATTTAAGAGTTGAATAGATGAAGAGAAAGTAATAAGAATTAAAAGTAGAAGTTTTCGAATTAATGGAGGAATTAGAATGATTCGGAATTGAAGAATTATTGTATTGCGGAATGAATACAAATCTCTAGCAAAATAGGGTATTTATAATACCCATATCCTATTCCTACTAGGCTACTGCGTACTTATCCTAATCCTAATAAGTTACTGCGTCATTATCCTAATCCTACTATGTTACTGCTGATCCCCAAAGTCTTTGAAAATGTTGTTTTTGCCCGGGACAGGTTTTCCATGTGTCACGTTTGGTCCTAGGCGTCCAAGCTCTCCTTCCCCTCTTTCGTGAAGCTTCCTTGGGCGTCAAGTTATCCATAAAATGCTGAAATCTTCATCATTTATACCTGAAAACTTGGTAATCATGTTTGTTAGCTCACTTACAGGAAAAAGGACTAAAAGTGCATGAATTATATAATTTTTCCTCAAAACTTAGATAAAATATGGGTCAATTATAGTACTTTAGGCGTGTAAATACGCCTATCATCAGCATGCACCCCCACATACTCAATACATTCCTTAAAGTACTGACCCCCATATATATTCATATGCTACAGTGTCTTATAATGTAGGTGCAAGTTGTAGCGCAGATACCGCATTCAGTCAGTCCGTCGCTCCCAGTCAGCAAGTGATGAGTCCTTTTGATTCGAGGGCTTGAGTTGGTTATACAGTTCGAGAAGTATTGTATTTTCTTATTTTAGTCGTATTGAGCTTGGATAGTTGGGATTCATGACCCGTCTATCTGAAGTCAGTACCAGTAGAGGCTTCATAGACGGTCAGTAAAAGTTGATGTATACAGTTTCAGTTTCGTTTAGTAAAAGTAGAGTTGCAATCCCATAAAGTTCATATTTATATTGATCAAGTTCAGAGAAGTTCTATATTCTCGCTGACTTTATATAGATTTAAGCATTTTACCCAGTTGCTTATGAGTTATGCTAGTAGGAGGGTTAGCTTGGGGTCACTTGTACCCCTAAGCACCGTGTGACGTCTCGGGACCAAATTTCGGGGCGTTACAATTAGCTCTCCTTTATTACATGCTTGTTTCTTTGCTATTGCTTGGCTTGTTTTGTTTGTCTGTTTGTTTCTTTTTTATTATATCAAAAAGGGGGAGAAAAGAGTCAACTTCATAGCAGGAGGAGCTTCACATGAAGGGTCAGTTGCCTCACGTGAAGAGTCAGCTACAAGCCAGGGGAGTTGTATACTCAAAAAAGTTAACTAATGTTTATTTTTTCATTATCAAAAAAGAGGAGACTATTAGCCTCCTAAAAATAGCTTAATATTTTAATAATGCCATACTAAGAAAATAAACATACAGGACCAAATATGAAAGATCTCAAGGCCAAACTCAATTCATGAAAATCATGGCTACACATGGAAGGAATTAAATCAAAGTATGCAAAAGATCCCTATTAATATGAAACCAGAAAGATATATATATATATATATATATATATATATATACAATAAGCAAGTATGGAGCATTAATCAGCATCACGGTGGGATGTCAAAGCTCTCGAATAAGGAAAAGAATCATATCAAGTATATGAATATATTTGATAAGGACATATAGATATATGAAATCTCGGCTAAACAAAGAAAATAACATACCGCAATACACAGACATATCTGATATGGATGTGTTATCGGTATGTGTCCTCAATCAAGAAATAAAATCAAATCCTTAATTGAGAAGAAATTCCTTGGGTTTTGCTTTTAGAGCAAAGAAAATACTGAAGATGAAGACTATATAAAGACGATAGAAGATGGAAGACAAATATGCAACTTCACAGGATGTGTCTCAATGTTTAGTCTTCATAAAGTTTTGTAATCTTCAACTTACAATAGTTACAAAAAGAGAAAGATCGAGTCAGCTTAGTTATACCCGTCGAGGATGTGTCACAAGATCTGAATAACAAAATAAGATTCAGAAATTGTACAATTCCTCTGTAATTCCATTCTCTCACTGAGTTCTCGAAAAGAAACTCTTGCAACCCAAGAGGGCTAGAGTAGGCACCACACTGATGATCCGAACCAGGATAATTTTTTGTGTTTTAGGATAATTTTTTGTGTTTTTACTTACTTGCTTATCTACATTTCACTTTTAATTCTGTTTTGTTTAGTATACTAACCTGCGGGTGGATTGACTGTCCATACTGATCAGTCGATTCATAAAGAGTTTTCAATTCACCCCTCCCTCCCCCTCTTGAATTTACCTATAACAATATCATCACTTTGTGATTATCAATATTCTTTTCAAACTTAAAGTACATGAGTTAATAATATACTTATTTTATCATAAATAGTAAAAAGGTGAATGAGTTAATAAGATACTTATCTTATCATAAATAGTAGAAAGTGGAAGTCCAAATTGAGATGATCACATAGTTCTTGCGGCCTTGCCTTCTCCGTCTTTCGATTCAATTTTCTTTTTTTAGACATCAAACTTTGAGATGGTAGAGTCTGATGTTGGTAACGTAATATAAAATAAAGAGAAAATACATCAAATTCCCCCTCAACTTGTTAACAAAACTTACTTTAGACCCTAAACTAATCGGACAATTATTTACCACCCTTAACAACTTTCAAGTGAATTAATTTCAACCTCAAAATCAAAATCCCACTCCCACAACGGAGAGTGCACTACACATGCGCCTAGTCATTGCCAAATAAGTGTCACATCAGTGCAATCTCATTGCCACGTAAGAAACTATAATTTTTTTAAAAAAATCCCACACACATACTTTTTATATATTTTTTTAAAACAAGAAAAAATATATATATACTATTTATATATATATATATATATATATATATATATATATATATATATATATTAAATAGACCCCCCACCCACCCGTTCCTTCTTCTTCACAGCCCCCTACCCCCACCCCCCACCCCAATTCCTTCTTCTTTTTCTCCAGCAGACGCCCCACCTCCTTCTTCTTCACAGCCCCCCAGTCCACCCAGATTCCTTCTTCTTATTCTTTAGCAGACCCCCTTCCCTGTTCTTCCTTCTTTTTTTAATAGCCACAGACCATTTTCTCCTCCTTTCTCCATTGTTGCAATCTTTTTAATGAATTTTTTTTCTTCATCAAATGAAAAATTGACTTGAATTAACTTGAGAAAATCCAACAATGGACTAAATACAAGTACATGATCACAAAAATACATCAATACACAAAATCTCAAATCAATTTAAGATTTTTTCTCCATTAAAATATTATTTCAACCTTCAATTCTAACTCCCTCAAGGTTTTTAACAATCAAAATTAACAAGGAATTGACAAATATTCCGATTCATTGTTGGAAAGAAGAAAAATTAAATTCAATGTTATAACGATGTGTTGGGGGTGGGGGTGGGGGTGGAGAGTGAGGGGAATGAGGGAGAGGAGGGGCGGGGTTGAAGAAGATGAAGAAGATGTTTTCTTCTTCTTATTATTTATTTATTTATTTATATATATATATAAAGAAATAAAATTTATAAAATTTAAAAGGTGGACCCCACTTTTTTCACGTTTTTTAAGCTATTTACGCACTGATTTTAAAAAAATTTGTCACGTCAACAATTAGGGTGGTAAAAAATTCAATTGAAATTTGTTAAAGGGGGTAAATAATTATAAGTTAAGTTTAAGTGTTAAAGTAAGTTTTGACGACAAGTTGAGGAAGAAAATGATGTATTTTCTCTAAAATAAACACAAAATATCAATATCAATATCAATATCAATATCAAACTTAAAAAAATAATGCAACTTTAGAGAACTTTTAGTGTACTTTTACTTTCTATTTGGATATATATCTATAAAAATGTCAAAAGGGTGGGTATTATTTATAAACCACCAAACTTGCTTCCTAAACTTACTAAGCTTGACATCAAGTTGACAATTTGACCAACTATTTTTTATATTCAAATTCAATTTGAACAAGTAATTTTGGTATTCAAATCCAACTATTTGAACAAGTAACTTTGATATTCAAATCCAACTTGAATAGATAATTCTTAGTGTTCAAATTCAATTTGGCTACTAACTCTTATCTCTCATTAATGAAATTCATACATATGTATGTTACATGGCATCCATATTATATAATACCTAATTTTTTAAAATATAGTAGAAGGAACACATTTTTAATTAGTGATATACATATTTTTAAACACTACTAAGTTTTTTTATTTACTCAAATCTTTCACTATTTTTTCCTTTCTCCTTATTCACCCTCTCAGTCCCATCCTCCCACCCCCTCGTGTCCTTGACCCCCTTCAAACATCTAGCAAATGTTTAAACAATTTTCGATTGCTAAATAATATATTTTGTTTGCTTAAACAATTCTCGATTATTTAATAATATAATCCAAAATTACCTCCCTTCCTCCACATCATCACCACTTTCAAACAATTAACAGATATTTAAAGAATTTTTAATTGTTTAAATAATATTTTTCATTTGGTTAAACAATTCTGGATTGTTGAAGCAATATTTTTTGGTTGCTTGAATAATTCTCAATTGTTTTTCAATGATTATAACTTTTTTTATCTACTATTCTTTAAAAATTTTCACAATCATATCTGAATGAAGAAGTAAAAAAAGAAAAAAATTTAAATGAAGATAAAGAGGAAAAAAAAAATTTACGAGGCGGAGAAAGAACCAGCAGAAAAAATGACAAATATGAGAAAGAGGAAGAAGCTGAAGAAGGGGAGAAGGAAAAAGAAAAAAAAAAAGAAAAAAAAAAGAAACAGATGAGAGTAAATAATTTTTAATATTGTAATAGCTATTCTTAATATTTTTGACTAGATATATATCCATTTTAATTCATTTAATTCTCAAATGTTATTTTTAGCTCATTTCTCCTTCTTTTAACTTGATTTTACTTGATATTTTATGCTTTGCAACGTAGATATGTATAAGTAGATCTTTTTTTGACAACGTATAAGTAGGTTTTAAATTAATATAAGAATAAATAAGTAGAATCATATATCTATATAACAAATTTTACCTGAATTGATATATAAGATGTCTCCATCTCTTATAATTTATCAAGTAATATTTATTTATTTAACTTTATAATTATTTAGATACTTAAAAACACCCAAAATTAAAACAAATGAAATCAAGTGAATTCTAATTAAAGAATATATTTATATATTTTTTCTATATTTAAGTTCGAACAAAATTACTTCCTTTGTGTCAAAATTACTTTTCAGCACGTAGCCTACGGTATTAATATAAGGGAAATAACAGAAACGACATTTCAAATTAAAGTATTTCTACGAAAATGACTATAGAATTTAAATTTCACTTTCTAATCATTTCAATTTTGCTGGTCTGTTCTATACCGTTTCTACACCTTCTATACAGTTTTTATACATATAAATATTTCATAAGAGAATTATACAGTTTTGATACACAATTTATATAATAATTATACATTTTTTTTACACATTTTATACAATAATTATATAATTTTTATACACTTTTATATATTATTTTATATATTTTTTATTTATATACATATTTATACATATATCTTATATAGATATATATATTCTATATAACAATTATATCATTTTTATATAATTATATTTAATTATTATTTCTAAACAATAAAAAAAAGCAAAATATTTTTTCAATTAAAAATTTTATAGCAAAAAAGAAATTAAAATATCTTTAAAAGGATCAAATGAGTCAAGTTGAAATGTATCAATATTATATATAGACTATATTAATATTTTATATGAATTGTATCTAAATTATGTGGATCAAATGATCCAAATTAAAAAATTATTATAAAGTGAAAAAATAATATACTCAACTATCATTTTTTAAAAAGATATCAAACTTGAACTATTTATTTTAATTATGTTCTTTATCTTTAATATAAATCAATTCAATAATAAATTTTTTATCAAAAACAATCTTTATACTTCTTTAAAGGTAGAAATATAAACGACATACATCTTATCCTTTTCAAACCTCTACGTTAAATTTATTGTTATGTTGTTCAATAGCAGACTTAGGATGCCAAACTTGCGGTCGTAGCTTTGCTTTTATTGGTCATGGGTGCACAGTGCACACCTCCCAATACTTTTTCTTTGTAATTAATCATTTTCTCCTTATCCCATTGTCTCTACATAAGGAAACATAAGTACTACTTTCACGTGCTAGCCGTCATTTTGAATTTACGAGTTCGATAAAATTTTACGTAATAATTTTCTAAAAAATTATTCTTTTATTTTATAATAAGTTAATTATTAAATTTTGATATATATTAAAAAGTATAAAAAAATAAATTTATCATATTTTTTTATTTTTACCCTTTTCAAAATTTAAAACCTTAATAATAATACATCACTCTCAAAACATATTTAATAGAGGATAAATTTATAAAAAAAATTCAATATCTATCTTAAATTGTGAACCATTCACTTATTTTGAATATTAAAAAATATTTTAACAATTTGCTTATTATGAAACGGAAGGAGTACAACAGTGATGGAGCCAGAATTTTTGTTAAGAGGCTCAGAAGTAAACGTACGAACTAATCAAAGGAAATTCAATATCTATCGTATATACATAAAAAATATAATCTCTTCGTCACATTATAAATTAATGATTTTTAGTTTTTTACATACGCATATTATAAATATATGTCTTAAATTACTTGTGTACTTAATAAAATAAAAAAACATTATTAAATTTTTTTATTTTATTTCTGTAATTAATATTCTTTAAAGTCTGACCAAATTTACAAGTTTCAAATCTATGAATATGCCCTATATTATTTCACTAATATGACATATTTTTCATAGTTAATCTTAATATTCATCAATATAAATAAATAATAAATTAATAAAATTAATTATTTTATTTATAATTTTTTATATATAAAATAAAAAGTGATCAACTAAAATAAAATGATGCACATATTTTTAAAACTTGTACTCTTCAAAGAAATAAGAAAATATCTAAAGAATGAATAAAAACTTGAAATTTTTTTCAGGAGGATCAATAGTGTTTCCACACTTCCCCTCCAGCGTGACTTGAACCCTCAACCTACCGGTTGAAGGTGGAGGTGCTCAACCACTTGAGCAAGCCTCACTTGTCAAATTTGGAATTAAATAATGAGTTGGGAGGGAGAAGGGAAGTTGGGAGAGGAGAAATTGCAGAAGAGCAGCGTCATCATATTCTTTTCATGAATTTGTAAGTTCCTTTAACAGGTTTTTATTTTCTTCCTCTCTTTCTTTTTTTATTTTCCTAATAGTTTTTGAGTTTGGATTTTGTTGTTCTAAGATTACTGAATCTAGATGCATGCTTACAGTAAACCGACTATGCTTATGTCAATTTCGCTATTCTTATTTTATAGAGTTAACGGTAAATAAAACACATAAAAAAAAAATATATCTAAACTACCATAGTTTTTTTCTGCTATATGAAATACCATCAATTTTTTAAAACTACACTTCAATTATAAGTTATTCACTTTTATGATTACACTTTTTCTATTTAAAATATCACTATCACTCATATAGTAAAAGAAAATACAGTAACTAATAGTTGAAGTATATTTTAACATATAAATTAATAATTCAAATAAAAAACTCACGAATCAATTAAATAATTCTGATATTAAATTCAAAATAAAAAAAAGTTAACTAATAGTTAAGATATATTTTGATATTTAAACCAATAGTTCTAAGTGAAAAACTCACACATTAGATAGTATGAAACTCAAAAATGGTGATATTTTTTGACCCATGGCTCTTTTACATATTTAGTCCAACAACCGACTTTCCTTTTTAAGTCTGTTATGTCAATTTGTGTGTTTTGCCCACTGCTTCCAGTTCATAGCTCTGAGAATTCCGAAGAATGAATTGTAATTCGTAGCACAAGCATTTAGAACTATGTGAAATAGCCATATCATACTCATGTACAGTGTAGAGTATTTCTCAAGAGTGATGGGACTTTCAATACTTGATTGCCCTATCGTTTCTGTCAAGTACAGAAATAAATCAATCATCATCCGAGAGAAATGAAAATAAGAAGGAAAACACAATTACAACATCATACTAATTATACATGGTCACAGGGACAGCTGATCTTGTCCCCTTGTTATTTTAAAGTCATATCTAGTACTCAGAGTTGAGTCTGAATTTGGTACCGCTCACGCGGCCATGAACAATTAGTTTCTACTGAAACCACTCAGTATTATTGCTAATCATGACTGAAGTCCCTGCTTATTTCATGTAGAAACTGACACTAAATACAGGAACCGCATGTCCTTTGCAGGTTATTCACCTGGAGCCACAGCAAGGGTAATTGACAAATACGCTGATAATAGTATCACTAGAGAAAATTCAGGGTCACCCTTTGTGGGGGAAGGTCCGACATCCCATTCACTTTTCTGTTTTTCTTCATCCGAGCTCTCTGTGTGCGCAGCGTATTAATTAGTTAGTTAGAGAAACATGAAGAAAGAGGTCTAATTTAAGATAGCAGATTTTGAGAGGTAAGATTTACTACATTGTTCTTCAGAAGTTTCTTTTCCTCTTGCAGCAGTTTTTCCTGCAATAATCAAGGGGCATCGATGATTTACAGAGTCTAATGGAAAATTTCACATGATATTAATTCATCCTAAAACAATTAAAGATATCTGATGAGGACAAGTGGAAGAGGAAGAGTTCAATGCCAGAATTATACGGTTTTAGTAAAATTCTAGCACCTTAATGGCTACTAACGGATGTTTGAATAAAGCTAAACCTATAAATCAAATGCACCTTGATCTGAGAGACTAAGTCAGGGAATCAAAGCCTTGTTGGTAGAGACAGAGAGCCAAAACCCATGACTCGAGGAAAAACTAAAAAGGAACGACCCGGTTCATACCTACTCCGTAGGTGTCGGGGAGGGGGACCACTCTGGGCCTGACCTACGCGCCCTCGCCCCAGCTTTGCTGGAGGGGCGTTTCGAACCCTCGACCCTGGCACACCACGGTAAGCAAGCTTACCGCTGAGCCAAGGCCATCCCTCACTCGAGGAAAAACTAGTTTTCAGGATATCCTGTTGGAAATGAAAACGCACCTGCTCATGAAGACCCTTAACCGATTCAAGCATCAAATGTGTCTGCACAAATAAAAACTATTTAGTGTTGCTTCATTTGGAGATACTAACTCAAAAGTAACCAGATTATAATACTGAAGTCAAAAATTGTTTTAAAAACAAATGCAAATGCTTATAAAAAGATGCAGTAAAAGTAAAAGGTATAGCTGGAGAAATTCACTAATAATCAGTGGTGGAGCCAGCATCTTAATTGAGGGGGCTCAAAATCGAAAAATGTGAACGAAATAATTAGTCGAAGGAGATTCAGTGTTAACTATATATACATGAAAAATAATCTTAAGCTTATATACATAGTATAATTTTCCGCCGAAGGATACTATGAGCTGGATCCGCCACTGCTAATAATTATGGTTTCGCACCATTTAATTTGGTTGAGAATATAGAATCACGAAACAAAGCATTAGAACGTATAGAGTTACGAGAGTGGTGAATGAATACAACATTGAGGAGTTTACCCCATGGAGGAGCTCACTTGCAATAACCAAGGATGCCCAAAGTGGAATTTTGGAATTTTGTTTTGTACATGTCTCTATAGCTAAAAGGGGTATCCAAGTCAACCCAGTATGTCCTATGTGTAACAGATATAAGGGGTATCCAAGTCAACCCAGTATGTCCTGTGTAATAGTCCAACCCTCTAGCTCCAAACTCGCACGGCTTTAAAATGTATCACTAGAATATAAAATCTGCTTACTTATATTTTATATTTTATCAATATGAGACTCTTATCCTAAGCTAGAGTGTCACAACTAATTATACAGGATGCCCATTGTAGAGGTGCTCAATACCATATAACCATAGACCAGCCAGACTTATGTAGCAGTTAAACTTTTATCCATTGTTTGTTACGCTAGTCATTTTTGTATAGAGGCTATAGAAGATAAATAAAGAAAACATTATTGAGGTACTCTAGCAGAGGGTTGTTTGCTAAAGTTTTTCTTCTTCATTTTCTTATCAAATTTAAATTTTACTTTTTCTTGAAAGAAAAATTAAATTAATACCATAATTACTTTCTTTTTCTAAAAAATAAATATAAAACTCTTTCATATTTGACTAACCTCAATCTTGGGGGAAAAGTTTTGAACCTCTATATATAGAAAACACCCCTTCTCATACCATAGCACAATAACATCCATAATATAGTTCTTAAATAATCTTGTTTAGAGGAGATTTCTCCCAATAAATTTTATGTTTTTCTAATATTAATTTTTAATATGTAGGTCATTTGATCAAACTATATTAATAATATGTTTTTTAGAATAGTTTCTTTGTCATCAAATTTATCGCCAACATGATTTGCAATAATTAACTTCCGCATGCCGTCCTATAAATTTCGAACCCAACAAGTGATATCAGAGTTAATGATTCAACGATCTTGTAATGCAAAGATTCAATGATCCAATTATTTAAATGAGATTAAAGACAATGTTCAAAACGGTTTCAAATCAAATTGCAACCAACTTGGCGAGAATGAAGATTTTTTTGTCCAAAAAAGAGTCTGAAATATTATATGTGGAGACAACTGTCAATCATATTTTCAACAATCCTATTGTTATATCTTTAAAAATAAAGCTTACTTTTAACCCTGCAAAGAACTCTAATATTTTTAACCCGAAAGAGCTCATATTCTTTTAACATAAAAGGCTCCATTTTTTAGCATGACATATATGAATGTTATATGAAGTGAAGATTATGCATATGAACAATGCAAATCATGTTTTTTCAAGAAAACCCAGCCAAAAAAGTATAATTTGTTAAGATTTTTGCCTTGATTTTCTTACCAAATTAATTTTTTTTTTTATTGTAAGAAAAATAAAAGTAATGCCGTAATTACTTTTACTTTTTTCTAAAATAAAAATATAAAACTTTTTCATATTTGGCTAATCTCTTTCTTGGAAAAAAAGTTTTGAACCTCCATAAATAGAAAACAGATCTTCTTATACCATAACATAATAGTACCTACAATGTAGTCCTTAAAGAGTCCTGTATAGGAGAGATTTTTTTTATTAATTTTTAGTATGTAGGTCGTTTGACCAGACCATATCAATAATATATTTTTAGACTAATTTTCTTTGTCATTTGATTCATAGTCAACATAATTTGCAATTATTAGCTTCCGCATGATGCTCTAGCAATTTTGAACCCAACATTGTCATATCCGAAAACATATCGATGTTGTGACAACTTCTAGTGTTCGTAAAGCTAAAGGCACTAAGAGGAGAAGCTGATACTTTTTATGTATATTTAACACCAGAGTTCAGAATGATGCAATTCAAATAGGAAAGGTACAAAAGACGGTAGAAAGGCCTTTGTAGATTTGATTTGTATTAGAGCAGTTTGATGTTCGATAGAAACACCTTTGTAGATCTGATTTGTATTAGAGCAGTTTGAAGTTTGTTCTTGTACAAGGATATTCTCCCAATAAGTTTTATGTTTTCTCAATATTAATTTTTAATATGTAGATCGTTTGATCAAATCATATCAATAATATGCTTTTTAGAATAGTTTTCTTTGTCGTTTGATTTATCGCCGACGTAATTTGCAATTATTAGCTTCCGCATGACGCCTATCAATTTCGAACCCAACAAATGGTATCAGAGTTAATGGTTCAATGATCCTGTAATGCAAAAATTCAATGGTCCAATTATTTAAATGAGATTAAATACAATGTTCAAAGCAGTTTCAAATCAAATTGCAACCAAATTGGCGACAATGAAAATTTTTTGTCCAGAAAAAAGAGTCTGAAATACTATATGTGGAGACAACTGTCAGTCATATTTTTAACAATCCTATTGTTACATCTTTAAATATAAAGGACTCACGAATATATCTTTTAAAAATAAAGCTTATTTTTAATCCTGGAAAGGACTCTTACGCATATGAAAAAGGCGGATCATGTTTTTTTAAGAAAATCCAACAAAAAGAGAAAAATTTGTTAGGATTTTTGTCTTGATTTTCTTACCAAATATAAATTTTATTTTTTATCATATGAAAAATAAAATGAAAAATAAAAGTAACACCGTAACAACTTTTATTTTTCCTAAAATAAAAATATAAAACTCTTTCATATTTGGTTAATCTCTTTCTTGGAGAAAAGGTTTTGAACCTCCATAAATAGAAAACAGATCTTCTCATACCATAATATAATAGTATCCATAATGTAGTCCTTAAAGAGTCCTGTGTAGGGGAGATTTCTCCCAACAAGTTTTATATTTTTTTATTAATTTTTAGTATGCAGGTTGTTTGACCAGACTATATCAATAATATATTTTTTAGAATAATTTTCTTTGTCGTTTGATTTATCACCAACGTCATTTGCAGTTATTAGCTTCCTCATGATGCTCTAGCAATTTTGAACCCAACATTGTCATGTCTGAAAACATATCGATGCCGTGACAACTTCTAGTGTTCGTAAAGCTAGAGGCACTAAGAGGAAAAGCTGGTGCTTTTTATGTATATTTTAACACCAGAGTTCAGAATGATGCAATTCAAATAAGGCAAGTTAGAGAAGATAAAGACCTTTGTAGATTTGATTTGTATTTGAGCAGTTTGAAGTTCGATAGAAAGACCTTTGTAGATCTGATTTGTATTAGAGCAGTTACAAGTTTTATGTTTTTTTATTAATTTTTAGTATGTAGATCGTTTGATCATACCATATCAATAATATATTTTTTAAAATAATTTTCTTTGTCGTTTGATTTATCACCAACATGATTTGCAATTATTAGCTTCCGCATAACGCTTAGCAATTTTGAACCCAATAGTGTCATGTCTGAAAACACATCAATGTTGTGACAACTTCTAGTGTTCGTAAAGCTAGAGGCACTAAGAGGAGAAGCTGATACTTTTTATGTATATTTTAACACCAGAGTTCAGAATGATGCAATTCAAATAAGGCAAGGTACAGAAGACGCTAGAAAGATCTTTGTAGATTTGATTTGTATTAGAGCAGTTTGAAGTTCGATAGAAAGACCTTTATAGATCTAATTTGTATTAGAGCAGTTTGAAGTTCGTTGTACTTGGACAAGGATATTCTCCCAATAAATTTTATGTTTTCTCAATATTAATTTTTAATATGTAGGTTGTTTGACCAAATCATATCAATAATATGCTTTTTAGAATAGTTTTCTTTGTCGTTTGATTTATCGCAGACATGATTTGCAATTATTAGCTTCCGCATGACACCTATCAATTTCGAACCCAACATTGTCATGTCTGAAAACATATCGATGTTGTGACAGCTTCTAGTGTTCGTAAAGCTAGAGGCACTAAGAGGAGAAGCTGATACTTTTTATGTATATTTTAACACCAGAGTTCAGAATGATGCAATTCAAGAAGACGCTAGAAAGACCTTTGTAGATTTGATTTGTATTAGAGCAGTTTGAAGTTCGATAGAAAGACCTTTGTAGATCTAATTTGTATTAGAGCAGTTTGAAGTTTGTTCTTGGACAAGGATATTCTCCCAATAAGTTTTATGTTTTCTCAATATTAATTTTTAATATGTAGGTCGTAGTTTTCTTTGTCGTTTGATTTATCGCCGACATGATTTGCAATTATTAGCTTCCGCATGACGCCTATCAATTTCAAACCCAACATTGTCATGTCTGAAAACATATCGATGTTGTGACAGCTTCTAGTATTCGTAAAACTAGAGGCACTAAAAAGAGAAACTGATACTTTTTATGTATACTTTAACACCAGAGTTCAAAATGATGCAATTCCAATAGGGCAAGGTACAGAAGACTGTAAAAAGACCTTTGTAGATCTGATTTGTATTAGAGCAGTTTGAAGTTCGTTCTCCAAATGGACAAGGTCGGTCACAGCGAAACCATCAGCATTAGTTTCCTCGAATTGCCTGTCAAATTGAGACAACATTAGTGGTATTAGCACTTCAAGAAATAAAAGTGAATTTACGATCAGTACCTTTCTGTTGTTTGTAGCAGTTCTCCAATTTTCATGCTCGAGTATTTAGAGTGCTGCGCACACCTCAGAATGATTAGAAAACTTTCAGCACCAAAAGTTCAAGTAACATTATTCAAGATAACATTAACACCCAAATGATACCGTGGATACATTTGCCAAAACAAATGAATCATGAATGAACAACTGCTCAGAGAATATGCATGTCTAGATAAGTCATTTTAGTCGAGCAACAAGAAGTTTTTTCGTTAGTAGAACAGCAACATGTTTTATGATAATGCACTATGATGGAGAGTATGCATGATTTATAGTTTGGACGTTCCAGTTCTAGAGGTGGCACACCAAAGCTAATGCGTATATTTAGCATCTTCCGACATATTAAAAGAGCAGGAAATTACATGTATTTCTACAATTCATCTGGTAACTCGACTAGATATTTATCTCTGACCAGTTTGGATGTGCAACCCTTTTTTTGGGATTTTTTTTTGTGTGTGGTTGGTGGGGGGGGGGGGGGGGGGGGGCGTTACAAGTTTTAGAGTTACTTGATATCCATCAGAGCGAAGTAACGAGTAACCAAATTACTTACTCAACTATATGCAATATAGGGCCCTAATAACATACCTCTCCGGAGATCTCTTTTTCTTCTTTGATGTGGCTTTTATATCGTTGAAGGATCCCTGTCACACTGGAATATGTAATGTCAGATATGATTGCTTGTGGATAAGTATAAGGAAAATGTTAGGAGCAACAGATCAATTGATGTAGGTTTAAACTAGAGTGCTTCAGAAAATTATGAACATATTTTATGGTGTTCAATCTCTCTTTTGGCACTAGAGGCAGTAAATCATCGAAAATACCCTTCATGGATACCAAAGGGGAAGTCCCTTTTAATTAAGAAGTACAAACTTCAAACAGTATGTGGAAACCTCCTTGGTTTCAATATGGATTAAATTTCCAGACTCTGTGTTTTAAAGCTATACCCGTTATAATTAATAAAACAACACTCACAAAAATAAGACCTACTACAGCTAAAAAGACGTGGAGATTGATATCACCAAGCCACTTATCTACGAGGTCATGATTGACATCCAAATAAAGCTGGTGAAATGGAGAAAGTAGCTTAGGAAGTGGAATATGAAACAATACCCGAGTGTTGAGACCCAAAAAGGGAGAACATCAATGGAAAGAATATTAGAAATATTGCAAAGAATCAACAAGTGGCACAAAAGAAAATGATACTCGAACCTCGCCAAAATAAGATCAAAAAAGTTGAGACAAGAGTAAACGCTAAGGAACCAGCTGCCACAACAAACTCCAACAGTGGTCCCATTCAGGTGAAGACCACTTCTAACTCAGAAGTGGTGGCTAAAGGAAGATCTGATGACAAAATCAGGGAACCCAAAGTTAACATCAACAAAGCCCAATCTAGATATCTAAAAAGATAGCGAGATCTTTTTTGTGAAAGCAGGACCCACTAATGATAGGAATGAGGGAGGGTGACAAGAGGTACATCTTCAGCTACTTTCAAAGCTCAAGAAGTGTTCCAAGAATGGGGTGATGAGTGAAGTTTTGATTCATTGTTTGCTTGTTTTTCTCAAATAACATGCTATATGTGATTCTTATGTGTATTTAAACCATCTGTTTTTGTGAGTGCCCAAGCATGAGCTAGGTCGGATAGATTTGGAAATATCTAGTTAGACCCCGTAGGGCGCATTGTGTTTTTACATTGTTTTACAATATGACATGTTGTGATAGTTTGATTAAATATTTAGTGTTTATTATCACTTGATTGAGTATGCCCTGACAAAGCCGGGTAAGAGGCTAGATAGTTGGTACGTGGATACCAGATAAGAGCTAGCTAAGTTGCTCCGACTCTTCAAATTTGGTGCCGCACTTGTATCAACACGACATGGGTGTGGGATGCGTACCCAATCTAGTCAACTGATTTTGGATACTTTGACCAAAACCAACGGAAAAAGTCCGGATAGATATAATGATTTCTATAATCAAAACAAAAGCTAAGGTGAAAAAGAAAATGAAATATCTTGTATATAGAAATTTGTATGTCTTTTCCTTTTATCTCCTTCAAGGATTATCATCTTGATCAATAATTTTCTCAATTTTTTCACATAATATCTCATAATTTAGGTTTTATAACTCTATTTTTTAGATATTTGAATTACTTTAGCCGAATCCCCCAACCGGTATCCATATTGGGATCCCTATATCTGAATCTTAAAATTTAGACCATGAAGGATGCAACCTCTAGATTAGCACCCATATCGAACACCCACACTCGAGTCCGAGCAACTTAGGGTAAGAGGAAATGGTTACTGCACTTACACTCCGAAGATGGGTAAGATATGAGGTTGATGCCTTGTGTGGGACAGACCATCCATGCACCTATGCTCAATAGCAGTCTATATTGGCGATTTCAGTTCAATTGCTTCACTTGTATATCATTATTATACTTGAATTGGTTTGTTTATTTGCCTTTATGTATTACCAATGATTTCTAAAGACTGGCCCCAGGAGGAAGCTTAGTGTGCAAAATATCAATGATCTTGCTGGATTTTTAGACTAACGTTTATTGTTGTTTAGGTGTGTGCAGGGGGAGCAGGTGGTGATCAAGTAGCTGATCAGTGACTCCAACGATGATCAGTCATTTCAATCGAGGTGACCCTCTATAACATCATGGAGGCCACTTCTTAGTAGACTTAGCATTTCATTATTATCTAGTAGTGTCTAGTATCTTACATTCCAGATATTAGTAGCATCATGACCTGTACACTTGGGGTTGTTGGGCAGACTTATGATTAACTTTGACTTCCGCACTTATTTCATCAGTATGTTAGCATGCTCACCATTTTATCCTTTCTTAAAATGCCCTCAAATAGGGTATATATATTAAAATTTAAAAATTATATATATATGGTTTAAGAATTTATTCCTCTTTATTACTTAATCATCACATGCTTTATCTTAGAGTGTTTACCTTATGAGGAGTAGCTCATCGGGTGCCTTGTTACCGTTTATGTGCCAGAATTGGATCGTGACGAGAAGAAAGGAAGCCATTCAATAAGCTTAGCAAACGTCGACTCAAAAAGGTGAAATCATAGAACAAAATTCAATATTTAAGCCATTGTTGATCATCCTCTTGGATTTGACCTCTCTATAACCCCTCATTTAGATACAAGATCTTATAGATTTTACAAGTGAAAGGTTTATGGGGCATTAAGTTGTTTGCCATGTGATGACCTCGGACCTCCACCTACACCTTCATACATGCATAGCCAAGCAAAAAGGCTACAAGTTATGCTACCTTTTATGAAGCAGAAAGTGTTCATTAATGATCCTTGGAAGATTCCATCTTATGCTACAAAATATTGAAATGGAAGATTGTGGAATGTAGCTGGGAGTTGATTTAGGAAGCCTTGGACTATTGTCATCAGTGGTAGATTTTGTGTTCCTTGTAGATTACCGAGAAAGCGAGACACATACGGTCACGAGAAACTAAGAGTTTGTAAGGCATCATGATCACAACATTATAGGTGCAAGTGGAGAGAAGGACTCCCGATCGACTTTCAAGCATAAAAGCATCACAAGGACATAACACTGAGAACGAATGCATAGGACCTTCGAGCACCATATCACTATCGCGAGACATTAACCACTATGCATCTAAACATCAAGCCTGAGTCATAGGCAATCTACCAAAGGCCAAATACATCGCCAACTCCCTAAATTTGGCACGAACTTTCATTTTGGCACCTTAACTAGCCAGTGTTCATTTTAAATACCTTACTTGCATCAACACCACACCAATCCAAAGACGAAAGGAACTTAATGCGAATCCTAAGGGTTGAATTAGGAGGCAATTTTGAGCTGAAAAAGGCTCGAGTGAAGATCCACAGAATGAACAAAAGTCAAAAATTCTAGAGTGATAGACAAGTGAATGATTGGAATAGAATTGGTGTATGTGCACTAAGGGAGTGATTGGTAAGGATTTGTTGTTACTTATTTGTTTGCTTGTTTCATAGGTATAACTAGCGGTGGAGAACAAACCTCAACTTTTAGAGGTGAACCATCCCCAAGTGATGTTATGAGAGCTCTTATAAAATTGAAGGGAAAATTTGACGTGGACCAAAGGGTGAACAATTTGGAGGAAGTGAAGCTACTCCTTGATTTAGTACAAATGATCTTCAACAAAACCAAGGAGTTGGCACAAGCATAACCCCAACTATTTTTCCGACACAATTACCACCCGATCGACTACATCGAATGTTGCACCAAGGTCAAACCACCCATGTCAAAAGAAATGAATCCTTCCAAGGCTATCCAAGTTGTCTTTCACTAGCCACACTATCCATAGCCACAAACACACCAACAATAACCTTATGAACAACCATAATACCAACACTAGTATGGATGTAAAGACTCGAATTTTCATGAATTATGTGAAATATGTATTTCTGTGTGATTTAATCATTTTAACTCTTCTCGTGGTTACCTTGTGATATTTCTGGGGTGTGGGGACGATTGACACGATTTTCGGTGCATTTCAGTGTGATTTATGTGCAATTGTGATTTTTTGTGGCTTTGAGAGCCTTATAGTTGATTTCGGTTAGTATTTATGGATTTGTGCATCGGATGGAAAAACAAACTGTGCCAGTAGTTCTGGAACGTCGATTTTAGGGTGGTAACATAATTGGCGTGGTTTTATGGCAACTTTTAACTTCGGTTCGAAAAGTTGTGAAATTGAGTTTCGGGGATCAACTTTGTGAAAATGACGTTTTCCCAAAAATCTGATATCGCTATTGAGTCCGGAGCGTCAAATTTGATAGGGTAGCATATTTCGTTTGCATTTATGAGATTCTGGATGAATTTTAAGGGGTCCGCAGAGACTTGAAATTTTCCAAGTCTCAGTTAGTGCACCACTCAGCTGTTCACTCGCTTACGCGAGTCAAATGTCGCGTACGCAACTCGATAATGCAGCCCAAAATGTCGCATACGCGACACCCGCGTAAGCGGTGACAAGATTGCGATTGCGATACCTGCCATTAGGCCACGTACCGCGTATGCGATGCCTGGACCCTAAATATACCTTGATTTTGTCATTTTTACCATTTCTGAGACTTGGAGCACCCTAAATATACCTTGATTTGGTCATTTTTACCATTTCTGAGACTTGGAGCTTAGGGTGTCGTGATTTTGAGCAATTTCTTCCACTTTAAATCTTGGGTAAGCTCCATAACACCTATTTCAACTACTTTTCTTCAATTTTCATCATTTAATTCTAGTTTTTAACGCGGATTAAAAATTGAAAATTAGAGATTTTAGTTCGGAAGGCCTAATACATCTATTTCTTCGATTCAAGCCCCATTTTTACTTGGGTAGATTTCTAATCTTATAATTATCACTTTTCTTTTGATTTCATCTTCAAAACAACTTCAATTCTTGATTTTTAAAATGAATTTTGAGGATTTTTGTTGATAAAGCTTAAACATGATTTTTCTTCAATTTAGACCTCGTTTTTAACTCGTTTTTGCTTGGGTTTTCAGTTGTAGACTCTAGAATTTGATCTCTATAACCCCTTATTGAGATACAAGATCTTATAAATTTTACAAATGAAAAGTTTATGGGGCACTAAGTTGTTTGCCACGTGATGACCTTGAATCTTCACCTACACCTTCAAGGTCATACATGCAGAGCCAAGCTAAAGGGCTACAAGTATATATGCTACCTTTTATAAAACGGAAGGTATTCATCACTGATCCTTTGGAGGATTCCATCTAATGCTACACACTATTGAAATGAAAGATTGTGGAATGTAGCTGGGAGTTGATTTGGAAAGCCTTGGACTATAGTCATCAGTGGTAGATTTTGTGTTCCTTATAGATTACCGTGAACGCAGGACACATAAGATCACGAGAAACTATGAGCTTGTAAGGCATCACAATCACAACATCATAGGTGCAAGTAGGGAGAAGAACTCCCAATTGACTTTCAAACACAAAAGCATCACGAGGACATAACACTGAGAACAAATGCATGGGACCTTCTAGCACCATATCGTTATCATATATTAACCACTATATTAGCATCTAAACATCGAGCCCGAGTCATATAGGGAATCTATCAAAGGCTAAATACATCGCTAACCTCTTAAACTTGGCATGATTGTTCATTTTAAATACCTTAACTAGTGTCCTGCTGTGTTATTTTGACACTTTCTGCTGACATGACAAAGTGAGTATCACACTGTCCTTTTCTCTTTTCTTTTGAATTTTTTCTTCCCACTTATTTTCCACCATTTTCCAAGCTTAAAACTCAAACATATTCATCAATAGTCTCCCAATTGGTGACCAAATTGAATTAATATGAGTTTCTAGGATCGGAATTAATCATACTAAAAAATTGAAACATATTCAAAAATATGTTTTTTTCCTGAAAATTAGAGGATCCATACTCAAAAATCAAATCATACCCAAATGGGTTTCCTTAACAAGAATTGATATGCAATTACAAATTCTCCAAGAAAAAACACAATTTGTTGTCCAAAATTTTTCATACCAAATTTTACTTTTTTGAAAAAAGAAACCTCCCTATCAATACTTTCCAAGCTTCTTCACGTGGTTTTGGTCAAAACAATATTGAAGAAACATGGAGTAACATTTGCAATTCAACTTTTTAGTTGTAATAGTTTTTTGTTTACGTTTTGAGTTTGCTAGAAGTGATTTGGAAAAAAAACTTCAAATAAGTCGTTTGGAGGTATCATGAAGAAGACGGCGCCATGCTAGGGTGGGGATTGGTTTCTACAAAAGATGGAGTCTTCGGGTATGTTGGAGAAGACAACCTTTTTTTTTTTTATTTTGTTGGGGGGGGGGGGGGGAGAGATTGTGTACTGAAAATGTAATTTTTTAAGTAGTCTTGTAATTATGTGGAAAATACCATGTGTCAATTCAGTGGTGGGATTTAAAAATATATGTATTTTAATTTTTCCGGGCTGAAAAATACTTCTTTTCCCTTTTCTTATAATTTATTTTAAATTATTATTTTAAACTCAAATGCTAGATGTCCTCTCTTAACTAGTCATTATGCCATGTCATTCGCGAGTGTACTATACTTTCCTTATAATTTTAGTTGGTACTTGAAAAGGTGTTAAAATGACACAACGGGGCACTTAGTTAAAGTGTTTAAAATATACAATGACTAGTTAAGATATCAAAATGAAAGTTCGTGCAAATTTTAAGGGTTGATGATGTGTTTGGCCTCTACCAAACACTCGATGAACACTAAGCTACAAAATCCCCAAATAATGGTGTTTCTCCGTACTCACTTTTCCCTAGCCAACAATAACACACAAACATCCTAAGAGGCCAACCAAGTAACTCCAAAACACCACAATGATCGAAACAGCCCCCACGCGTCACATGCAATGGTCACAGTAAGGACACACAACTTTCTTTCACCATACCATGAGTCTCAACCTCAAAATAAGCTTTCGAGGCTTAATATAAGCGCATGGACGAAGTGGATATCTCAATTGCCATTTCAAAACACCATGACATTAGACATTTTCATAAGAGTTCTAGAACTTGACATGAAGGCATGATAAGCACATAGCAATGGAAGCAAGAACTAAGAAGTTGATAGGCATGAAGGATACATATCATAGAGAACTCATAGCATTTCATGAAACATGTATTACATAGGCTCATAGAAAGAGGGGAAACCATCAAATGGGAGGTCATGTTATAACGGGAAAAGAAAGGTTTTAAACTTACATACCTCAATTCCCCAATTCCCGACTTACAATTAGTACATTGGATCAGTTCTTCTTCAAGGCTTTAATGATCTACAAGAATGATGATCATGAGAACTCATATTGGGTTGCAGCTAAACTTTCCACAAGTATCAACTGATACTTTGGGCCGATACTAGGTTATTGGCAATTTATGTAATAGCTTAGCCCTAGTATAAATACTCCAAACCATAAACTATTTTGATAAGCTTGTTTTAAATTTGGAGATTCAACTTGTGAGATTAAGAGGTGATCTTGGATTTGACTTTCAATTTTCCCAAGGATTTGCTACAGGTTAGCTTGCTCTTAAGGATTTTAGTAATCTTAGGTGCTTGCTTGATTGTGTTTGAAGTGATTAGGATTTATAATTCAAATCATTGCTACTATTTTATCAAATATTTTGCCTAGCTATCTTTTACTTACTTTCTTAGATTAAATCTTTCAATTCCAATCTTGTTTATTGTTATCATTTTGGTATCCTCTTGGACTAGTGTATATGTTTACATGCCCTATCTTTGATGAGACTATATGAAATCACAAAAAGAAAGCGTTCTTTAGTTTTTCAAATTTGAATATGAGCTTTCTTTAATTTTTCAAATTTGAATATGAGTTTAATCAGGAAAGAGCCTTTGGATCGGGATCCACAACTATGGATTCCAATTATTCTTTTTCCTTTTGGCTTTCATCGATTAAAAGGCTCTGGGAGTTTTTTTAGTGGATTATATTGACATTGCAACTAATTTATATAAGTGTTCGATTTACTTGTGGCTAATAATTTGAATTTGAGCTAGAAAATTGCCAGGACCACTATTATTGAAAGCTACAAAGTTGGTTTGACTTGAATTTGGGATTTAATATGTGGATTTGAGTATTTGTTGTAAAAATTGCTTGGAAACATTTCTAAGAACTCATACTCAATGTTTGTAGTTGATAGAGTCCATTCTAATCAAATTTGGGTTAAGAAATCTGAAAAATGAAGCAACTACCTACTATGTGAAACCTTGATAAACTTTCGAGCCCACGACATTCAACACTGCAATTGTGAATGCCCAAGTTCAATGGTGGTTTAGAGTGTTGCTACAAAAATTTCCGTAGCGAAAACCTGTATCTAGATTTGGATGCCCACAATTCAACAATTGTGACAGAAATTCAATTTTGGCTATGAAGCGATAGTTCTCCATTGTCACGAGAACCATTCCATGATAGCAGAAAAACATTCCGGCAGAATTCTGATTCACGGTAGGCGGAAAAAGTTCAACACACTATTTTTCATTTCAAATCTGTGATTTATCACTCCTTTTTCATCTCTTTTGGTTATTCGAAGCTATTAACATGTTGTAACTTGTTTCTTCTACTGTTTAACTAGTTCTTAGGTGGTAATTACTCTATTTCATACTAATTTTTCTTGAAGCTTTTTACCTTTTGTATTCGTTGAGACTTCATTGTTTCAAGTTTTACTTAACTTTAAATTGACAATGCTTGCTTCCGCATCAACATCAACACCACTCCAATCCGAAGATGAATGGATCTTGATGTGAATCCTAGGGCTAGAATTAGAAGGCAATTTTGAGCTGAAAAGGGCTTGAGTGAAGATCCAGATAGAGAACAAAAGTCAATTTCTAGAGTGATAGACAAGTGAATGATTGGAATAGAATTGGTGTATATGCACTAAGGTTCAGTTGGTGAGCATTTGTTATTAATTATTTTTGCTTGTTTCATAGGTATAACTAATGGTGGAGAACAAACCTCAACTTTTAGAGGTGAACCATCCCCAAAGTGATGTTATGAGAGCTCTTATAAAATTGAAGGGCAAATTTGACAATGTGGACCAAAAAGTGAACAATTTGGAGGATGAGAAGCTACTCCTTGATTTAGTACTAATTCTCTTCAACAAAACCAAAGAGTTGGCATAAGCATGACCCACACCATTACCACCCAATCGACCACATCGAGTGTTGTACCAAGGTCAGACCACCCACGTCAAAAGAAATGAATCCTTCCAAGGCTACCCAAGTCGTCCTCCTCTAGATCACCACACTATCCATAGCCACAAACACACCAACAATAACCTTATGAACAACCACACACTATCCATAGCCACAAACACACCAACAATAACCTTATGAACAACCACAATACCAACACCATTAGAGACAACCCTACCAATAACCATATTAAGCACCAAGACAACAACCTTTAAGGCAAGCAATGAAGTTTTTTCATCAAGAACCTCAACCAGCATAAAAAGATCAGTAAACCTTGAAAAGTAGAAGATAGTGCTCAAAATGATATAACATAGAAAGTTTTACTAGGTTATCGAAAACATAGGTTCAACCATGATGAACATAAAAGAGGATTGAACCCATCACCGCCCCTTTTCCAACTTCTAAAAGAAGCAGTGGCTTGAAATAATAATTGGATTGGGCAACAAAGAGAGTGAGAATTTTTTAAGTCAAGAACAAGTCGAATGCCATAGAGGTCAAGCACGATATCTGTCAGTTTGAAAGGTTTGCCAATATTTGGTGGGTATGTTACAATAGACAAATTAAGAAACCAACAATGCTAGGTTTTGTTACTAATTGGAATGAAATGAGGATGCTATGAAAAGAATTTCCAATGGTTATATGGTTGCAGGAACTCAAAGTTTCCAAGATAGTAATGAACAAGGACAAAATTGGTGTAATGTAGTGTCGATGCAAGCTTTCATGTGCTTCTAGGACGACATTAACAATATGATAAAGAAGCAAGGTATAATGGAAACAAACTAAAAAGTAATCTCATGTTAAAATGGTAGTGAATTCACTTTTTAACCTTTTAACAGTACTACAGGTTGCTCGGGATTATAAGAAAATGGATGGAGCGCAAGAAAAGGTATACGTGAGCAAGAGAGAGAAGTGAGAAGAGTGGCACGTCAAGAGAGGTAACAAGTTGTTGGGTTCGAATCGAGAGGGCGTCATGCGGAAGCTTAAAGTTTGCAAACCATGAAATGATAAATCAGACGACAAAAAAAACTAAACAAAAAACATAATATTAATATGTTTTGGTCAAGAGACCTACCTATTGAAAATCTAATATCAAAAAACATTAAACCTATTGGGAGAAATCTCCCCTTAAATAATAAAAATTGTTTTTGTGACTACTAGTGAATTGACTCTCTTTGCCAAGTATTGTTTCTATTATTTTTCAAGAAAAGGAAGATGTCATTTCCACCGAGTTGCCAAGGGAGTTACCACCTTTGAGGGGAATCAAAGGTCAGATTGACTTTGTTTGGGGCTCTCAACTTCCAAATCAAGCAGCATATAGGAGCAACAAAAGCAAGTAGATGACCTCTTGAGATTAGGCTCATGAGAGAAAGCTCGAGTCCTTGTCTCATGCATGTGATATCGTGCCAAAAAGGATGAAAGTTGTCGAATATGTGTTTATTCGAGAGCTATCAACAAAATCACGGTGAAATTGTCACCTTGTACCGTATGAACCATGTGAGGAAACCTTTCATTGTCATGTTTGTTATTTTATTTTGATGATATTTTTGTGCCTTCTAGATGAACTGGAGGATTATTGGACACCTTAGGAACAATTTTGACGTTATTTGAATATAAGAAGCGTTATACTAATTTAAGAGCCATTAGGAGATCGGGATCACGATATTACAGATTCTAATGCGGAGAAGGACTCCGATCCCCAGTTGATTTTCAAGCGCAAAAGCATTGTCCATCATGAATACAGGATATACTGAGTGAGAACATTCAGAAGGACCTTCAAGCTTTTTAATTAGTGAGGTTTGAATTGCCTTTGTAGGAGAACAGGATATAAAAGCTTTTTAATTTTTAATTCAAGAACATTATATAATTTAGCCTTAATATAAATATTATAAACCTTAACTTTATTTTAAATAGCTTTTTATGAATTTTTGAGATTTGAATTGCCTTTGAATTATTTGACTTAGCTAGGATTTGCAAGAGGTGAGCTTTCTCTTGAGGATTCTAGTAGTGTTAGGTCCTTAACACGTACCAGAATAAATCTAGGGAAAATTTTGACATACTAATAAGCTGCCCCTTTTCGATAAATACAGGCAGGATAAAGTGGGATATATCCGAATTAAATCTAACAAAGTATATAGTCTAATTTGTACTTAATTTTGAGATTTCACACCTTACTCCATACAACTTGATATTATTTTCGATAAATAACCGCGGGATAAGGTGGGATGTATCCAAATTAAATCTGACAAAGTATATAATCTAATTTTTACTTAATTTTGAGATTTCACATCTTACTTCATATAACTTGAAATTATTTATCCAACCCAAAGTGTTATATACCTGTTGGTGTTGGAGAATTCATGGAGTCTGCCAGCACCATTGTTGGAGATTATAACAACTCCAACATCAACATCACAGAGAATTGAGAGTTCATTGGCTTTCTTCATTAGACCTTTTCTGCGTTTACAGAAAGTAACTTGCCTACAATTTTTGTCTTGAATTTTCTTAATTTCCAACTTCCTTCTCCCCATTTTCTTCTTCTTTTTGAACCCTAATCCAATATTTCCACAAGTTTCCATTATGGTACAGTTTCCATTTTTGTTGTGCTACTCGAATCTCCATGTGTCCCATTCTCTATCTTTTCATGCTTTCTATATGCTTCCTCCTCCTTTTTTTTCAAGATTCTGTACTAAGATTTTTATGAATAGTGGTAATTTTATCCAGAAGTCCGATGGACGAAACAAAAATAAAAAATGAAAAAAATTAGATGACATGTTGGATACAATATGTGGTGAGGGGACAATTAGATGAAAGTTGGCTCATTACGTGGCAACAGCTGTTTAAGTAAGGAAAATTTTATCATGGGCCTCATAAACCATGTAATTACATGTACGAGACCCTTTACAAATTGATACATGGAGCTTGTGGTCCCACTTATACAACAAATTTTTTTAGTAGTTTCTCTCTTTCATTAATCTATTTCTTTTATTTTTCTTTTTTATTTATTTTGATTCTAACTTTCTTTTTTTTCTTCCGTATAATAGTCTTCTTTTTTTTTTTTTGGTATTTTCTCTTTTTATCTTTTTGGTGTTAAGCTAAATTTTTAATTAAGGAAATAACCCTGTTTTGGTTTAATATAAATTTTAAAAATAATATTATATGTATTTAAAACAAAAACATCATATATTTTTTTCAACTTTGCATTAAATAACATATTGAGCTAAGAAAATATACTATATAACAGTGTAACACCCCAAAATCTGAGATCTCGGGATGCCACACGGTGCTCCGAACTACAAGTAGTCTTGAGCTAACTCTGGCTGCTTTCTACTAAGTCTGGGTCTTAAAATAAAAGAATATCAATGAAAAATCATACTAAATGCGGAAGTCAATCTGAAATAACTGGGTATGTTTGAAACATACTAATCTCAAAAGTCTTGGTAAAACAATACTGAAAACGTGAATACTGAAACAAAATCTGAATATTAAATCTGGTAGTCCGACAAGCCTCTACTAACTGAAACTAGAAATCCACTGGGACAAACCCCTACCTGACTCAAACTGTCTGAAATAAATATTGAATCAACAACCAATAAACTGGAAGCCTGAAATAATTAAGTCCCCGAACTATGAGGACTTACCAACTGCGGAGATGTAGATGAGATGCTCGAAAATTACCCACGCTACTGAGACTGAGCACTTGAACCTACATTATGAGACAATGTAGCACATAGACGTATATGTGGATCAGTACTTTGATGATGTACTGAGTATATGGGGTGAATGCAATAAGTAAGCAATATCATCACAATTTACAGAATCATGCATGCTAAATATAAATGACTCACATAGGCTTTAGTAAATCTGAAATCTAAAGATCATAAATCATGAATAGTAAAACACATAATATAAATCTTGTGAGTCATTACACTTAGTTCTGAAATCTGTATTCTATTCTTATTCTCAAATCATATAGGCTAGGTGAAATCTGAAAACTTATTCTACATGGAAAAATACTTTATCTGAAGGGAATTCTTTCAAAGCTTTTCTTTACTAGTAGGGAAATACTCAAAATTATTTATTTACTTTTACTAGCAGGGAAGTTTTCTTAACCAACATAAACCATGTGAGCATTCGTGGAGTCCAACGTTCTTGTTCCCCTAAGGAGGAATCCTTAAGTTGGGGAGAGGAGTCATACTCTTGCCAGGGAGTATAACCTACTTTCCATGTGATCGATCACAAGCTAAATCTTTCATCCATATAGAAATGAGAATAATCTCATAATTTGTACTTACGTTGGCTATGTAGTTCTGTGGAAGATAGGGCACTCTAATCCCACACTTCCCGATTGGTGCTAAATACTACTCCCTTTTTAGTCTTTATGCTCATTCTATTGAAAATCCACTTTAAACTAGTATAATGGTTCATTATGAAACCAAAAATGCTTTTATCTAAGTAAATCTGTAAATACAGATGATCTAAATTCTGTAAAGTTAATTCCATAGCTAAATCAATGATCAAAAGATCAAAGCTTTTTCTGAAAACTGGAAATAATCTGCTCATAAGATGTTTAAAGCATCATCTTTCATGAAGTAATGCTATTCAATCTTGGGATAATACCCCATGCATAAATCTCATGTTAAAACATCAAATTGCTCATGCTTGATAATGTAAACATTAAGAAATTAATTCAAAATCTGAAAATCTCTGCATTATGTATGAAAATATGAACATAATCATGTGATTCAACTTCTAAATCATTGGAAACATCATAAGCTTATAAATAACAATGATAGGTATAAACCCTAACTTCAATTTCATGATAAATCACATAAAATTCAGTAAATTTGTAATTAAAACAAATTTTGGGCACAAGGATAAAAGAATTATCCTTGTTGAAGAACCTTACATATCTTAATTGATGATCTTTGATGAAAAGTTTGAATCTTGGATTCCTATTGATGCTTTGGAGATGAATCCTTAGAGTTCTTGTATTTGAAATCCTTAATCTTGAATTTCCTTAGAGAATTAATGGAGGAATTTGAATTCTCAGGGGGTAAGTTTGATGAGCTAGGGTTTTTTTTTTAGAGAAAAGTGATGAAATAAGCATAAAGTCCTTTGGTATATGCTTAATGATGTGTTTTGGATGGATTAGGGGCTGGGTAGTCTACCAAAATACTCTTTTTAAACTCCTAAATAGAACTGAAAAATGATCAAAATTCCCGATTTACTGGGCCACCGCGACGCGCCACTATCACGATGGCTCACTAAAAAAGGATGAGCGGGAACTGGGCGTTCACTGCGACACACCACAATCGTAGTGCCCCCTTGAATTGCCATTTTGGCCCTTGGCGCAATGCACCAGCATCGCGTAGTCTCACTGGAAAATGCCAAATGTGAAATGGGATCACCGCGATACGGGGCTTTTGCGGAGGGCCACTGGAATTTAACAATCACCATTTCAACTCTCTCCGCGACGCGCTAGGTGCCCAGGTGGCATACTGTCAACTTAAAAGTGTCATAACTCCTTCACCGAGTGTCGGATTTGGGCGAATCTTATATCGTTGGAAAGCTTATTAAATTTCCTACACAATGGGAGGTCTAAATCTTGAAAATTCCACATGAAATAATTATTATCTATTTCGTAAGCTATTCTTTAACATTCTAGGGATGAATTCAAGCTAAGAAAAGTATGGGATATTACACACAGTTATTTCAAGTGAGATGTATATCACAAGAAATTAATGCTATAGACACTTTTTCATCACTAGCCCTCAATCAAAAGCTAGCTCGATTCAAATCGACAAGTAATTAAAAGACAAGATTGGGTGAAGTAAGGGGTAGTATAAGGGTAGTTAAGTCATCAATCTCTCCTTATTCATTCTATAGGGCGTCGCTGTGGACCAACAATTGTCACGACCTAGACTAATGGACCGTGCGGGCACCTATGCTATTCTAAGTAGCTAGGAGAACCCATATTACCTAACTAAAAGTATGCGAAAGACTTCTGTTTTTAAGGAAATATAAAGTAAATTAAATACTAATAAACAAACTTTTTACAAATATTTCTTACAAATGTTCTTCACTATCCCAAGACATGGTCAGACATGTACAAGGGCTACCTATTACAACATAGACTGACAATGAAATAAATAATACAAAGACTCTAACATCTGCCAGGAAGAAAGTACAGAAGTTAGTGCTGAATATCGTCATCCATCTAGTAACTGCAACTAACCTGCATCCAGTCTACACTCCAAGAAGGAATGTAGAAGAGTAGGGTCAGTACAACCACACGTAATGGTAGGCATCATCGGCCGACCATGTTAGTTCATATAATCATAAAATAGAATTAAGTAGAATAAATAATGACATCTTTAATGGAATATAATTCAACTAAGGTTGTAAAAATATTATTACTTTACCTGTATAAGTTACAGCATCCAACTACTCTTCCAACTCCATCAATATTACATTCGCTACTAACATACTCTAGCCTCATTAGTTCACACCATCAACCACAATCCAATGCTAATACATCACTATTCCTCTTTATTCACCTTATCTTACATCACTATTCCTCTTTATTCACCTTATATTTTTTATTACTAATATTCACAGGAACAAACCCATAATCATAGACAACCCATACTAAACTCTCGGGCTAACAACCAAATGCTCTATTATAATATTAAAGATTAATAACTAGCCATTCTGGTAAGCTACGATTAAAACACGTATAAATGAAGAAAGTCAACCAATATATAAGTAAGTACAAAGTTTCACTTTTTCAAATACATATCACACAATCAAATACCCAATGAATCAATAATACAACAATACCAAATCAAACCGTGCTCACAAACAAGCCACATAACCATCAAGAGTATTAACCATACTGTAAACATACACATAACACAAATATGTACACACATGCTATGAGACTTATTTTTGCCCAAATAGTCATGACCGGCAGGGAATAATCTATGTTCATGTACCGTACGCGTGGTACCTGGTCCAACATATACATATCTGTACCGGCGTGGTACCCGATCCAATATATACATATCCGTACCGGCATGGTACCCGATCCAATATATACATATCCGTAGTGTGGTACCTGATCCAAAATATACACATCTGTACCGGCGTAGTACCCGATCCAACATATACATATCTGTATCGGCATGGTATCCGATCTAATATATACATATCTATACCGGCGTGGTACCCGATCCAAAATATAGATATCCGTACCGGCGTGGTACCCAATCTAACACATACATAACCATACCGGCGTGGTACCCGATCCAACATAAATAAGTATTATCAATATTAAATTTACACAACCTCACAGCATACAACACAATGTACCAAGTTTACAAGTACACTTAAAGTCATAAGACAATTCCATCAAGTAAATTTTCAATAGTCATTTATACACGTATCAACAATCCAAACATCAACAATTTCAAGCATGTCTGAATACCAATCAACAAGTATTCGTAGCATTACTTTAAGGAGTTATCATTATCAAACAAACCTCTCATAGGCAAAGTTAATAAACCACCATTATCACCAATTTAGCCTCTCATGGGCATCCAATAGATATAGTATTTTTATCAATATCAAAACAAGAATATCATAAAATAAATCACAATTTAATTCTTACACATACAAGTCACTATTGAAGCCTTAATTACTCATTAATTATTAAAAGTATCATTGTCTTCTTAAATACTGCAATTTGAGTTCTAACATCACCACCTATAACTAACACATTCACACGTATCATTATCCTCTACCTCTTTCCACATAATGCAATCATCATACTAATTCAAGTCATCTATCCCTTAGATATTACTATGCTCATCAATATTCGATCTTAGCATAATTCTCCTCATCATATTATTGCATAATACATACAACCTAATACCATTACAACTCAACTAGTCTCATCACAAGAACAACTAAAAAAATATCATATTCATATACTACGTTTATAACAATCTCTTTTCGGGCATAACAAAAAATATCATAAATATTACATAATCAATCAATAATATAGTTTCGGGATTAAAGTTAAGTGCTCGTGTCTTTACCCATCTCAATTCCATACCCGCAGGCCTAAACATGCTTTCTCCCATCAATACTAAATTATGAAAATATAAAATAACACAATCTTCTACTCATTAAACCTAGCCTACCTGGACGCCAATCTTTTGAATGAAGCAAGCCGCAATAAGAATGTTATTTTTTTGCCTTCATGCTTGGAATAATCAAGCAATAATAAGAGTAATTAAATAATTACTCTTCAAACAAACATCTTGGGGATTCAAAATCACTAGTTCTATCCTTAATTCAAGGTCTATATCACCCCACAAATTCAATTAATCATTAATTAGCTCTTTCAAGCTTAACTCATCTCCATTAATGAAGCTTTTATACTAAAGGTCTCATCTTTACGGAATTCAAGGTTCCTAACCATCAAAATTCATAATCTAGTTTATGAAATTCATGATAGGAATCTTTAATTTATAATTTAGAATCAGCTCTAGATCATATTAAAAACACCCATGAGTATTCCCTAAAACAATTCCACCATTAAAGGTCTTTCTAAGGATTCTAAGATATTAAAGGATTAAAAGACGAAAAAAATAATGGAAAAACTTACCTCCACGAAGGAATTTCACCTTAAGCTTTGGGAAATCACCTCTCTAGGGTTAGGGAATGAAATTTGAGATTTTTAGACCTAAAATACGGCTGAAACTGATTTAAATATAACTAGAATTTTCGCTACAGTGAAATCCCGTTTTAGCTCGGATAGTGCTCAGTAAAACACTCATAGCTTTTTACTTCAAATTCAGATTGAGGAACGGTTTATTGTGTTGGAAGGAGAACTCAGAGATCTTTGATTTGATAGGTAATGGGACTCCTAACTCCTTATATTCTATGAGAAATGATCATTTGAAGTTTGCCCTAATAACAACTCATATAGAAACTGTATCGGAAAGAAAGTTTTATACTTAACTTTGTGTTAGGGATATTGTATGACCTTAATTAATAGCTAAAGAAATTTCAAACTAAGTTATTAATATTAGAACTCATGAATAGTTAAATTCATCGAGCTTGAGTCTATCTAGACACATCCGAAGGCTAAAATCTTTGCCGAAAAATTTAAGGTGACATAATAAATAAAATATTGGCTAATTTGGATCCAAATTAATATTGAGGAATGAATTTATCACGAATAATTTAGTAACGACGAAATGGGTCATTACAACAATTCAACAAAAGGATAGAAATGATGATTAACAATTTAAATTATTTAAAAGACAAATAAAAAGATTTTGATAAAAAAAGATTCATTAAATTTTAAAATTTTAATTATGCTACATAATTTGAGACAGACAAAATAATAAATAAGTCAGTATGCTCAATGCCTAGTGACATATTTGCTTAAAACAATTGATTACTCCAAATTTCTACATATTAATTAAGGGGTCGTTTTCTAGCTTTAATTAATAAAGAGCTGACTTATACATATATAATTGGAATATAAGTTATACAATCAATCAATCTATCTATCTAGAGAAAATTAAAGGAAAGGTGTATTTTAAGTCTAGAATGAAGGATTAGTGACATTGACCAACTTAAAGGGTCAAACATAATTAGAAAACTTGATTAAGTTAATTGTGGAATTGATTAATATTTTTCAAACTTTCTAATATTTTCAAAAATACAAATCAACCACACCCCTCTTCAATCCAAATTATCGACCATCTCTCCCCTTTCTCTCGACAGCTTCTCTCAACCAATAGTTCTGCAAAGTTCTCCTTTCAATTCCCGACGACTTCAACCTCTAAAAACAAATAGTTGGGCTTTGAGTTCTTTTTTGACTTCAATCATCAATCGACGTGACAGTCTTGCTCTCCAGCCACAACAGCTTTGAATTCTTCATCGTTCCTTTTCTTCTTCACAGGTAAAAATTTATGGCCTTTTTAGTTTTAAAGAAAATGAGAAACTTGAGCCAACTTATCTTATAGTATTGGTTAATAATTTCAATATTTGTTGCTTTAATTTGAAATGCGGTTTGAATAAAACCCTAATTTTTGGTATTTCTTCTGTTCTGTTCTCTTCTCTTCTCTTCTCTTTTCTTCTTTCTCTTTTGTTATTTGATTTCTAAGTTTAATTTATTGCACCCGTTGCTGAGTTGGTTTGTTCTTGTTCTTGGTAAAAATGGTAATATTGTTGTTTCTCTGTTGAATAAAATCGTTCTACTATTTTTTCCTCTAATAGATTATCCATCTGGTGCAACATATTATCTATCTGATACAAAAGATTTAGCTTATGATGATGCAATAGATCAACCATCTACTGCAATAGAGGAATTATCAGATTAAAATTTTGATGCAACAGATTAAGCATTTGATACAATAGGCTAACCATCTGATGCAATAGATTAATCATCTGATGCAACAGAGGAACCATTAGATAGAAAATTTGATGCAACAAATTTAACATATGATGCAATCGTTTAACTATCTGATGCAACAGATTAACCATATGTTACAACAGATTAACCATATGTTGCAATAGATTAACTATCTGATGCAACATATTTACTATCAGATACAATAAAGGAACCATCGAATTAAAAATATTACGTAACAAATTAACCATTTGATACAACAGAGGAACCATCGAACTAAAGATCTGATGCAGCAAATGAACCTCTTGTTGGATAAAATCCTATCAACTCTTCCAATAGGACATGTCCAAGACTTGATTTTTCCTATTGACCATTTATCTATCATGATAGATAACCCTTTTATTGGAATAAATCTAAATAATATTGACAGTTGATAACTATTCCAACAGATCACTCATATGCTGCAATAGATATGTGACCTGTTTCACAGACCACTCATCTTTCTCAACAGATAAGTGATATATTTTGTATTGTCACAACAGATTACTCAGTCATTGCTATAGGTTAATTAACAATAGATCACTCATATATTGCAACAGATGTGTGATCTATTGCATAGACTATTCCCTTTCTCAATAAATGAGTGATATATTTTGTATTATCGTAATAGATTACTCAACCATTACTATAAGTTATTTAACTATTCTAACAGATCACTCATATATTGTAATAGATGTGTTATCTATTGTATAGAACATTTATCTTTTTTCAATAAATGAGTGATATATTTTGTATTGTTGTAATAGATTACTCATTCGTTGCAACAGGTTATTTAACTGTTACAATAAATCACTTATATATTGCAACAGATGTGTGATAAATTACACAGACCATTTATTTATCTTAAAATATGAGTGATATGTTTTGTATTATTGCAATAGATTACTCATCCGTTGCAACATGTTAGTTATTTGGTGCAACTGATAACCTAGCTGGTGCAACAAATGATCCTTATTTATATGTTTATGGGTGGTATCCCAAGGGCATAAGCCTATCATGGGTCGATCCCAGTTGATATGTACTGGAGGCAGCCTAATGGTCACAGTATAGTACAGTAATGATTACAAGGATGATAAGAACGAAGGTAAAGCTCGAGAGCTTCGAATGACTCCTATTATTTGTGCAAACAGGATTGCATAATCAAGAGGTGAATTCTAAGGTATGTTATTTACTATTTTGCATATTATATTTACTGTTATCATTTCTGAACGATGCATTAATCAACTATAATATTTTTCTTATGTTCCTATTAATTTTAGATAATATGGCTCCCAAAAAAACATAAATCGAATCAAGTCTATGTAAAGGAACAAGTGAAGCAGCTAGGCTACATCCACCATTCTATGATCTTGCTTTACAAATATTATCTCAATCAGGAGCAGAATATGATGAACACGGGGAGGAGGAATGTTTCAAAAGAGATAATCCAAATGTTAATATCCCTTCCTCCAAAGAGTTGGTTAAAACCTTCAGCATTGATTATTTTCTTATGAGAATGCAGTGCAATGGTGCCACAGATTTAATGGGTGATTTTGTGGTTAAGGCAGCCATGGGAAAATCTTTCGACGCCTTCAGAAAAATACTTTGAGAACAAAAATTGGATGCTTATTTCTGGGACAGCTGCTTTAGGAAATATCTTGATTTGTTGGAGGACAACAATGCTTGTTTCCAAATGAAAATGGTATATGAACTTCTCAAGAGTAGGTTTATGTATGAAAGTAAAGATAAGATGGATGAGGTATGGATAAATTACTGTGGCATGCCTATTTGTTTTGGTTGGAAGGAGTTTGTTATAGTTACTGGACTAAAATGTTATCCTCCTTCTCCTTCTTATGTTATACCTATTCTAACCCCAAAAAAGCACCCCGCCACCCAAAAAAGGTAAAGACAAGTCGTGTGATCGTAATGAACTGGTGTCCATTGTTGTTCCAATCTTCAAAAACAAAAATTTGATACAAGCGTTGAAAGGTAAAAGAATTTTAAAGAAGCACAAGTAGTCATTGTGCTTTGTTTTATTTGTACATATTATTCTTTGGGCGAGAGACGTTAACGACAACATAAGCGTTGGTTTAATAAAGCTCTCCGAGGATCTTGAGGCGTTTAACTGCTATCCTTGGGGTTATGAAAGCTTTAAAATGACTGTCAAATATTTGTTGACTTCATTAGCGCCAAAGATAATCAACTTATATGGCTTTTCATGGGCTTTCATGGTAAATATATCTTTTTTTATTATGATATCATTCATTATTTTTACTCAATAATGGTTTTGATTTATTCACACTATTTTATAGGCTTGGGTGTTTGAAGCCATTCCTTATTTGAGACAAAAATTGAACTACAAGGAAGAAGTTTTCGATCCAAGAATCTTGAGATGGTATTCGGCCAAAACTGATAAAAATACAAAATTTCTTGATCTCTTTAACCCCTCAAAGGATGCAGTAAGTATAATTATAATTAAGTTTTTGTTTAAATTAATGATTTTTTTGAATAATTTAATTATCATTCTAATATATGTAATTATTTATGTTAGATTGTGCATCCATCGCTAGTTTCGACCAATTGAGAGTTGAAGATGTTATTTTTCCTTACTGTATGATATGTGCAAACTTTATTAGACCCTAAGGTCATTGACAGAATAAAAATTAATTGTTTGGAGCAACAACCATTACAAGAAAAATAATTTTGGAGGGTGGGCTTGTTGTTGTTGATGGTCTTAGTGGTGTTGGAGTTGTTGGTGCTAATGATGCTCCTCTTACAGTATTTAAAATAAACTATTATGAGCATGATTATACTGGTTATACAGATTTTGCCTCTCCCAGTGAATGTTCTGCATACAATTGTCGAGATTAGATGGCGAAACATGATGTAGTGATTAATGCTATTAATACATGAACTATTTCTGTAAAGGAATTGACATCTAAGAGGGGTGTCATTCCATCAAAGAGGATTTTATATCTATCTACTCCACTAGATATTAAGGCTAAGAGAAAAAGGAAAGTAATTTTCAAGGCATTATTAAGCATCCAAAAAATGAAATTGCAACTTCTTTGTCCGTGTGTTGCATTGAGCAATGTACAATGGCCAAAGGAGAGCAACACGAGCTGAAGAAGGCAAATATATATGTCTATTCCAACTAACAAATAGACACATACCTGTTACAACAGATGACACATCTGCTGAAAATTATCAAACAAATATATACATCTGTTACAATAGTTGACTAACTTGTTGCATCAACTCATCTATTTTAGCAAATCAAACAACTTTTCATACTACTTTTATTTATACCAATAGATGACCTATCTGCTGCAATAGATGAGTCATATGTTGAAATATATGGTTCATCTATTGGAAATTATCATACATGTTTTCCTTATGTAGAAATTTGTCCCAACAGTTGATTCATCCATTGCAACAGAAATATAATCTATTTGGGATAATTTTAAATAGGAAGAAGACCTATTTGATTTGCTAGAACAGATGAGTTATCCTTTTCCGTTTTATTGCATCTCTGTGATTAGCATTGACCAATTCTGACTTTCCAAGTGGATGTAGAAGCTACTACTGAACAACATTGATAATATGCTACTCTTTTTATGAAAATACGGAAAACAAAAAGCGCAGAAACCGTACGTAAGCGACAATAAAGATTCACAACGACCAAAGCCGAATTCCATAGCACCGGATGGAGAATAACTTGTCCATATTGAGTAGATCTTTATAGCCTCAGTATATTAAAGTAATAACCTCACCCCTCCTTAGGAATTCTTGACATTAATACTTAAATTGTTGATGTATTCGTTGAGGTCTATACCCATAACAATTTTTTACATTTTATTTATTTGTTGATTTATTTCAGCTAATTTCTGAAGGCTTCAATTTATTTTATTTTGTCTATGAATTTTATTTTTTTTGGATTTGAAATTACTAATTGAAATGGAATACTAGATTCAAATATTGCAATAGATAATGTATCTATTGCAACAGATGTCATATCTCTTGCAACAGATAACATATCTGTTGGAAAATATCTAATAGATTTAGACATATGTTGCAACAGGTAGGTAATCTGTTGGAAATTATCAAATAGGTCTTTCCACTATTGCAATAGCTAGACTTAGATAGAAATATCGACATAATGCAACAGATAACCAACTCATTGCAACAGATAAAACTATATGTCAGAACAGGTAGAATTTTTATTACAACAGATGGACAGTATGTTGCATTATAAAAATTCAATTTTTATTAAACATAAAACATTGCCACTACATGTAAAAAAGTGAAAGTGACTTGAAATAAAAAAAGGCAGAACCTATCGATAGTGTTCAGTTTAAACACCTAAAATAAAATAGGCATTAAGTAGACAGTGTTCATTTTAAACACGTAAACTAAAATAGGCATCAATTATATCAATTTGTCTTTTTTTGCCCTATTGGTTGCTTGCGTGTAATTCACGTAGCCAAGGCTCGTTGAACCCTCATTTTTGCTGATTTGGCCCAAACGGTTATTTTTCTCTTATTTTATATATTCATCTTCCTCCTAAAATTTAACCCTAAATTCCAAAATCTTCATTTTTTCTTCATATTTTTTTTCTCTATCCAAATTCATCTCGATTATTTTTTTTTTGCATATTTTTTCCATTTTTTCAACTGAGCTTGACAATGTCGAGCTCATCTTCCACTATTTTTTGTGACAAAGATTTTCTATATTGTAAGTGTGGTCATGAAGCTCTATTGAACACTTTTTGGAATCAACAAAATCCAGGTCGTAGATTTTTTACTTGTAATATTTCAAAGGTAATATTTTTTTTTATTTAATTAGTTGATTACTTATTGATTTGTAATTATTTTGTAATTGTGGTCTTGTTTTTATAGAAGTTGGGTATGTGATTACTCTGATTGGTATGAAGAACGACACCTTGTACAAGTAAATCGAGTAATCTGGGGTTTGTTGAAGAAAATCAAGGATTTTGAAGAGAAACAAAATTGAGTAAGAAGATACTACATTGTTGGCGTTATGGCTACTAGTTTGGTGGTGTTGGACATATGGATATTCAAACCCGATTGCTGAAATTTTCATGGTGGTGTATTTGTATTTACTACTAGTTAGATGTCATTGAGCTCATGGATATTCAAGCGTAATTGTTGGAAAATATCAAACAGATTTAGACATATATTTCAAACAGTAGGTCTATCTATTAGAAATTATCAAATAGGTCTTCCTACTGCTGTAATAGATAAGACTATATCAACATAATGCAACAGAGAACCAACCTATTGCAACAGATAAAATATTTGTCAGAACAGATAGAATATATTTTACAATGGACAATCTGTTGCATTATGAAAAATTCAACTATCATCAGACAAAACAAATCGCCCCTACATGTATGTATATATATGTATGTATGTAATGTAATGTAAATAGAAGTGACTTGAAATAAAAAAAATTATTATTTCACAGGCTCTTCTTTATACACAGGCTCCAAGCATCCAGTTAGTACCCCATAAGCCCATACCTCTTGCATGTTTTCTGCAGCATTGTCACACAGAAAGGTTTTTGGCACGACTATTTCTGTGTCGGTCAGCAAATATTTGGTGTGTGCAAGAGTGTGCGACCCGCACGCGGCAGTGGTTTCATTTTTTGAAATGTCCATATCCTTATTTTGACCTTCAAAATCCCATGGCTGCTTCATCAACACTTTCGTTGGCAAACAATCCACCAGCTTACTCTGCCTCAACAAGATAGGGAACAACTCCAACAATGGCTACATATAGGTAAAAAAAATTGACCTCGTCTAAGGCGGGTAAGTTGCAGTCATAAACCTTGATCTTTCCCTCCTCGATAAGTATCTCAATAGCTCGATTATGTATGCCATCCACTTTCATAACTCCTAGAATCCTCTTTGCCTCGGTCTAGCTCTTACCGTGTGGATTTGGCTTCTCCGCTCTAACGTATTTAACCATTTTTTCATCCCATTGGATCTCAGAAAGTAACGAATAAAATACCTTTCCACTGGGAGTTGACGCTAGGTTACTGAGATAATTATACCTATCCTTGAGATTCCTATAGAAGTCAAGGTCTATTATCCTATCGGCAACATCATAAGATTTTTGGTAGGGTAATTGCCTGCTGCTCATAAGGCAGAGAAGTTTTTCAATCTACTATGATATAAAAAGTCAGTTTTTTAATAGGTTAGTAATTGTATAAAAGGAAAACATAGTGAAAGATACAACGGATGGTCCATCTATTGCAGAGGGTTATCTGAATCTATTCACAGATTACCCATCTAACATAACTTATGCAAGATATGGGTAATATATTGCAATAGAACCACCACAAGTTGCACCAGAATACACATATGTTGCAACACATGACAAGTAGATTATAAGGCTAGGTTAGGAAAAGTAAACTTACCCTGTCCACGTACTGCATACGCATATCTGTCATATTTCTAAAGTTTTCAGTGTAAATATATGGATGGGGTAATCTTTTGCGCATTGCTTGGCCCATTGCAGATCCCTCTACTCTTTGGTGCCAAGTTTCGCGTATATGTCCACTTTCTTGAATGGCCCCTAATCTTCAACAACATTTGGAAAGAAAGGAGTTATAATTTTTTTAGATTTTCGATTGTAGAGTACTTGGCTAATTACTTTTTTTTTTCTCCTAACCACTGTTGAGGAGTGTATAGCTCCCCCAACTTCTTTGATGGTATAATACCCTTCTTATATTTCAATTCCTCAATAACTTTAGTGATAGCCTCTACATTTTCAAATAGTTTATCCTGGCTATCCTTGCACTCTTCACATTTGAAACGAGAATATGAGGGTGAGGAGGGGTAAGAGGGACTGGTGTAAGGGTGAGAGGGACCTATGAGAGGTGTGTTTTTAAACATATTTATTTTTTATCAAGCATCAATATGATCAACATCACGTCTGGGAGTAGGATCAGCATGGTTGTCACCAACATCAACACCCCAGAAGAAGTACCCAGATCTGTAGTAGTAGTTTGGTCATGAAGAGCCTCAACACTAGGCTGACTTTGCCTAACTGCTCTTTTTTATGGCTGTTGCTCTAGCCAATTCATTCTTCATTAACTCCATCGCTGGGTCTGCTATAGTATCAAGATGACGTAGAGTAATAAAAAAAGTCATCCCAACTCCTGCTCAGTAGGCACGATCCATGGATGCACAACCTATAAAAAAAGGCAGATACATTTAAATCATATAATATAATAATTTTCACCATTAGTTTACATGTTAACACATGCAACTTATGCAGCAGATGATTTGTATGTCATAACAGATTAACAATATGTTACATCAGATCATCCATCTGCTACATAATTTGCAGTAGATGGTTAATCTGTTAAGAGTCGGGTTCAGAGAACCAAAGCAATAAATGGGTAATTTGATGCAAAATATCAATCATTTGTCATAGTAGATTACCCATCTGTTGCACTAGTTAGCACATGACGGGTAATCTGTCACAATAGATGTCCCATTTGGTGCATCAGATATAACATCTATTGCAATAGATATAACATCTGTTCAATATCTTTCATTGAGTCTAATTATTTTACTTGAAAGAAGATGTACTACATCATTCGGAGTGTTAAAGAGATCAACCTCCTTAATTCTTGTGTTGTTCTTTGCAACCAACCACCTAACATCCTTGGATGAGAAACCTCATCCGGGTAATCCATTACCTGCTTTCGGAGTGGAGGAATGACTTCAAATTCCCAAGCCTAAAATATGTAAATAGGAAGCAAGCAAAAAAAATTCATAATAAATATATTTAATATAAATTAATTGATGAGTAAAAATAGTGATTAATTTCACCATAAAAGCCTAAGGAAAGCCATATAATATGATTATTCCCGGGCATAAATTTTTTTAGTAAATATTTGACAGTAAAGTAGAAGCTATCATATCCCAACAACCCATCTATTTTTTTCTTGCGTTTGTTGGTTTTGCTGGGTGGGTCACTGGGACAATGCCTTCTCTCTATTGCTTGTGGTAGTTTGGATGTCCTGCTTGACTTGGAACTTTTTTGGGGTATTTCCTTGGTGATAGGTTCTTCTGGAATTGCATCTTATGCCCATCACTATGGCAAACTCTTGTAAGCCAAAGCAAACTGGCATGCCACAGTAGTTAATCCAGATTTCATCCATCTTTTTGCCCCCTCCTCCGAATCTTTATCATCCCCCACATACTTGATCCTGCACTTGAGAAGACCATATACCATCCTCATTTGGAAACAGGCAGAGGGGTCCTTAGGCAACTCAGGAAAGCGTCCAAAGCAACTCCTCTTAAAAAGTCCGTCTATGTTTTCATTCTTCATAATATTCCTAAAATAATTAAAAATTTTCCCCAACTGACATTTAAGTATAAGTTCACCAATTAGTTCTGCAGGGTCATCTATCGACATCGCAACTTAAAGCCTGTCAATACTAATAGTTTTGATAGGATTATGCTGGAATATCGATATTAATTCATGCCCCATTGGTGATCCATTATCATCATGTTGATGATCATCCTCTTTCTTACTCTCTAATTCCTCCTCTTTCTTACTTTCATTTTCTTCATCACCATCTATAGACCCTTATCCACCTCTCTCAACGTTGTTTTCATATCTCTCCTTAGCTTTACTTTTTCCTGACTGAGATTATTCAGGAAGATCCTCCAAATCCCTGTGTATTGTAGCCTTTGTTGCTGGGTGTTCAGAAGTTGATCCATTTTTACTTTCTTTTCTTTTGCAAGATATGTTTTACATACAAATAATGGAAAAATAAAAATTACATTACAATTGATGTATGCATAAATTTTAAAAAATACATTACAAACACCACCAATACCGACACACCAACAGCCACCACCATAAACACTACCAATCAATGCCACAAATACCACGAATACCAACACCACCAATAGCCACCGTAAATACCACCAACCAATGCCACCAACAGCTATCACAAATGCCACAAACACCACCAGTGCCACCACGACCACGACCACGACCACCACTATCACCATGACCACCATCACCATCCTATAATACCACACAGTTAATGGAACACTACAACAAAAACTAGGGTTTTCTCGAGTTTTTCCTACGTTTTACCATTAAAACTCAAAATTGTAAACCTATTCTTGAAGATAATACAATTTAAAGTATTCTTTTTCATCATTAACCTAAAAGACCTTATTTTTTAGAAAAAATAACAAATATAATATTCTTCTAAAACTCTGTTACCTACAATGACAGAGAAAATAATTGATACAAGGAAGAATGAAGTCGAAAATAACACCTATCTGGTCAGAAATGAGAAGAAAATCTATCTGTTATGAAGGGTTGAGCAATTTGTTGAGTAGTTGTTGTCTATATTGTTGTGAGAGAGAAAAGAACGATAACTCTAGATTTGAAATGATGAAACATTTTTCTCTTAAATGGATGATTTGTATGGGTTTATTTGTATTTTTGAAAAGTATGACAAGTTTTGAAAATATTAATTTGGTCCGAATTGATCTTAATTATTTTTTTAAATTCATAATAGATATGGATAATTTTTAACCCTCTCATCATGCAATTGCCAAAAGACACAATTGTAGTTGTAGTTGGCACTATGAACTCACCTCCTGTCCTAGATTAATCAATTTAGGTATTAGTTGAACATATGAACTCAATTGAAATTGTATAAAAAAATATTTATCTATTGCAATAGATGACTTATTTATTGGAATTAATCAAATAGATTAAGTCATTTGTTGCAACAGATTACCTATCTATTGTAAATTATCAAATAGATTAAGTCATCTGTTGCAATAGATTACCCATCTGCTGTAAATTGTCAAATAGATTAATTAATCTATTGCAACAAATTACCCATCTATTGTAAAATATCAAATAGGCACTGCCATATGTTGTAGTTAACCTTATGAGAACTCACCCCTAGTCCTAGATTAATCAATTAATGTATTAGTTAAACATATAAGGTAATAAGAATCGATTCAGCTTAAAGCGATCGATCGGCGACTCTGGTCAGGAGGAACACAATATCATCTCATCATGCAATTGCCAAAAGACTCAATTGAAGTTGTAGTTGACCCTATGAGAACTCACCCTTAGTTCTAGATTAATCAATTAAGGTATTAGTTGAACATATAAGGTAATAAGAATCGCTTAATCTCAGAGCAATCAATCGACGACTTTGGTCGAGAAAAACGCAATACCGTCTCATCATGCAATTGCCAAAGGCTTAATTGAAGTTGTAGTTGACCCTGTATGAACTCACCCCTAGTACTAGATTAATTAATTAAGGTATTATTTGAACATATAAGGTAATAATAATCAATTCAGCTTAGAGTAATCAATCGATGACTCTGATCGGGAGGAATGCAATACTGTCTTATTACGTAATTGCCAAAAGACTTAATTGAAGTTGTAGTTGACCCTATGAGAACTCACACCTAGCCATAGATTAATCAATTTAGTTATTAGTTGAACATATGAACTCAATTGAAATTGTATAAAAATAAATATTCAACTTGTTACAACAGATAACTTATTTGTTGGAATTTATCAAATAGATTAAGTCATTTGTTGTAATAGATTATCCATCTGTTGTAAATTATCAAACAGATTAAGTCATTTGTTACAATAGATTACCCATCTATTGTAAAATATCAAATAGATTAATTCATTTATTGCAACAAATTGCCCATCTATTGCAAATTATCAAATAGGCACTGCCATCTGTTATAGTTGACCCTATGAGAACTCACCCATAACCCTATATTAATTAATTAAGGTATTAGTTGAACATATAAGGCAATAAGAAATGATTCAGCTCATAGCGATCAATCGACAACTCTAGTCGGGAGGAATGTAATACCGTCTCATCATACAATTGCCAAAAAACTCAATTGAAGTTGTAGTTGACACTATGAGAACTCACCCGTAGTCCTAGATTAATCAATTTACGTATTAGTTGAACTTATTAACTCAATTGAAATTGTATAAAAACAATTGTTCAATTTGTTGCAACAGATAAGTTATTATTGGAATTTATCAAACAGATTAAGTCATTTGTTGCAACAGATTATCCGTCTGTTGTAAATCATCAAATAGCCATTGTCATTTATTACAACAGATGTTCGAGATTTGGATATTTTAAAGCATAAATTGTCATCCATTGCAAAGTATGACTTAGATGTTTTAAATTTTTTTAAAGAAATTTAGGTATTTCCTGTCTGAGATAAAAAAGCTAAAATACTGAGGTGGTAAAAAATATTACTTCGATAACTCATAAATCTCCTCATTGAGTAGTCTTATCTGGTCTTTTCAATGTCACCGCCTCCTCGTGCCCCTCAAAATTTATTAATGAATATTTAAAACTCATATCTAGAATACTCTTTCTTATTTATTCTCAATTCCTTTTCTCTTTTTTTCCTCTTTTTTTCTCTCTGCTTTCGGACGAGAATCCTTTCGAATCTCAACCAATCAATATGTTTTCTCGACTGAACTGGATGTTTTGATACCTTTGCTTTTTGACATTGTAGGTATGGTTCACTATTGCTCTTTTCTTCTCGTCTTTTTCTTTGTATGTTATTTAAATTAGATATTTACATCTATTGTTATTAATGATTTACCCATTACTAGTTTTCTGTTTATTTAGAAAATTGAAGGAAAGGTGAATTTTAAGTCTTGAATTAATAAATCATTGTTCTTATTAAAATATGGGAAAAAAGTAATCTGTTAGGAGAACTTAAAAAGCCTTGTTGTCAGTATAGTTTTTTTTTTTACATCTTTTATTTGTTACTTTGGTGGTGCTGTTGTTGGAGGTAGTGGTGGTGTTAGAATATATGGTGTTTTTTTTGTTTATGGTGTTGGGGAACATATGGTGTTGTTTCTTTATTGTTCATACTGTTATTGGTGGTGTTGCAACAGCTTACTCAACTGTTGCAACTGATGAATCAGCTGTTGGAACAGACGAATCAACTGTTTGAATAAATCAAACTAGTAGCAAGGCTGGTTTGATTTACTCCAACAGATGACCCATCTATTGCAACATGTCATCCATCTATTGCAATAGATGCCTTATCGGTTGAACAGATGGGGAATTTATTGCATCAGATTGATCATCTGTTGATTCATAATTTTATGTTACCCTTTTGTAATGTTCTTTTTGTTCTTCTCTTATTTGTCATCAAATGTATTTCTCTTGTTTGTAGATAAAAGGAAGTGAAATTGGATCAACTTTTGCCCGACCAGTATTAAAGGCTAGAGAAAAGATGGGTTCAGAGGAATAAGCTGTTTGCAGATGGAACCACTTCATATGTGAAAGGTATATATTACTGATCAACCTATCATGAAAACACACTTCCAGTACAATGATTTTGTGAATGTTGGTTCTTTACCTATTAGGCGTTAATCCTTCAAACAAGATATGGCATTTTATAGTTAAGATCATTAGGTTTAAACTGGTAAGGATGAGAGACAAAGTAAGTGGTGTCGATACCCTATTACGGTCTAATGAAGATTTGGCTAATGTTTATGTGTCAAGTTTGGAGAAGGCTTAAGGTTTTTGGTGGAAGTGTAAACATTCGAATAGTGATTGCACTGACTTTAAGGTTTCAATAGACTTTTGAAAGGTCTCCGAAGCCTCGCACTTGCAAACAAGAATGGAAATGAATATAGTTATTGCTCTGGTCCAAATTTATATGGATGGGTTGCTCGAGGAAACTATTATACAACAGAAGGTTGTTGTAAGAATATCTATGTGGGAAGAGGGAGATGGAGAATACCATATTTTAACTTAGACCTTATTAAAGAAGAAACACAGGGTAGGTAGGAAAGTGTAGTGAAACTAGCTGATGAAATTGACATAAAAATGAAAACATTGAATGAGTTGTGAATGTGAAAGTGTATCTAAAAATAAAAATCCATCAGTCGTTCTTGAAAAAGAAAAATCCTCAAGTGGACTGGAGTTGTACACTTTGTTTGGGGGATGCAACTAGCTAGTATGACCTAAATGAAGACCTACAAAATGCATGACCATACCTCTAAAGTTTCAGTTTCGCGAACACAAAAGGTGGATTAAAACCTGAACTAACTACTCCTGAATTAAAAATAAGGGATCAAGCTAAGGTGTCAATTTCTCAAGTTAAACTTGCATCCCATGCCTCTTGTTTACGACTATGGTCAGGTCAAAGGCAATGAAAATAACAAGGCATGGGATTTCTTCCCAACTTTAGACCTTTTTATTGCTACTGCTAGTGAACTGATCATAGCCACAAACAGAAGGCATGGGATGCAATTTAGACTTTAAAAATTCACGCCTTGGCTTCCCTTATTTTTAATTTTAGAGTTATTGGTTCAGGTTTCATTCTTGACTAAAAATCTTACTAATCTCCTATGCTCAAGAAGCTGTTTTCTTACAGTTCTGGTCCTGCACTTTGTGAGTCTTCATTGAGGCTACGCTCGCTAGTTGCAGTCTCTAGCAAAGTGACCAGCTCTAGTCCACTTGACCTTTCTTCTTTTTCTTTAATGATTGACAGATTCTTATAATTGGATACACTTCCACATTTGAAGCTCATTCAGTTTTTTCATTTCTCATGTCAATTTAATTAGCCAGATTTTCTAGAAGTTCCTTCCTTCCTTCCCTATTTTCCTCTTAAATAGGGTCTAAAATGATATATGGTCTTCTCCACCTCCTTCTTCCCGCACAAGTATTCTCCCAAGCAACTTCTGTTGTATAATAGTCTTCTCGAGCAACCCATTCATATAAATTTAAACCAGGGGAATTTCTATTGGTTCCATCATTATTTAATGTAGTGCGAGGATTTGGAGGCCTTTCAAGAAGTTCATTGGGCTATTAAAATCGGTTCAATCACTATTAGATATTTACACTATCACCAAAAACTTAAACGTTTCCCCAAACTTGACACAAAAATATGAGCATAAACTGTTATTAAATTGTAATAGGTTATCGACACCATCATCTTAGAACCCTTCGACCTTATCAGTTTGCACCTATCAAACTAAACTATACAATGCAGGATCTTGTTTGAAGGATAAATGTCTAATCGATAAAAAACTGCATTTACAAAATCATTGTACTTTATGTGTGTCTATCATAGTAGCTTGATCCATAATACATAAATGTCACACATCAAAGTGGATCCATTCATCTACAGGCACCTTATTCTTCCTATCCCAGCAAGATATATTAGACAATGTTTATTCATCTGCACGCATGTGATGACTATTAAAAAAAAGATGAAGAGTCGTGACTTTTTATCTAGCACATTTAAAATAGATAATGAATCGAATTCTCCATCTGTTGCAACTGATGAATCAATTGTTAGAAGAAATCAAAATATCTTCTCTAACAGATGGTCCTTCTATCGCAACAGATAATACAGATGTTATAACAAATGGTAAATCTATTACGATAATCAGACAATGTTTATTCATCTGCACGCATGTGATGACTATTAAAAATAAGGTGATGAGTCATGACTTTTTATCTAACACATTCAAAAAAACTGATGAATCAAATTCTCCATCTATTGCAACTGATAAATCAACTGTTAGAAGAAATCAAAATATCTTCTCCTAATAGATGGTCCATCTGCCGCAATAGATAATACATATGTTGCAACAGATGTCTCATCTGTTGCATATATAAACCATTTGTTGCAACAGATGGTAAATCTATTTTGATAGACCATCTGTTGCATATACAAACATCTATTACAACAGATGATAAATCTATTGCCATAGATGGATGATCTGTTGCACCAAATTAATAATAACTACTGTTATCAAGTCTTAAACCATTTTGAAAAAGGTGATAAGTTTGAATGTAAAAGAAAAAGTTGCGTCTTTCCACAAAAAATAAATAGCCAGCAGTTTGAATGTAATTAATACAATGGACCTGAACAGTTGTGCCTTTTTGCCTAATTGATTTGTTGCAACAACTCAATAATAATGGCTATTATTAAGTATCAAACTATTTTGAAAAGTTTAGAAGTTTGGATGTAAAAGAAAAAGTCGCCTCTTTTCACAGAAAACACAAAGCCAATAGTTTGAATGTAATTAATACAATGGACCTGAACAGTCGCGCCTTTTTGTCTAACATATTCAAATTCAATCCTCTATAAATATGTCCCTCTATTTTTATTTTGTTTCATGTATTTCATCTTTTCGGATTACATCTTGAATCGCTTCTCTTGAAAGAGCATATTCTTTTCTCGTTGAGGTAGTGTTTTGTTCTATGTAAATCTACTAGTTTGTAGTATACATTATATTACATTCAAAATCCTTTCTCTACTTTTGTGTTTAATTTTTTTGTCAATTCATGCGTGTTCTAGATTGACTGATACAAATTGGAACGTTGCAATTCTATAAGACACTGTCCGAGAACTTCACAACTTGCGGTGGGAGTTGTCCGCCATGAGAACCTGGATGATCATGGAGTTTTGCAAGCTTAGTAAGGCCTTGCTTCTATATGCTGAAGATTGGCAGGCTATTAATAATAATGTTGTTGCTGATAATAATAATAATTAGAATATGTTTTTTTCAATTCTATATCGGATCTATACCTAATGTATTTTGTTTTTTGTTTAATGGAAAATTTATTATTGGTCGACTTTGGATTTTTAATTCTTATTTATTTTTTATTCTGTCTATTCCTTCTTTTAAATATATTAACATGTCGACTGTTAGAGCCTTAAGGAGTAATGTTGAATCAAGTAGCACTAGCAATTTTGGCATTTGAGTTCTTTCAACAGATGGACCATCTGTTGGAACAAATCGGTTGGGTTTCTGTCAGCAGATTATCCATCTGTTGGAGGAAAACATTCCAGTTTAATGGAACTGTGTTGTGTTCTTCCAGCTAATGTCCATTTCTTACCACAGATGGGTAATTTTCTAAAATTAATTGTGGTCTGCTGTATTATTTAGTTCATGTTTTGTCTTTTTTTTATTGATGCATAAATTATTAAAAAAGATATTTTATATATAATAAATGATAACATTACATTCACAACAATGGGCTAAATATATAAAAGCCCACAACAAACAACAACATAAGTTTATGCAATTACAATGATCATGGTGGATTATGATCCGGGCATGTAGTTCTTTTATGGCCAACGAGCTTACATACAGAGCACTTGTTTTTTCTTAACGAAAATGATTCTTCGACTCCACACCTCCTCTTATATGGATTTCTTATTGGTTTGATGGTTCTTGAGTCAATATATGAAGGAGGTATTAATCTCCATAAAAGCTCTACAGAAACAACCTAAGATTCTTCGGGAGACACCCGAGTAATATTGTAAATCCCTAAAATCTAGTTCCCAGGATGCAACATGGTGCTTCAAACTACAAGTAGTCCCGAGCTAACCCTCGCTGCCTTCTAACATATCTAAATCTCAACATAGGGAAATATAAGCATAAATCATGATGAAATGTGAAAAACTATCTGAATATATCTGAAAGTACTAATATCACCAATCTGATTAATAAATGCTGAAAATCTAAATACTAACTCAAAGGTATAAATCTGAATCTAATAGTCCAACAAACCTCTACTATTAAAAGCTAGAGAGTCATTGGGACAGGCCCCAGCTGACTCAACTGTTCGAAATTAGTAAAGACATAACTACTAGTAACTTGGAAATCTGAATAACTAAGCCCTCAAAACTATGAGGATTCACAAATTGCAGGGATGTAGATAGATGCTCAAATATTAATCACGCTGCTGACACTGAGCACCTATACCTACATTATGAGACAATGTAGCACATAGACATATATGTGGATCATTACTTTGAGTATGTATTGAGTATATAGGGGTGAATGCAGTAAGTAAATAATATCATCACAGTTTATAAAATCATGCATGCTAAATATAAATGACTCACATAAGCTTGAGTAAATCTGAAGTCTGAAAGTCAATATCATAAATAACAAGGCATATAGTCTAAATCTTGTGAGTCAATACACTTAGTTCTAAAATCTGTATTTTGTTCTCATTCTTAAATCATATAGGCTAAGTGGAATCTAATCTACAAGTCTGTATAGAAAATATTTTGTCATTTTATCCGAAGGGAAATTCTTTCAAAACTGTTCAGTAAGGGAGATCTTTCAAAGATTTTGGGAAAAACATTTCATCTTAAGAGAGGTTCTTTAAACTGACATAAACCATGCAAGCAACATAGAATCCGAGGTCTCATCCTCCTAAGGAAGAAACCTCACATTGGGGAGAAGTGTCATACTCTTGTCAGGGTGTATAACCTACCCATGTGATCTATCACAAGCTAAATCTTCCATCTACATAGAAGTGGAGATAATCTGATAATCTGTACCTACGTTGGCTATGTAGTTCTGTGGAAGTAGGATGTGCTAAACCCACACTTCTTGCTCGGTGCTAAATACTATTCCCTTTTTATTGGCTATGCCCATTCTGTTGGAAATCCACTTTTAGAATTTGAATAAGGGTTTATCTAAACCAATTATGCAATTATCTAATAAAATCTGTAAATAGAGCTGATCTAAATTCTATAATAATTTGTAAAGTGGATTCCAAATCTATTATGAGACCACAAGGTCAAATCTTTCTCAATATTCTGAAAATATTCCAATCATGGGGTACTTATAGCACAACAATTCTTTAAAACAATAATCTTTAAATGGAGTCTATTGACCCAAGCATCAGTCTCATATTAAAATATCTTCAAATTCATTCTTGGTAATGTAAATATTCATAAATCATCTTAAAATCTAGAAATTCAGCAATATGCATGGAAGTATAATCATAGTCATGTAATTCAACTTTTAAATCATGGGAAATCTCATAATCTTGCAAATAATGATAATGGGTATAAACCCTAACTTGAAATTTATAGGAAATCATATAATTTGCAGTAAAATTGTATTTAAAAAGTTCTAGGCACAAGGATGAAAGAATTATCCTTGTTCAAATCCCACATACCATAGATGATGAACTAGATGCATAAGCTTGCTTTTTGAGACTCTATTCACACTCTTGAATAAAGATTCTTGAAGCTCTTGGTCTAGGGATCTTAAATTTTAAATCAATTTGGAGAAAGGATGGTGGAATCTTGAGTTTCTTAGAGATGAATATTGAAGCCTAGGATTTTGGATGAGAGTAATTTTGATGAAACTTAGCATATAATGCTTCTAAAAAGTCTTTAATATTGTATTTGGACGGATTGGGGGTTAGGGAAAAGACCAAAATACCTCCTTTGTACTCCTGAACGAAACTAGAAAAATGAACTGGGCCCCGATTTTTGGCCTTGGCACAACGAGCCAAGCCATTGGAAAATGCCAACTGGGAACTGGGCAGACTCAACGACACGGGGTAATCGCGGGGCCCCTTTGGAATGCCATTTTGGCATATGGCGCGATGCACTGTTATCGCACTGGACCTCTGGAAATTGACCAATGAGAAATTAGTCCTCTCCGCGATGCGCCATATTATGGAGGTTCACTGAAAAATGACAATTAGGAATCAACACTTCTCCGCGATGTGCTAAGGGTCCAAATGACGGTGTTTTATGACTGGAACTTAAAATAGCCATAACTTCTTACCCAGTTATTGGATTTAGGCAAATCTTATATCGTTGGAAATCTGATTCAATTTCCTACATCATGGAAAGTTCAAATCTAAAGAATTCCACTTAAATTAAACATCATTTATTCTAAAAGCTAATCCTTGACATTTTTTTGGGGATGCGTTTAATCTAGGGAAATCGTGGGGTATTATAATATCTCCCTCTTGGGAATATTCATCCTCGAATATGCCTATCTAAGATGAAATATTTGAAGAATATGAGATCATAGGATAGCATGAACAACTGAAATGAACTGAATATCTAAATCTAAATCATTCTGAGCTTCTGAGAAATCTGAGAGTGCATGAACTTACATGAGGACAACTATATAGCTGAATCTGCAATTAGAAGAGGAATGAATTAAGAAAGAGTATTACCCTCGGCTCTATCTGAGGTAACAGAGAAGAGGTGAGGGTACTTGGCTTGCATGTCTACTTCTGCTTCCCAAGTGGCGCCCTCAACGGTCTGATTCTGCCAAAGAACTTTGACCTACTGACTAATTCTCGGATATACATCTTAGCATAATCTTTAGCTGTATAGTAAGTATGAATTGGCAAGAAAATTGCTGACTTAGTCAATCTGTCTACAATAAGCCAAATTAAATCATTATGATGATGCAATTGGGGTAAACCAGTCACAAAATCCATATTCACCTCTTCCCGATTTCGAGTAGGGATACCATACTCTTGTAATGTACCGCCAGGTCTTTGGTTCTCTAATTTAACCTATTGATAAGTTGCACATTTAGCTATGAACTCCGCTATATCCCTCTTTATACCATTCCAATAGATCTCCCGCAAGTCGCGGTACTTGTAGCACAATAATTCTTTGAAACAACAATCTTTAAATGGGGTCTATTGACCCAAGCATCAATCTAATATTAAAACATCTCCAAATTCATTCTTGGTAATGTAAATATTCATAAATCATCTTAAAATCTAGAAATTTCAGCAATATGCATGGAAGTATAATCATAATCATGTAATTCAACTTTTAAATCATGAGAAATCTCATAATATTGCAAATAATGATAATGGGTATAAACCCTAACTTGAAATTCATAGGAAATCATATAATTTTCAGTAAAATTGTATTTAAAAAGAGGTTTTGGGCACAAGGATGAAAGAATTATCCTTGTTCAAATCCCATATACCTTCGATGATGAATTAGATGCACAAGCTTGCTTTTTGAGACTCTATTCACACTCTTGAATGAAGATTCTTGAAGCTTTTGGTCTAGGGATCTTAAATCTTGAATTAATTTAGAGAAAATTGGGTGGAATCTTGAGTTTCTTGGAGATGAATGTTGAAGCCTAGGGTTTTGGATGAGTGTAATATTGATGAAACTTAACATATAATGATTCTAAAAAGTCTTTAATCTCGTGTTTGGATGGATTGGGGGTTGGAGAAAAGTACAAAATACCCCCATTGAACTCCTGAACGAAACTGGAAAAATAAACTGGGGCCTCAATTTTTGGCCTTGGCGTGACACGCCACAATCATGCCAAGCCACTAGAAAATGTCAACTGGGAACTAGGCAACTCCGCAATGTGGGGTCATCACAGTGCCCCTTTGGAATGCCATTTTGGCATATGGAGCGACGCGCCGTTATCTCGCTGGACCTCTAGAAATTGAACAACGGTAAATTGGACCTATCCACGATGCGCTAATATCAAATAGGGCCACTAGAAAATGACAATTAGGAATTAATACTGCTCCGTGATGCGCTAAGGGTCCAAATGACGGTGATTTACGACTGGGACTTAAAAAAATAACCATAACTTCTTACCCGGTTATCGAATTTAGGAAAATCTTATATCGTTGGAAAGCTTATTCAATTTCCTACGTCATGGAAAGTTCAATTCTAAAGAATTCCACTTAAATTAAGCATCATTTATTCTAAAATCTAATCCTTGACATTTTTTTCAGGATGAGTTTAAGCTAGGGAAATCGCGGGGTATGACAAATATGTCCACTATGTGCCATTTTATATTTTCCCCCCGAATAATATTGAGAGGAGTGCTCATAAATTTTAGGTCATATTTAGCTTGAAGTTCTGCCATAGCATGTGGACTGGGTATTTTTTCCAAGTCAAAAACTCTGCACATACAAGATCATGTTTAAAGATCGACTTTGGCAACATCACCATGACCGTTGATAATGAATTTGTAATCTGCTATTTGATGAGATAATAACCTATTCCTCAAACTGATGTTCATTGATATTATTTTTTTGATTTCTAGAACAAATGGGGTTCTTCTTGGGCCCTCAAACTATACACGCCTTTAGTTTAAGAATCGACCATACTTCTTCTTTATTATTTCAAATAGAGCCTTGATGGAAAATTCTTTTTCATCGCCAAACAATGAATTCACCGATTCAGCTATGTTTGACATCATAATATTGTATCTATATAAAAGAATTACTTAGTACGACATCATACTAAACTTGTAACTCAAACAAGACATTGAATTCATAAGAATGTACCTATCTACCGGATAGAATGCCCAGCTCTATCTCTTGAAACTGATACATATGAGATGTTTTGCTACCTTAATATGCAAATCTGTTATTTTATTGAAATGGTCAAAAAACTCCTCTCTACTATATGCTTTAGCTGCTCTATAAAAAAGGGCCACGACCCTTTTGTTGTGATAGTTGGTTTGAAGGTTCTCTCTAAGATGCCTAATGTAACAGCCAAAGTAAGATGAAGTGAAGAAAATTGAACCCATCTTTGGAATACTTGGATGCCTATCCAAAACAAAACACAACTCTTTGATATCTTTAACGCAACTTTGGAGTTGTTAAAAAAATCCATAAGAGGCATCACATTCCTTGTTCACTACATAAAAAGTAATAGGAAAGATGTGATTCTCCGTATCCTATGCCACCGTCGCTAGCAAAACTCCATTATACCTGTCCCTCAAGAAAGTACCATCGATGGCTATGCCTTTTGTCAAATGTCGAAAACCTTGAATCCAAGCACCATAGGATACAAAAAAGTACTTGAACCTTTCATTTTCATCAACATACAATGTCGTCTTACTTTCGAGATTTGTGGACTCAATCATGTAATGGTTGGTATCCAGGACTGTATATCCATGATCGTGTGTCCCCCTAACTAAGTCCTTGGCAATCCCCATAGACATATGTATCTTCCAATAACTAACCAGGACACTGAGTCTATCAAAACTTATATACTCATCGCTCTCAACCACCACTTGAAGTTCTAATTAAAACCTTCGTAGGAAGAGACACTGCTCGAATTAGTCACCTTCTTTATTCTGATATCTTTTTTTAGGCAAGAAATAAACAAAGTGGTAGATATTTCTTTCTTGTCCTTGAATGACATTTCATTGAAAAGGTTGATCACGTCATCTTGAAGATTGCAGATTGTGTCGATCGAGAAGAACTACCCACCGTATTGGTTGCATCAACAAGCGTAGGTGTTTGATCATTATCTGGAATATTTTTGTCTAGATCATCAAACCTTTAACACGGGCCTGAATGAATCACTAAGATAAGAATGCAACCAAACTTGATCGGTTATCTTAAAAGGTAGTACCCTCTGATTTTCAAAGGAGCTGTGCATGTAGCTGATGATGAGTTCTTTTGATTGACAATTCAGTCCACCATAGATAATGATTAAGTTCACAAAATAATCATACAAAACATATCTTTAGGCTATCATAGCTATCGTCTCTAACATTTCACTCTTCTTCCAACGCCATATATATCAATTGCTCTTCTCAATCCATTGACCATGACAATCCACCCCTATTGTTATTTATCCCTGCATTAGTGGTACCTAAATAAAGTTATTTGGTAAAAAATGTTTACAGTGATTTCATAATGGCGTACATGAATCCCAATAGATGTGTAATATATTTCAACAGGTAAGTGATCAGTCGCAATAAATTACTTACCTATTGGGATTCATGTTACGCTCCTGAAACTAATTTCAGTAGATGAGTCATCTGTTGTAACAGGTGAATCATATATTACAATAGACTATATATCTGTTGCAACAGATGAAGCGCCTGTTGGGATAGATGTTATAGTACTAAGACACCTTTAAAGTTAATTCCAACAGATGAGTTATATGTTGCAATATATAATTAACCTGTTCTGACAAATGACTTACCTATTGCAACAAATGAAGCATCTGTTAGAATCGAGGTCAGGTTCTATCATAACAGGTTACTAATATGTTGCAATAAATATTTACCATCTGTTGGAATTGAGTTTAGATTCTATTGCAACAGGTTACTAATCTATTGTAACAAATATTTACCCTATTTTAATAGATGCCACATCTATTAGAATCAAGTTCAGGTTCTGTTTCAGTAGGTTACTAATTTGTTGTAACATATATTTATCATGTTGCACCAGATACCTAATCTGTTGCAATAGATGGGTTATATGTTGCAACAGATGATCTATCTATTTGATTCATGTTATGGCACTATAGAACCATAAATATGAATCCAACATATGAGTGTTTCGTTGAAACAGATGTCTCATCTGTCGCAATAGATGATTGATCTGTTTAAACAAATGGATTTTATGTTGCATTCATGTTCGCGTGCTATATATTATTGAAAAAGAACACAATAGTAGTTACCTAGATGAAAAATTTAACTAAAAATCATAATTTGACTTACCAAAGTCTCCTATAAAGTAATGCCAAAGTGGAAAGTGATGTCCAAAACAAAATTTGACCTAAGAAATTGTTCAAATAGCAATAGTAGCGATAATAACAACAACAACAATGGTCAACAAGAAGAATATGAAGATGATAATGAAGCAGAAGATGATGAATAAAGAAGCAACAACAATGAACAACAAGAATCTCTAAGAGAAAAAATGATAATAGATGAGAAGAGAGAGAAACACACTTTTTTCCCTCTATTTCTCGTTATATTAGGTAAACATTTGGATCAAAGGGTAAATTTAAAAACTTGTGGGCTATTCTCAAACTTACCCAACTTTCTTAATCCATAATAAAGTAATTGTCATCTACATTGAATTATTAGAATTGTGTCACCTACACCTCATTTTCAAAATCTTTCATCACTTTTAGCTCAAAGCCCTATCTATCTATCTATCTATCTATCTATCTATTTGTCTGTCTGTCTATCTATCTATCTATTTGTCTTTCTGTCTGTCTATTTTTCTGTCTGTCTATCTATCTGTCTATCTGTCTATCTCTCTATCTCTCTATATCTTTATCTCTCTATCTGTCTATCTGTCTATTTATCATTTGCGATCTGTCTATCTGTCTATCTGCTAACTGCTATCTATTTATCTGTCTATCTATCTATCTCTCTATCTGTCTGTCTGTCTATCTGTCTGTCTGTCTGTTTGTCCGCCCGTCTGTCCGTCCGTCCATCCATCCATCCATCCATCCATCCATCCATCCATCCATCCATCCATCCATCCATCCATCCATCCATCCATCCATCCATCCATCCATCCATCCATCCATCCATCCATCCATCCATCCATCCATCCATCCATCCATCCATCCATCCATCCATCCATCCATCCATCCATCCATCCACCCATCCATCCACCCATCCACCCATCCACCCATCCATCCATCTATCTATCTATCCATCCATCCATCCATCCATCCATCCATCCATCCATCCATCCATCTATCCATCTATGTTGATGTGGCATGTTTCATTGACCAGTATTAGTAATTATCTTTTTTTTTTTTTAGAATTTTGAGATTTTTCCCTATTTTTTAGTTCTGAAATCTTTTTTACAAAATTATTATAATTATCATTTACTTCTAATTTAATTATGTGTCATCATCATACTTATAGCTATTATTATATTCAATTTACACATTTTCTATGGCAAAACTTACCAACTTAATTATATGGAAGTCGATATGGTACAAATATAATAATATTTATTATATGAAAGTGTCATACCTCGTACTTTTCCTAGCTAATTTAATCTCAGGAATGTCCAGTATTAGTTACTAAATAGAATGATGATTATTCTATAAGGAATTTTCAAGATTATCACTTTTTTCACATGGGAAATTCAATAAGCTTTCCATCGATATAAGATTCGCCCAAATCTGATAACCGGGTCAGAAGTTACGACTATTTTAAACAACACTATATAGTCAGTGGTGTGCCACACCATAAGAGGAAATGGCATTTGGCAAATTCCAGTAGGGGTCCGCGATTATGGCGCGTTGTGCCAGGGCCCAAATTTAGAATTGTCTATTTTCCAGTGTCTCAGTGAGATTTTCCCCGCGTCGCGACAAAGTTCCAGGTCATAAAAGAAGGGGCAATGCGATGGTCCTGTGTCGCTCCATCTCTCAATTTCCCAATTGTCAAAATCCAGTGACACGGCGCGATAGCATCGCATCGCGCCAAAGGTACAGTTTGAGAAATTTTTAAAATGTTAAAAGACGCATCCAAGGGTTAAAAGGGTCAATTTCCTACCCCTATTTAAGCCCTTTAACACGTGATTCAACCACTTTTCACCCAAAATATACCCCACTTCTCTCCAAAACCTCTCAAGAACAACCTAGGGCTTTTTATAGAAGATTCAAAATCAAGAATTTCCTCCGTCAATCTTCATGAAATCACGAACTAAGGTATGCGTAGTGTTCATTCATGGACTCCTTTCATCCATGAAGCAAAATAATCTCTTTTCTAAGTTTAAGTTTATGGATTTCTTTATGAAATTCTTGTTGGTTTTGTTTTGTTTATGTTGAGAATGATCAATTGGATTCAAATCCATATTTGGTGATCAATTTTATGTGGAATTGATTTGTATAGATGTATATTTATGTGAACTTATAAATAAAACCTAGATGATGAAATTAGAGATGAATCATGATGATTAATTGTTGTATAATGTTGTCTACAGGTGCTATGCCCACCATGTGTTTGATTAAATGCCTAGATGAAGGAATAGTGCCCAACTAGTATGATATTATGAAATCCCCACGCGCGTATAAGTTATGCTTATCACATGTTTTGATGGAATGCTTCTATAAATATATTATGGATTATGATATTAGTTATATGTTTAGGTAAGTTATGCTTGGTCAGTTTTTCTTCCATCGAGTCCTGGGGGTACTTGTACCCAAAATATTAATTGTGTGCCTAGAGCCATGTCATGTTTCCACGATACTCTTAGTCAAGATATGATCGATAGACTTCAGAAAGTCTTATGACTCAGGAAATCTCCATGATCTCATGAACTCAGTTAGTTGTCAGATATCAGTAGTATTCTGCCAGTCAAAGAAATTCAGTAACTCAGTCCATGTTCAGTTTAGTAAATCATATTCAATGTCTATTCAGATGGGAGTATAAATTAGCACCGAGCTAACCCAAGGATGGGAACTCACCTATTATATGAGGGTATGATTCTTAGAAGCAATCCTTGTGTTCCAGAATTGTGTAGCCAGAATAGGTTGAGACATCATAGCCTGCTATATGAGGGTAGATGAGGTGGCTTAGCCTGCTATATGAGGGTTCCCACCATTCTCATTAGAGTTACCTATTATATTAGGGTCACTCACATGTTTCCTTACAAGTGGTGCGGTATTGACACCCTTCTAATCAGGGCACAGATTGGACCCCAATGCAGCTATAATGCATTATCTAGGGCATGTTGGTTAGATGAATACCTCACACAGTCTTAGTATCAATCTTAGTAAAAGAACTAAGATAGTTCTTCAAATTTCAGGATTGTCAGATACAGTTAACTTAGATACAATACGAAACTCAAATAGTTCCATCAGATTGAGGACTGCCAGATATAGTCACCCATGTTATCAGTTATATTCAAATTTAGTAATCATGTTATCACAGTATTAGTGTCAGTTGTTATGTCTCATGCATGTATTTTTATGCTCATGATAGTTAGTCAGTTATTATTATTGTTTATGCATATTGAACCTTATGGCCTTTCAGTGCATATTTCTATATTATTATGTCATATTATGTAGTGTACAGGTATAGATATCGGTCATGGTTTAGCTTGTGGTCCTTCAGGGTCATAAGAATCGTGTAGTGTTCTGAGTATCAGATTTGGGGCATTACAAACTTGGTATCAGAGCCTAAGGTTCAATAGAGTCCTGTAAAGTCTGAAAGCCGTATCTAGTAGAGTCTTGTACATGGGTGTGTTGCGCACCACATTTATGTACAGGAGGCTGTAAGATGTTTTAGGAATAGTTTACCCTCTTTCATTATTCATGTCGTGTCAGTGAGCATAATCTCAAGTAAATCTCTCAGTCTAATCTATTTCTCCCTTTCTTCTATAGAATATGCCTCCTAAAAGAAGAAATGAGAATCAGCTAGCCCCTCAGCCCCAAGAACCTTTGGGCGAACATGTTTCTCATGTAGAGTTCCGAGTTGCATTCACTACTCTTGCTAACTCAGTTGCTACTCAGAATGAATGGTCAACAGTTATTCGGCTAATCTAGTGGCCAATTAAGCCGCAACTAGGATTTGAAACTTCACCCGAATAAATCGTCTATCCTTTTCAGGTCTAAGACAGATAAGGACCCTCAGGAATTCCTAGATCAGGTGCAAAAGGTGAAAAACATCATGGGGGTGACTACTGTTGAGAGTGATGAGATAGCTGCATATCAGTTACAGGATGTTTCTCATACTTGGTTCAAGCAGTGGAAGTCAGAAATAGTAGATGATGCATGGTCGGTTGAATGGAAGGAGTTTACGTCTGCTTTCCTCGATAGATTCTTTCTCCTAGAGCTTAGGGAAGCTAAGGTGTTAGAATTCATCAACCTCAGGCAGGGCAGTATGATAATGAAAGAGTATTCTCTTAAGTTTACTCAATTATCCAGATATGCCCCTTATGTGGTTACAAATAGCAAGGCAAGGATGAGTAAGTACATTTTAGGGGTGAATAATAATATGATTAATGAGTACATATCCGCCATGCTAAATAGTGACATGACTTTAGCTAGGCTTATGACTCATGCTTAGATGATTGATGAGTAAAAGATTAAAATAAGGGAGAAATAGAATAAGAGGGCAAAGATAGGTAGTTTCAAATTCGCTCAACCTAAGTTAGAAGGAGGAAACCATTCTCAGTTTCGTCCTAAGTCATCAGTTCCAGCTCCTTCTATATATAGTGCTCTATTTCCTAAGTCCAATGAGGGTAACAAACATAGAGCGCTAGGATCTAATACCCAGGGCAGTTTTAGCAGTGCCCACACCTATCTTCTTTGCCAGACTTATGGCAAGCACCATTAGGGTATTTTCAGAGTTGCCAGTGGTATTTATTTCAAATATGGAAAGCTAGGCCACAGATTCAGAGACTGTCCTCATCCAGGTCCTCAGGGTCAACAGAATTGCTCTTCAGCTCAGTCTGGTCACCCAAATTAGTAGGGTACCACCTTCAGTGCTACTAGTGGGCAACACCCAAATCATCTCTATGCTCTTCAATCCCGATAAGATCAGGAAAATTCTCTTGGTGTGGTTATCGGTACGTTATAGATCTTTCAAGTACATGTTTACGCTTTGCTTGACCTAGGAGCTTCTTTGTATTTGGTCACTCCTTATATAGAAGTTGATTTCGGAGTCAGTCCCAAAATTCTAGAAGAGCCCTTTTCAGTCTCTACCCTAGTGAAAAAACTATCATAGCCCGGTGGGTATACAAGAATAGGCCGGTTATGATATTTCAAAAAGTCACTTCAGCAGACTTAGTTGAATTAGAGATGATTAATTTTGATGCCATTCATGGCATGGATTAGCTTCATTCCTGCTATGCCACAGTCGACTACAAAAAAGAATAGTCCAGTTTCAGTTTCTGAATGAATCCGTCCTTGAGTGGAATGGTAGTACTTCAACATTTAGAGGTTAGCTTCTTTCCTACCTTTGGGCACGAAAAATGATATCTAAAGGATGTGTTTATAATCTTGTTTGAGTTAAGGACAATAGTTCTAAAACTCCCAGTCTTGAATCAGTTCCAGTTGTAGGTGAATATTCAGATGTCTTTCCCGAAGATCTTCCAGGAATTCCTCTCAAAAGGGAAATAGACTTTGACATTGATCTTCTTCTAGATACTTAGCCTATATCCATTCCGTCATACAGAATGACACCATCAAAACTTAAATAACTAAAAGAATAGTTGAAGAATCTCTTAGATAAAGGATTCATCAGGCCCAGTGTGTCCCTGTAGGGCACTTCAGTATTATTCGTGCGCAAGAAAAATAGTTCTCTTAAAATATGTATAGACTACCGTTAACTTAATAAGGCCACGGTCAAGAACAAATATCCTATTACCATAATCGATGACTTGTTTGACCAACTTCAGGGTGCCAATTATTTATCCAAGATAAGCCTTAGATTTAGCTATCACCAGCTCAGAGTCAGAGAATATGACATTTCAAAAATAGCTTTCCATACCCAGTATGGTCACTTCAAATTCTTAGTTATGTCATTTGGTCATACCAATGCCCCAGGAACTTTCATGGACTTGATGAATCATGTGTTCAAGAAATACTTGGACATGTTCATCATAGTCTTCATAGATGATATTCTGGTCTATTCCCACACTGAGCAAGATCATACAGACCATCTCAGAACAGTACTTCAGACTCTCGGAGATCATCAGATATTTGCCAAATTCAGTAAGTACGAATTTAGACTAAGGTCAGTAGCATTCCTTGGTCATATCATTTCCGGCGATAGCATTAGAATTGATCCTCAAAAGATCAAAGTAGTAAGAAACTGGCCCAGACTTGTCTCTCCATCAGATATGAGGAGTTTCTTGGGTTTAGATGGCTATTACCGATGGTTTATTAAAGGATTTTCTTCTATTGCATCCCCTATGTCTAGATTGACTCAGAAGAAAGTCAAGTTTCAGTGGTCATATCCTTGCGAGAAAAGTTTTCAGGAGTTAAAGACTTGACTCACCTCAACTCCAGTCTTAACTGTCCCAAATGGTTCAGATGGGTTCATAGTGTATTGTGATGCATCTAGAGTAAGTTTGGGCTATGTCCTCATGTAGCATGGTAAGGTCATAGCCTATGCTTCCCGATATCTTAAGACCCATGAGAAGAATTATCCTGCTCATGATCTTGAGTTAGTGGCCGTAGTCTTTGCCTTGAAGATTTAGAGGCATTATCTCTACGAAGTTCATATAGATGTTTTCATCGATCATAAGAGTCTTCAATATGTCTTTTCCCAGAAAAATCTCAATCTTTGTCAGATAAGATGGTTAGAGCTCTTGAAAGATTATGACATGAGTGTCCTTTATCATTCGGGCAAGGCTAATGCAGTGGCCGATGCTTTTAGTAGACTGTCTATAGGTAATGTTGCTCATGTGGATGATAGTAAGAGGAATTTAGCTCAGGAAGTCCATCAGCTTGCCAGACTAGGAGTTCGCTTAGTCAATACAGATGAGGGTGATATATGGGTTCAGAGTAGTTCAGAATCATCTCTAGTTTCTGAGGTGAAAGAAAATCAAGATAGAGAGCCCAGCCTTGTCAAGTTGAAAGATTTTGTTCAGGATTAGAAAATAGAGGTTTTCTCCCAAGGGTGAGATAATGTTCTTCGTTGTCAGGGTCATCTCTGAGTTATAGGTGTAGATGACTTAAGGCAGCAAATTCTTGCAGAAGTACATGGTGCGTGCTACTCTATTTATCCAGGGGCCACAAATATGTACCACGACTTGTGGGAAGTCTATTGGTAGAGTAGGACGAAGAGAGATATTATAGAGTTTGTGGCTAAGTGCTCTACATATTAGTAGGTTAAGATAGCGCATCAAAAGCCTAGTGGTCCTATGCAGGAGTTCATTATTACTACTTAGAAGTGGTAAGAAATGAACATGGATTTCATGATGGGTTTGCCTCGAACTCGTCATTAGCATTATTCAGTCTAGGTTATTATATACAGAATGACCAAATCAGCTCATTTCCTTCCAGTCCATACCTCTTATTCAGCCAAGGATTATGCCAAACTCTACATTAATAAGTTGGTCAGATTGTACGGTGTTCCACTATCTACTATCTCAAACAGAGGTATCCAGTTGACCTCTCATTTATGGAAAGCATTCCAAAAGAGTCTTGGTACCCAAGTTCATCTTAGTATAACCTTTCATCCTCAGAAAGATGGTCAAGCAGAATGGACCATTCAGACATTAGAAGATATGCTAAGGGTGTGTGCAATTGGTTTCAAAGAAAGTTGGGATAACCACTTACCTTTGATTGAGTTGGCATCCAACAACAGTTATCATTTCAGTATTTAGATGGCTCCATTCGAAGATCTCTATGGTAGGAGATGTAGATCTCCAATTGGTTGGTTCAAAGTTAGTGAGGCCTCAATCATATGGCCTAACTTAGTATTTGACGCCTTAGAAAAAGTCCAGTTGATCAGAGAAAGACTCTAGGATGCTCAGTGCCGACAGAAGTCTTATACAGATGTTCATAGAAAAGATTTTGAGTTTGAGATTGGTGACTATGTGTATCTAAATATCTCTCCTATGAAGGAAGTAAAGCAGTTTGTCAAGAAAGGGATACTAAATCCCCGATATATCGATCCCTTTAAGATTCTCAGTCGATTCGACAAGGTAGCTTATGAGCTCAAATTTCCTTCTGATCTAGCCTTAGTTCATCCAGTCTTTCATGTCTCTTTGCTCAAGAAGTGCATAGGTGACCCATTAGTTATAGTCCCTATTCAGAGCATTGATGTTCAAAACTCTCTCTTTTATGAAGAGATTCTAGTTGAAGTCTTAGACTATCAGACTCATAGATTGAGGAGCAAAGAAGTCCCTCTATTTAAGGTTCTTTGAAAAAATTAGTCCATCGAGGGAGCTACTTGGGAAGCTGAGGCAGACATGCATACCAAGTATCCTCATCTCTTCTTCACCAACTTAGATCAAGCTCAAGGTAACAGTTCTCCTTAAGCTTACTTAGTTTCATATTTAGTATTCATCACAAACTTGGTATGCAGTTTTATGCTAACGGTCCCATTATATACTTGGTATCAAGTACCATTTTATATTCAGTCATGCACATATGTATCAGTTTAGTTATATAATTATGCATCATACATGCATTCTCATTGTGAGAAACTTAATTCTTCAGAACACTCAATCATGCATTCATGAATCAGTTACACATGCATTAGATATACATGTTCAGTATTGTATGTTCAGCTTGTCAGTCATGATAGTTATGAGATCATATTCTAGTTATTCATGTTCAGTATATACGTCAGTTGTCTTTTCTCCCCTCTCAGTTAGTCTCATTTGAGGATGAATGTTCTCAAGGGGGAGATATTGTAATACCCCATACTTTTTTCTAGCTAATTTCATCTCAAGAATGTCTAGTATTAGCTTTTAAATTGAATGAAGGTTATTTTATGGGGAATTTTCAATATTTTAACTTTTTGTCATGTGGGAAATGGGGGAATTAGTGGTGGAATAAAGAGGTAAAGAAGAAAGTAGAGACTAAGAAGGAGCGTATGCAAAGTTGATTGAGAGTAAGGATAAAGAAGAGAAGTGGGTGTTTAGGGAGGAGTATAAGTTAGCAAGGAAGAAGGCTAAGCTAGAAGTTATGGCTGCTAAGACAAAAGTGTTTGAGAGCTTGTATGAGGGGTTAGAGGTGAAATAAGGGGAAAAAAGGTTTTTTAGGAAGGCTAAGTCTAGAGAGAAAAAGGGTTGTGACCTATACCAGGTGAAGTGCATTAAGGGGGAGGATAGTAGAGTGTTGGTGAAAGATGGTAACATTAAGAAGAGATGGCAGTCGTATTTTTATAGGCTCTTAAATGATGAAGGGGAGAGAGTTATTGAGTTAGGTGAGCTAGAGCAATCATAGGAGTGTCGTGATTTTAGTTATTATAGACATTTTAAGGTGAAGGAGGTTAAAGAGGTTGTTTACAGGATGCGAAGGTGTAGGGCAACGGGGACCTGATGAGATCCCCGTAGATTTTTGGAAGTTTTCTGGTGAGGCTAGTTTAAGGTGGTTGACAGATCTATTTAACGATATTTTCAAGGCAAAAATACCCGAGGCCTGGAGATAGAGCACTATGATCCTTCTGTATAAGAATAAGGGTGATATTCAGAGTTGTAATAACTATAGGGGTATTAAGTTATTGAGTCACACGATGAAGATTTTAGAGAGAGTGGTCGAGTAGAGGTTGAGGAGGTTAGTGTCTATTTTGGAGAACCATTTTGGATTTATGCTCGGGAGCTCTACGACAGAGGCAATTTACCTAGTACGGAGACTGGTGGAATAGTACAGGGAAAGGAAGAAGGACCTGCACATGGTGTTTATTGACTTGGAGAAGGTATATGACAAAGTCCATAGGGAAGTTCTTTGGAGATGTTTGGAGGTGAGTAGGGTCCCGGTGGCACATATCAGAGAAATTAAGGACATGTATGATGGAGCTAAGACCCAGGTGACAGAGCATTTCCTGATCTTGACAGGGTTACATTAGGGATTTACTCTTAGCCCATTTTTGTTTGCATTAGTTATGGAGGTGTTGATGCGGCGTATCCAAGGAGGCGTGCCCTGGTGTATGCATTTTGCAGACGATGTGGTTTTGATTGACGATACCTAGTGAGATGTGAATGATAAATTATAGGTGGGGAGACAGACCCTTGGGTCTAAAGGGTTCAGGTTGAGTCTGAGCAAGATCAAATATTGGGAATATAATTTTAATGGATCAAGGGAGAAGGACGAGGTGGTAGTAAGGTTAGATTCTCAGGTGGTGTGTAAGAGGCATAGTTTCAAGTACCTCAGGTCTAAGATTCAGGGGAATGGTAAGATTGATGAGGATGTCTCTCACTGAATTGGGGCGGGATGGATGAAGTGGAAGCTCGCCTCGGGGGTGTTGTGTAATAAGAAGGTACCACCCAAGATTAAAGGAAAATTTTACAGGGTGGCAGTTTGCCCAGTCATATTGTATGGAGCAGAGTGTTTGCTAGTCAAGAACTCTCATATTCAAAAATTAAAGGTGGCGGAGATGCGGATGTTACGTTGGATGTGTGGTCTTACTAGGGGGATAGGGTTCGGAATGAGATTATCCGAGAGAGGGTTGGAGTGGCTTCGGTAGAGGAAAAGGTGTGGGAGGTCTGTTTGAGATGGTTCAAACATATAATGAGGAGGGGCACAAATACACTTGTTCGTAGGTGTGAGAGGCTTGCTTTGAATGATTTTAAGTGGGGCAGGGGTAGACTAAAGAAATATTGGAGAGAGGTGATTAGGCGGGACAAGGAGTAGTTACAGCTTACCGAGGACATGAACCTAGATAAGAAGAGCTAGAGGACGTGTATTAGGATAGAAGGCTAAGTGACTATTAGGGTAGGTAGGGTAGCGCATTACCTATTTGGTGTATTACTCTTGTTAGGATACCTTGTTGCATGCTGTATTACGAGTGCCTACTATTCTTTGTTTACTTTCCATTGTAGGGGTATTTTTATGTCTTGCCATCTTGTTCCATGCATTTTGTATGGTTGTAAGTACTTATCTTATCTTGAGCCGGGGGTCTATCGAAAACAACCTTGCTACTTCTCCAGAGGTAGTGGTATGGACTGCGTATATCTTACCCTTTCTAGACCTCACTATGTAGGAATACACTGGGTTTTTTGTTGTTATTGTTGTCATGTGGGAAATTCAATATTCTTTCCATTGATATAAGATTCACCCAAATTCGATAACCGGGTCAGAAGTTACGACTATTTCAAGTTCCCGTCATAAAACAACGCTATATTAGTCAGTGGCGTGCCGCGCCACAAGAGGAAATAACATTTGGAAAATTCTAGTAGGGGTCATCGATAGCATGGTTAATGAGTGAAGATCCGCTCTGCTGAATAGTGACATTACTTTAGCCAGGATTATGACTCATGCTCAGCAGATTGATGAGAAAAAGATTAAGATAAGGGAGAAGCAGAATAAGAGGGTGAAGACAGGTAGTTTCAACTTCGTTCAGCCTAAGTCAAAAGTAGAAAACAGTTCTTAGTTTCATCCTAAGTCATCAGTTCCAGCTCCTTCTACAGCTAGTGCTCCTGTTCCTAAGTTCAGATAGGGTAACAAAGACAGACCTCTAGGCTCTAAGACCCAGGGCAGTGTTAGTAGTGCCCGAACCTATCATCTTTGCCAGACTTGTGGCAAGCACCATCAGGGTATTTACAGATATGATAGTGGTATTTATTTTGGATGTGGCAAGCTAGGCCACAGAGTCAGAGACTATCCTCATCCAGGTCCACAGGGTGAACAGAATCGCTCCTCAGCTCAGTCCACTCGCCCAAATCAGCAGGGTGCCACCTCTAGTTCTACTAGTGGGCAATTCCCAAATCAACTTTATGCTCTTCAGTCCTGACAAGATCAGGAAAATTCTCCTGATGTGGTTACCGATAGGTTACAGATCTTTCAAGTACATGTTTACGCTTTGGTAGATCCAGGAGCTTGTTTGTCTTTTGTCACTCCTTATATAGCAGCTGATTTCAGAGTTAGTCCTAAAATTATAGTAGAGCCCTTTTCAGTCTCTACCCCAGTGGGTAAAACCATCATAGCCCGACGGGTATACAGGAACTGCCCTGTTATGATATTTCAGAAAGTCACTTCAACAGTCTTAGTTAAATTAGAGATGACTGATTTTGATGTCATTCTCGGCATGGATTGGATTCATTCCTTCTATGCCATAATCAACTGTGGAAATAGAATAGTCCAGTTTTAGTTTCTGAATAAACTCGTACTTGAGTGGAAAGGTAGTACTTCAGCGTTTAGAGGTTAACTTAATTCCTACCTTCGGGCAAAGAAAATGATATCTAAAGAATATGTCTATCATCTTGTTCAAGTTAAGAACACTAGTTCCTAAACTCCCAACCTTGAATCAGTTCCAGTTGTAGGTGAATATTCAGATGTCTTTCCCAAAGATCTTCCAGGAATTCCTCCCAAAAGGGAAAGATTTTGATATTGATCTTCTTCTAGATACTTAGCCTATATCCATTCCTCCATACAAAATGACACCAGCAGAACTAAGAAAACTGAAAGAATAGTTGAAGGATTTCTTAGATAAGGGATTTATCAGGCCTAGTGTGTCCCCGTAGGATGCTTCAGTATTATTCATGCGCAAGAAAGACGGTTCTCTCAAAATGTGTATAGACTACCATCAACTTAATGAGGTCACAGTCAAGAACAAGTATCCTCTTCCCAGAATTGATGACTAGTTTGACCAACTTCAGGGTGCCAGTTATTTCTCTAAGATAGACCTCAGATCCAGCTATCATCAGCTTAGAGTCAGAGAATGTGATATTTTCGTACCTGGTATGGTCACTTTGAATTCTTAGTTATGTCATTTGGTCTTACCAATGCCCCAACCACTTTCATGGACTTGATGAATCATGTGTTTAAGCAGTACTTAGACATGTTCATCATAGTCTTCATAGATGTTATTCTGGTCTATTCCCGCAGTGAGCGAGATCATACAGATCATCTGAGAATAGTACTTCATACTCTCAGAGATCATTAACTATTCGCCAAATTTAGTAAGTGCAAATTTTGGCTAAGTTTAGTAGCATTACTTGGTCATATCATTTTCGGTGATAGCATTAGAGTTGATCCTCAAAAGATCAAAGCAGTAAGAATCTGGCCCAGACCTATCTCTCCATCAGATATTTGGAGTTTCTTGGGTTTGGATGGCTATTACCGATGGTTTGGTAAGGGGTTTTATTCTATTGCATCCTCTATGTCTAGATTGACTTATAAGAAATTCAAGTTTTAGTGGTCAGATCCTTGTGAGAAGAGTTTTTAAGAGTTGAAGACTCGACTTACCTCAGCTCCAGTCTTAGCTCTCCCAGATGGTTCAGATGGGTTCTTAGTGTGTTGTGATGCATCTATAGTAGGTTTTGATTGTATCCTCATGCAGCATGGTAAGGTCATAGCCTACACCTACAGATAGCTTAAGCTCTATAAGAAGAATTATCCTACTCATGATCTTGAGTTAGCAGCCGTAGTCTTTGCCTTGAAGATTTGGAGGCATTATCTCTATGAAGTTTATATATGTCTTCACAGATCATAAGAGTATTTAGTATGTCTTTTCAAGAAAATATCTCAATGTTTGTCAAAGAAGGTGGTTAGAGCTCTTGAAAGATTGTGACATAACTGTCTTTTATTATCCGAGCAAGGCCAATGTAGTGGCCGATGCTCTCAGTAGACTATCTATGGCAGTGTTGCTCATGTGGATGATACTAAGAGGAAGTTATCTTAGGAAGTCCATCAGCTTGCCAGACTAGGCGTTCGGTTAGTCGATACAAATGAGGGTGATATATGGGTTCAGAGTAGTTCAGAATCATCTCTAGTTTTTTAGGTAAAAGAAAAATGAGATAGAGATCCTAGCCTTGTCAAGTTGAAAGAGTCAGTTAAGGATAAAAAAAATAGAGTTTTTTCTCCCAAAGGGGAGATAGTGTTCTTCGTTGTCAGGGTCGTCTCTATATTCCAGGTGTAGATGACTTAAGGCAGCGAATTCTTGAAGAAGTGCATGGTGCGCGCTACTCTATTCATCCAGGGGCCACAAAGATGTACCGCGACATGCGTGAAGTCTATTGGTTGAGTGGGATGAAGAGAGATAGTGTAGAGTTTGTGGCTAAGTGCTCTACATGTCAGCAGGTTAAGATAGGACATCAGAAACCTAGTAGTCCTATGCAGGAGTTCATTATTCCTACTTGGAAGTGGGAAGAAGTAAACATGGACATTATGATAGGTTTGCCGCAAACTCGTCATCAGCATGATACAGTCTGGGTGATTATAGATAGAATGACCAAATTAGCTCGTTTTCTTCCAGTTCATACCTCTTATTTAGCCGAGGATTACACCAAACTATACATCAAGAAGTTGGTCAGATTGCATGGTGTTCCGCTATCTATTATCTCAGACAGATGTACCTAGTTCACCTCTCATTTCTAGAAAGCATTCCAAAAGGGTCTTGGTACCCAAGTTTATCTTAGTACATCCTTTCATCCTCAGATAGATGGTCAAGCAGAAAGGACCATTTAGACATTAAAAAATATGCTAAGGGCATGTGCAATTGATTTCAAGGGAAGTTGGGATGACCACTTACCTTTGATTGAGTTTGCATACAACAACTATCATTATAGTATTCTGATGGCTCTATTCGAAGCTCTCTATGGTAGGAGATGTAGATCTCCAATTGGTTGGTTTGAATTTAGTGAGGCCTTAGTCATAGGGCCTGACTTAGTATTCAACGCCTTAGAAAAGGTCTAGTGGATCAGAGAAAGACTCCGGGATGCTTAGAGTCGATAGAAGTCTTATGCAGATGTTCATAGAAAAGATCTTGAGTTTGTGATTGGTGACTATGTCTACCTAAAGATCTCTCCCATGAAGGGAGTAAAGCGGTTCAGCATGGAAGGAAAACTCAGCCCTGATATATTGATCCCTTTAAGATTCTCAGTCGATTCGGCAAGGTAGTTTATGAGCTCGAATTTCCTTCAGATATAGCCTCAGTTTATCTAGTCTTGTATGTCTATTTGCTCAAGAAGTGCATAGGTGACCCATCAGTTGTAGTTCCTATTCAGAGCATTGATGTTCAGAACACTCTTTCTTATGAAGAGATTCCCATCGAAGTCTTAGACTATCAGACTCGTAGATTGAGAAACAAAGAAGTCCTTCTAGTTATGGTTCTTTGGAGAAATTAGTCCATAGAGAGAGCTACTTAGGAAGCAGAAGCAGACATACATAACAAGTATCTTCACCTCTTCTTCGCCAACTCTGATCAAGCTCAAGGTAACGGTTCTCCTTAATCTTACTCAATTTCATGTTCATTGTTCATCACAAACTTGGTATGCAGTTTCATGTTCACGTCCCCATTATAAACTTGGTATCAAGTACCATTGCATATTCAGTCATGCACTCATGTATCAGTTTAGTTATGTAATTATGTATCAAATATGCATTCTCATTGTGAGAAACTTAGTTCTTCAGAACACTCAGTCATGCATTCATGAATCAGTTACACATGCATCAAATATGCATGTTTAATATTATATGTTCAGATTGTCGGTCATGTCAGTCATGAGGTCATGTTCCAGTTATTCATGTTCAGTATGCACGTCAGTTTTCGTTTCTCCCCTCTGAGTCAGTCTCATTCGAGGACGAATATTCTCAAGGGGGATATTGTAATACCCCATACACTAAATTGAATGATGGTTATTCCATGAGAAATTTTTAAGATTTTTACTTTTTGTCATGTGGGAAATTCAATAAGCTTTCTATCAATATAAGATTTGCCCAAATCCAATAATCGGGTCAGAAGTTACGCCTATTTGAAGTTCCCATCATAAAATACCGCCATATTAATCAGTGGCGCGCCACGCCGCGCCATAAGAGGAAATGGAATTGGGAAAATTCCAGTAGGGGTCAGCGATTGTGGTACATCGCGCTAGTGCCCGAATTCAGAATTGTCCATTTTCCACTGTGTCAGCGCGATTTTCCCTGCGTCACACCAAAGTTTCAGGTCACAAAAGAAGGGGCAACGCGATGGCCCTGCGTTACGACATCCCTCAATTTCTTAATTTTTAAAATCCAGTGACGGCGCGATAGCGCCGCGTCGCGCTGAAGGTCGAGTTCGAATTTTTTTTAAAATTTTTAATAACGCATCCAAGGGTTAAAAGGGTTAATTTACCACCCCTATTTAAGCCCTTTAACACGTGATTCATCCATTTTTCACCCAAAATACACTCCCCTCTGTCAAAAACCTCTCAAGAACAACCTAGGGCTTTTTATAGAAGATTCAGAATTAAGAATTTTCTCCGTCAATCTTCACAAAATCACGAACTAAGGTATGCGTAGTGTTCATTCATGAACTCATTTCATCCATGAAGCCAAAGAATCTCTTTTCTAAGTTTAAGTTTATGGATTTCTTTATGAAATTTATGTTGGTTTTGTTTTGTTTATGTTGAGAATGATCAATTGAATTCAAATCCATATTTGGTGATCAATTTTATGTGGAATTGATTTGTATAGATGTATATTTATGTGAACCTATAAATAAAACCTAGATGATGAAATTAGAGATGAATCATGATGATTAATTGTTGTATAATGTTGTCTACATGTGGTATTACTACCATGTGTTTGATTAAATGCCTAGATGAAGGAACAGTGCCCAACTAGTATGATATCATGAAATCCCCATGTGTGTACAAGTTATGCCTATCACATGTTTTGATGGAATGCTTCTATAAATGTATTATGGATTATGATGTTACTTATATGTTCAGGTAAGTTATGCTTGGTCAGTTTTCCTTCCATCGAGTCCTGGGGGTACTTGTACCTAAAATATTAGTTGTGTTCCTAGAGCCATGTCATGTTTTCACGATACTCTTAGTCAAGCTATGATCGATAGACTTCAGACAGTTTTATGACTCAGAAAATCTCCATGATCTTATGAACTCAGTCAGTTTTCAGATATTAGTAGTATTCTGCCAATTAATGGAATTCAGTAACTCAATCCATGTTTAGTTCAGTAAATCATGTTCAGTGTCTATTCAGATGGGAGTAGAAATTAGCACCGAGCGAACCCAAAGATGGGAACTCACCTATTATATAAGGGTGTGATTCTTTGAAGCAATCCTTGCGTTCCAAAACTATGTAGCCAACATAGCTTGAGACATCATAACCTGCTATATGAGGGTAGATGAGGTGGCTTAGCCTGCTATATGAGGGTTCCCACCATTCTTATTAGAGTTACCTATTATATTAGAGTCACTCACATGTTGTCCTTACAAGTGGCGCGGTATTGACACCCTTCCAATCAGGGCACAGATTGGACCCAAATTTAGTTATAATGCATCATTTGGGGCATATCGGTTAGATGACTACCTCCCACAGTCTCAGTAAAAGAACTTAGATAGTTTTTCAGATTTCAAGACTGTTAGATATAGTCAACTTAGTTACAGTACAAAACTCAGATAGTTCCATCAGATTTAGGACTGTCAGATACAATCACTCATGTTATCAGTTATATTCCGATTAAGTAATCATTTTATCACAGTATTAGTATGAGTTATACTATCTCATGCATGTATTCTCATGCTCATGATAGTTAGTCAACTATTATTATTGTTCATGCTTATGAACCCCATACATTCAGCCTACCTCACATGCATACCAGTACATTCAAAGTGCTGACGCATTTGCTCTATGGTGTCTTATACCATAGGTTTAGAGACACGAGCTCCAGAGCAACAGTAGATTCCAGATATCCACAGACAGAGTTAGAAGTGAGTCCTTAATTTTTTGAGGACATGATTATTTCCCTATTATCTAATTAGTCAGTTTATTAGTTGGAGTTAGTTGGGGACATGTCCCATCAACTCTTTACTCAGATAGCTCAGTCAGTTAGAGGCTTTCTAGACTATCATGTTTCAGACTTCAGTATGTTCAATTTTTGGTTTGGGTATTCTATTACCCTACACAGATGTTATATCATTCAGATCATGTTCAATATTGAGCCTTATGACCTTTCAGCACATGTTTCCGCATTATTATGTCATATTATGTAGTGTACAGGTACAGATATCGATCATGGATTAGCTTGTGGTCCTTCGGGGTTATGAGCACCATGTAGCATTTTGAGTATCAGATTTGGGGCATTACAGAAAGCTAAAATGGTAAATTTCTATCTCATTTTTGACATTTTATGTTTGTTTCTTATTTATTTTATTCACATTTTCAAACATGAAAGCAATTAAATGAATTATTCATACTGATGAAGCATGTCCTTGAAAGCATCAATTAAAAATCAATACACATTTAAGTAAATGAAGAATGAAAAGACCAAAAGATTTTTATTTTTCAAAGTTTTTTCATTTTTAGCATATAAGATAAGATGATTTGAGAATCTGCTTCTCTTTCTGAAATGTGATTTTGTCAAGAAAAAAGAAAATAGAAAGAGATATTATAACATGGTCCTGATAAAAATTTTGTGTGTAATGAAAAAGATTGTGACCATCAAAATATGTGGTGTAATGAATGGGGTAGCTCCTCTGTCCTCTCTTATCAGAGGGTATTGAAAAATTCTTGATGCGTAGCGCTAGCCCTGAATTAGCCCTTTCCAACGCGAATTCGAATTAGATGGGCTCCAATATGAATACCAGACAGCAGATAAAAAAAATATTGTGGGACAAACATTTCTCTACAGATAAAAGGTTTTTGAAGAAGGTATTACAATAGAAGTAGTGCTGAATTTTATAGGAATAGTGCTGAAAATGTCAAAAGGCAAGAAGAATTATTCAGAAAAGTAATCAATCTATTTTCGGAATTCATATCTAATTACGAGAAGAAAAAGGAAAAAATTATTTTGTGATTAGAAAGAAAATATTATTCCATAAACATAAGGATAGAAGAAAGATCAATAAGGTAAGAGTACAATAGTAAAGAAAAAAGAAAATAGAAAGAGATATTATATTATGGCCCTGATAAGAATTTTGTATGTAATGAAAAAGGTTGTGACCATCAAAGATGTGGTGTAATGGATGAGGTTGCCCCTCTATCCTCTCTTATCAGATGGTGTTGAAAAATTCTTGATGCGTAGTGCTACCCCTGAATTGGTCCTATCCAATACGAATTCAAATTAGACGAGCTATAATATGAATATCAGATAACAGATGAAAAAAATATTGTGGGACAAACATTTCTATCAAAATAAAAGATTTTTGAAGAAGATATTAGAATAGGAGTAGTGCTAAAATTTATAGGAAAGTTCTGAAAATGTCAAAAGGCAAGAAGAATTATTTAGACAAGTAATCAATTTATTTTCGAATTCATATCTAATTACAAGAAGAAAAAGGAAAAAATTATTTTTTGATTTGAAAGAAGATATTATTCCATAAACATAAGGGGAGAATAAAGATGAATAAGGTAAAAGTACAATAGTAAAGAAAAAAGAAAATAGAAAAAGATATTATATCATGGTCCTGATAAAAATTTTGGTTGTAATGAAAAAGATTGTGACCACCAAAAGATGTGGTGTAAATGGGGTTGATCCTCTGTCCTCTTTTATCAGAATGTATTGAAAAACTCTTAGATGCATAGCGCTACCCCTGAATTGGCCCTATCCAATGAAAATCTAAATTAGATGGGCTCCAATATGAACATCAGGCTGCAGATGAAAAAAAATATTGCGGGACAAACATTTCTCTCAAGATAATTTTTTTTTGAAGAAGGTATTACAATAGGAGTAGTGCTGAAATTTATATAAAGAGTGTTGAAAATGTCAAAAGGCAAGAAGAATTATTTAGATAAGTAATCCATTTATTTTTGAATTCATATCTAATTACGAAAAGAATAAGGAAAAATTTATTTTATAATTTGAACGAAGATATTATTCCATAAATATAAGGGGAGAAGAAAGATCAATAAGGTAAGAGTAAAATAGTAAAGAAAATGAACGAAAAAAGGCAATAAAATCTAAAAGGAATCAAACCTAACAAGAGGAGCCATCAGTAGCGTTAAGACATTATTTCTTACTTCTTTACTCTATTAATTTCTTCCATTCTTTTATGTCTATTTTGTTTCATTTTTTCATGTATATTTATATAAATTCTATATATGATTACATTAAATACAAATATATAGAGGATTTATAGATTTACATTGAATATGTTATTTTTATTTTTGTTGTTTGATATCTAAGTTTATTTTGTATCATAATTATTGGAGTTAAGGATTGTAAAAATTATTGGGCATTGCAAGTATATTTATACATGATTAAGTATAAACGATAATCATGAATGCTTACCTTAAATTATTTAATAGACGCATTAATATAATTTTTAGTCATACACGCACCCATATTTTTCTTTTTATTGTATCTTTTAAATATATGTCAATAAACAATAATATTCATGTAAGTTTTATCTAATGATTTAATGAATTATAACAAAAAATATTTAGCATCTGAATATATATGAAAATTTTCTCTATTCTATTTCCAATCAACGTAAAGTTATTAATTTTATGAAAAATTAAGCGAAACACGATCTATTTCACTAGTGATAGCTAATTAGAAAGTAAGTTATTGATTGTATGAAATTAATGTGATATTTGATTTAAAATTTACAAATTTACATTACGAGAGAATTGATGTATTATTTTAATAGGATAGATGACGAAATAATTAATATATGCATAACTAATATCCTCTTAATTAATACGCATAATTAAAATTTGTATAACTAATATATGCATTATTAATACCTTTAGAATTCTAACCAACTACATTAGTACACGAACCATAAGAATAAGTATACTTATTTTCTGTAGCTTTAATTTAAGAAAAAATAACATAAACATACACCTTAACTTATCATATTTGTACAAATTTCATCCTTACAAAGTAATTACAAAAAATTCAACTAATATATATCGTTGTTGGATGTATCGGAAGTTAATTATGTATCTCAACAGACCCAGATAAAAAAAACATATCAAAACTAATTATGTATCTTTACAAAGAATAAAATGTATTCTCGAGAGATCCAAAATTAGAAAAAATCTATCAAGGATTATTTATGTATCTTTACAAAAGAAAAATATATCTGCGTTGGATTTATCATTATCTAATTATATATCTCGTTAAATTCAAAATCAAAATTTTCTGTAACTATGCAAAATGTTGAGATTTCCGTTTGATTTACCTCCAAATTGCCGGACTTTATATTGTTTGTCATTGTTCCCCCTTAGGCTGTAGCTTTAATTCATGTAAATAAAAATGACCAATTTCGTTCCTAAATAAAAAAGTTAGTGTTTATAAATAACTAGATAAAAGAAAGGAAAAATTAACTAAATAAACTTATTAGATTGTTTATTGCAAGTTATAGCAACTTTCATTATAAAAACAAAACAAAAATTATTTTTTTAAAAAAGCATATCAAAATCATTAAAGAAAAAAATATATAGATTTAATATAACTAAACTCCAATATTCCTTCCTTAAATATAGCAAACTTAATATGTGATATCAATCACCCCCCACCCCAACCCAACCTAACCCAATTTCTCTCTAATCATTTTGATTTTTCTCCCTTTTTAAAGCGTTTGTTTCTGTTTTCATCTTCATATAAGTTATTTTTTTCCTACAAGATCATATTATTTCAGTGAACAACTTTCATAAGTTATTGTTGTTTTATGCATTTTTTGAGAATTTTATTAAAAGAAAAGCTTTCATAAGTTATTGTTGTTTTATGAAAATATGAATTGTGGTAATTTGCATTCAATCATGATACGTCATGGAGGGAGATGAAATTCGTCAGGTATGTTAAATTATTTAGCAAATTGACATTTTGATTTCAAACGAATTTAAATAATTAATATTTTTATTTTAAATAATTTAGGGATAAAATAATTAAATGTTTTGTTTATGTTTTTCTTCAATTCATTATTGTTAAAATATTGAAATTTGTATAATATGATGAAGTACTCTTGAAATATTAACCGTAGTTGTTATTATGTATGTTTATGGGATGCAAGATATAATCAAAACCTGTATAATGTTTGTTGTTGCAATAGATATACCCAGAGACTTTGGTGTAGACGGAAGTATGTATGATGCAACTACAAACAACAAAGGATTAGTAGAAGCAATTGCAATACAGCTGTGGATAGACACAACTTCAAATCAATTTGAAATAAAGTACATAATAAGTGAAAGATGCCCGCCAATGGTCATACACAATGACACAAGTGTGAAGGTCTATCTGGAATAAAAGAAGATAGTTACTAATTTTTTCGTAAAATATCTATTGTACGTTACAACGAAGGATATATCAATCGAGCCAATACATCCAAACGAAGCAATTATTTGTGTTGGAAAATAGAATTTTAATGAAAGAATTTCGAAACGGAGAAATCTATTTTCAAATGTTGCATTCATTTGATAGACATAACTCAGATTTTGAAGAAGTTGAAGAAGGACACGTTGAAATAATTGGTGATGCAATGAATACTTTAGAATGTTACTACCAAACCTGGTGGTCTCAAAAGACCCAGGAAAGCTGTTCCAAAATTTTAAATTATAACCGTACAAGTCACATATCAAGGATGCAGTAGATGTTTATGTCCAACTATGGATTTTTTATCCAGTTATGACTTCTTTGAATGTAATAGGTTCAAATTTTTTTTGTTCATGAAAGATTTTGTTAAACTTTATAAAATATATTTTTTCGTTAAAGTTTGTATCATGATTTGAATGTTTTGTGAATGTTTTTTGGTTTATACCATGGTCAATATCATTGATGTTTATATCAATTGTTATGTTATATTGAAAACATCTTATTAAGTTGATGTTCATTACTGTGTATATTTTCATGTTTGTAATGCTCAATTGTTTTATCATATATTTTGCATTAATAAGATATTACAATGCTCTTTAGTTTATCAGTATATATGTATTTTGCATATATTAGATATTGTTTACCATATTTAATTGAACTGATATTAATGTACCTCCTTTATAATATCTCATATATGTCACTAGCTATCAATATTTATACATTTGTTTGATTATTTTACATCTTATTTGTGTTATCCCATAGTATTTTTAATAGTAAGTGTGCACCCATCTTACTCACAACTTCTCTTTAGACATGCAAAGGTGCCATAGATGTTTACGAATGGCTGCTATGTTCCATACTCCAATATCAATTAGGTTTAACCTCTCTGCTACCTGGGGCTTGCATAGCTGATCCCAAGCTACTAAAGCTTTTTTCGATACTTCAGCTGCATCTGTCCATAAAAACCTTCGGTAGATAATTTTAATAAAATTAATCAGTTTCTTAGGAAGGATAAACACCTGAGACCAATAAGTTTGATAGCAAATAGAACACACTTGATTAGAGTGTCTCTTCCTGCATAAGATAGGAACCTGGACGTCCAATTTATAATTCTTCCAAACATTTTCTCAGTTAGTGGTTCTCATTGTAAGGTAGTGAGCCTTTTTGTGCTCAAGGGGACCCTAAGTGCCGGAGAGGAAGATTACCTTTAGTATACCACAATATATCCAGAATGCATTGCTAGTAGCCTGTGAAACCCCTCCAAAATAAACTACACTTTTGAATTCATTAACAATTAGTCTCGAAGCTACGAAGAACACCTAGAATTTATCCTTTAGCACACTGACTGATGCTACATCTCCCCAACAAAATAACAATAAATCATTTGTGAATCCCAGTTGCACCATATTTAGTTTTGCATATCTTGGATAAAAAGAAAAACCTGGAATGTCCTTGAGTGGTTTCAATAGCCTATTAAAGTACTCCATAACCAGAACAAAAAGAAAAGGAGATATAGGGTCACCCTGTCTCAGCCCTTTCTTAGACATAAATGGAGTAGTTCTATTTCCATTTAATAGTACAGACTAGCTCACTGTTGTTAGGCACATTAATATCCAATTCACAAAAATAGCAGAAAAACCCAGCAATCTCAGCACTTGTTTAATAGAAGGCCATTCCACAGAGTCATAGGCCCTTTGCATATCCACTTTGATCATGCACCTAGGAAATATTTTTTTTCCTTCCATAACCCTTAACAAGCTCGTGGCTAAGAATGATATTGTCAGTGATAAGGCATCCAGGAATAAAAGCACCTTGATAGTTATCTATTAGGGTTTTTGCTCTGATTTTTTACTATATTTAAGTTTTATTTTTTCTTAGAAGGAAAATAAAAGTTACCATAATTACTTTTACTTTCCTGAAAGAAAAAAATATAATTCATTTCCATGTTTGGCTAACCTCTTTCTAGGAAGAAAGGTTTTGGACATCTATAAATAGAAGATCCCCTTCTCATACCATAACACAATAACATCCACAATGTAGTATTTTAAGAATTTCGTTTAGGGAGAGAGTTCTCTCTAATAGGTTTAATGATTTCAATATTAGGTTTTATAATATGTAGGCCGATTGGACAAAACATATAATAATTTAATGCTTTTAAGTATTGTATTCTTTGTCGTCTGATGTATCATCTCATGGTTTGCAAACTTTAAGCTTCCGCATGATGCCCTCTCAATTTCGAACCCAACAAGTAGTATCAAAGCTTACGGTTCAATAGTCCAATGGTGTGGTGAGACGAGATTAAACAGGTTCAATGGTCCAATGTGTGGTAAGACGAGATTAAACAGGTTCAAAGAGGTTTTAAAATCAAGATACAACAATTTGGATAATAATGAAGATTTTTGTCGAACTATATATGGAGAACAAGTTTTAACCATATTTTCAACACTCTTGCTGTTGTATCTTTAAAAATAAAAATAAAATATTACTTTTAAACTAATTTTTAACCATGATATTTTAAACCTTATTTTTAACCATGGCAAGTAGTAGTTATGAAGATTATATCAAGGACGAAGTTCATGCACACGATATGAAGAGAAGATGGATCAAGTGAAGAAAATCAAGCCAAAAAAGAAGAGATTTGCTAGGGTTTTTGCCCTGATTTTCTAACTATATTTAAGTTTTATTTTTTCTTAGAAGGAAAATGAAAGTTAGCATAATTACTTTTACTTTTCCTGAAAGAAAAAAATATAATTCTTTTCCATATTTGACTAACCTCTTTCTTGGAGGAAAGGTTTTGGACATCTATAAATAGAAGATACCTTCTCATACCATAACATAATAGCATCCACAATGTAGTCTTTTAAGAGTTTCGTTTAGGGGGAGATTTCTCTCTAATAGGTTTAATGGTTTTCAATATTAGTTTTTATAATATGTAGGCCGATTGGCCAAAACATATAATAATTTAATGCTTATAAGTATTGTGTTCTTTGTCGTCTGATTTATCATCTTATTGCAAACTTTAAGCTTCCGCATGACGCCCTCTTGATTTCGAACCCAACATTATCCACCAAGTCATCCATTATGGATTGTATCAAGACCTTGAATATAACCTTGTAGAGGACAGTGCAGCAAGAGATGAGTCTATATTCTTTAATTGTAGAATGGTTTTTTCACTTTGGGAATTAGAGTAATGGATGTATAGTTTACTGCGTGTCTCATCTTTTCTGCAGCAAAACAATCAAGAATTGCATCAGTAATATTATGACCTATTACCCACCAAGATTTCTTAAAAAATAGTGTATTAAAACCATCATGCCAGGAGCTTTGTTATCACTAATTCCCATTAGAGCATTCTAAATCTCCTCAGATGTGACTGGTTTCACTAGGTCTAATTATTTTGCCCTGGTAAGGGTAGGGCCATTCTCTATAACATTAGGATGAACCACAGGTAACTGAGGGGCTGCCGTACCCAATAATGTATTTTAGAAAGCTATTACCTCTTGCTCAATTGCTTGTTTTATAGATAGTATAATACCATCATTTGCTATCAACTTCATGATATAATTTTGTGCTTGCCTATTTTTAAGGCAAGCATGGAAATAGGCTATGTTGGTATCCTCTATTTTTAGCCATTGAACCCTTGATTTTTGATGCATTATACTCTTCTCCACCAGTAACAACTTTTCTAACATGGCCTTGGCCTCCACCTCAGATGATCTCAACTCTGTAAATTTATCATGGTCCCTCATTCGATGTTGACTGATAGCAAGGTCTGTTCTGGCTTTCTTGATTCTCTCTTCTACCCTATTATATTCATGCCAGGCCAGTTGCTTCATACCATTCTTTACTTGCATTTATTTCTGCTATACTGCATATATATGTCTTCCATAAGAGTGCTTAGTCCAGGATGTTTCTACTTCTTGAATAAATTTTGGGTGACTTGCTAAATAATCTTAGAACTTAAAAGATTTATGTTTTCTCTAGCCTGGTTCTTCCACTTGAACACTTAAAGGGCAGTGATCAGAGAAGAGAGGGTACATAACCATCCCTTTCAGGTGTGAACACGATTGCATCCAGGCTGCATTTATAAATATCCCGTTTATCCTGCTTAATATTTGCATCCCCACTTATTTCAGTTCAGTAAGACCGAATCTATCACAAACTTCTTAACGTCCCTTATTTCAGCCTTCTGAACTAGTGTTCCATATAGCCTATCACTACTTGATATGATGGTATTCAAATCTCCCATAGCAAGTATTGGTATAGGGCATCCTTCCACCAGATGTTTAAGATCAGTCCATGAGACGACCTAAAAATTTAATTATACATGTGAAATTTATGATTTTGTGTGATTTGATTATTTTACCCCTCCTCGTAGTTGAATTATAGTATTTTTGGGGTGTGGAGTGATTGACATGAATTTTGGTGCATTTTGGTATCATTTATGCGATATTGTTGTTTTTGATGGCTTCGAAAGCCTTATTTCTGAGTTATGTAAATATCTCTTGATCCGTACGATGGATGGACGAACGGACTATTCCAGCAGATCTGGAATATTGATTTTAGGCTAGGTAGATCTTTGGTTTGGGTCCCAGTGAAACCAAGCACATTTCGACCTATTGATTAAAAAGTTGGAAAATTAAAAATATAGGTCTGGTTCCCACATTTGATCGAAACGACCTCGGATGGAAAATCCAACTTTGCCAACAGTTTTGGAATGCCAATTTTACAATGTTAGCACATTTGGTATGATTTTACGACTTTTAAATCTCATTCTGACCCTCTGTTTGAAAAATTATGATTTCGAATTTCGGGGGTCAACTTTTTGAAAACAATATTTTGTGAAACTCGGAATCGCCATTGCGTACAGAACGTCAAATTTAGATGGTCACAAGTATCAAACTCCAAATGAATTCCGGGCACCCAATCGAAGTCCAAATTGGACTTAAAAAACAATTTTTTTGCTATAGCTGGTGTAGAAAAGATGCACTATTTATAGCAGTTTTTGGATCTATTTCGCCCATTTTTCATCTTTCCTCTTGACAGTTAAACCCCAAAATAGTGTGAGAGCTTAAAAGTGAATTTTGTGGGAGCTTGAAAAGTTAGATTAACACCTATTTCTTTGTTTTATTACGGATTTAAGGTAAGAAATCACCCTTTTCTAAGTAATTTCTTAATTAATTTCTCAAAATTTTAGAAATCTTAGGGCATGATATTAAACCCAAATTTTACTTCTTTTCACTTGAATAATATTTTAATCTTAAAATTACTAATTTTTCATCAATTTAACCTTCAAAACAACTCTGATTCTTAATTTTAACCCAGATTTTAAATATTTTACCCGGTAAAACTCAAAAATGATTTTCCATTGATTTTAACCTTGCTTTTGACTCGATTTAATTTGGGTTTTAAGATGTAGGTTTCTAAAAATATGGGAAACGTGTTTTTGAAGTAAATTTATGATTTCTCTCTTATTTTTTGGAATCCCACTTTGGGGGTCTGTTTTGACTCTAAACAAAAAGTAGTCAATATAGGTGTCGTTGGTTTTGTTTTAATGCACATATTTAATATTTGATGTTTTTAGTGGAGATCATGATTATTCGTGAAAAGTAAGGTCACGGGTTCAAGTATAGCGGACCGATTTCGGCATTCAAGGTAGGTTATGGCTTAACTCTTTCAAATGGGGATGGGTAGTAAATGATGGTACAAAATGCATGTTAAGGGTGAGAATTAATCAGGAAAAATGGTTATCTATGTGTTGTGCCTATGTGGGGGCCTATATGTGATGTAATTGTCGAAATTGAGTTATTATGTGATATGTGTGACCGTGTGGGGTCCTATGTGATACTAGTAGCCTTGAATACATGTAAATAATTGTATTGTGTTGTTAAGGTGCTTAATATTGTACCATTTGTGTATTTCGATTATATTCATACTTTAGTGGCATATGAGACATGTGGAAATTCATGGATGAAACTGAAATAATGAGTGGATATTGGGTCACATGGTTGTGAAAATATATCATTGTGTTTGGTTGTGAAAATATATCATATGGTTGGTTGTGGAAATATATCATGTGGTTGTTTGTAAAATACTCATTGTGATTAGTTGTGAGTATTACATCCTCATATCATGCTCATTCATGAAACATTGATACCACCGTGGCAATATCTAAGAAACACTGGCAACACCTTTTTAAAACCCTCCTTGAGGGATGTACCGGGAAGGTGATATTGTAATACCTTATAAAACCCTTTTCGAGGAATGTGTCAAAAAGGAGATATGAGATATGTGAATTATATACGGGTTGATGAACCCCCCATGGATCCTACACCGGGAAGCCTTAGCTTCGTAGGTGTATATGGGGATTATGCGATAATTTCGGAGGTTGTGAGACGACCTCGTACAGCATCATCATCATCATCATATACATTGTACTTATTTTATTATGTCTTTATCGTATTGTATTGCCGCATTGAATTGTCTTCTATGTAATTATCTTATCTTTTATTACATGTATTTGATGATCTTGTATATTTGCATGTTCCCCCTTGTTCTACTTATATATGATATAATGTATACTCTTGTTCTATCTAGGTGTGGATGTGATATATTAGTACCGTTAGTGCAAATAGTGTGGGCTACTGTTGTGGGATATTTTCTGATTGTAGGTGACGTGCCCTTAGTGTATATTTTGTATGCTTTATTTACAACTTTGCTTGTTCGGCATATGATACCTACTAAGTACAAGTGGACCATACTTATGCCTACTGCACCCTTTCGATGCAGGTCCTTGCTCGAGTATGCCTCAGCTTACTTAACTCAGGTGATTGTTGAAGCTTCCAAGGTAGTGGTTAGACATTCATGCATACTAAGTTCACTTCGATCTTTCTATAGTAGTTATGTCTTTATTAGTATTCGGAGGAAGATATTATTCCTTTGTGGTTATTTTCTGATGTATTTGACTCTTGGATTGTATTAGTAGTTCTTACACTATTGACACCTAGTTTTGGGTAGGGTTGGTATTTAGGATAAGTTCTTTTCGCATTGTTATAATTACTTATATGGTTTGGCTTCTCTCTAGAAGCCTTACATTAGGATATTTCTATCTTTTCCTTTCTTCATATTATTTTGGGTGATAGGCTTTACTGGTTAAGGTACTCCGCGACAAGTGCCATCATAACCCTCGCTTTTGGGTTGTGAAAAATTAGTATCAGAGCAGCCAGGTTTCATTGGTCTTAAAAGTGTAAGAATGAGATGTCTAATAGAGTCTCACAGATCAAAATGTGGATGACTGTATCTATCTTCGAGAGGTTATAAGATATCTTTTGGAAAATTCTTTTATTTTATTCCTTATCGTACGAAATTCTTTCATACCTTATTTTTTGAGTTGTGTTTTACTCTTTTTGCGCGGATGGAGTGGCTTATACTACATGTCAATTGAGAGATGTTACGAGAGATTGGTGGATATTGTTTGTCAGTTGTAGGACTATTAATGCTCCTAAGTTTTCATAAGAAAAGTTTGTCGATGACTTTCTGGAGAGATTTGTGCCTTATAGTTTAAGGGATCGGATATGGGACACGCTTGATCATTTGGAGTAGGGATCCATGATATTTGCTGAGTATAAGGTATGCTTCCATTCCATGTCCAGATATTCTTACGATAGCATTTCCACAGAGTCTGACAATATTCAAAAGTTTGTGAAGGGTTTGGATGTCTCTCTTCAATTGGCTACATCTTAGATAGTTGTGATTAGGGATCTTTTTATGAGCATTGTGGATCATTGTAAAATGACAAAGAGTATTGTTAGTTCATCTCAGGGAGGCTCCAAGAAGGCGCGATATTTTAGTGCATCTCAGAGAGGCGCCAAGAAGATGCGACATTTTGGTGAGTTAAAGAGTCAGACCTCTCGAGGCAGAGATTTTAGAGGTTCTCATAAATACCATAGTAGGATAATGCAGGAGATTTTATAAAGCTCAGGTGTTGGATCTTCTAGTTCAGCAATCCAGGGTGGCTGTTCGGGCCTAGTTGTACAGTCTCCTGTTGAGACTGGTCGTAGAGGTTGCTATATGTGTGATGAGATTAGCCTTTTGGCCAAGGAATGTTCTCATTATATGTTTAGAGCAACTTCTATTTCATCTGTGTGGGGTAGGGGTTCTACCAAAAATGTGAGAGGTAAAGATGGTAGGGCCCGTGGTAGTGGTTGTGGGGCTACTCAACCAGTTTGTAGTTGTAGAGAGTGTTATGATATACCATCCAGACTTGAGGTAGAGGCTTCTGATATTGTGATTATAGGTATCTTCCTGGTCTATTTCAGACCTGCATCTGCATTATTTTATCCTAAATTGACTTTCTCCTATGTGTTTTTGTATTTTTGCTTTGTATTTTGATTCTGTTAGTGAGTCTCTTGCCATGCCTATTTGTGTATATACCTCGGTAGTTGATTCTTTAGTGGCGGATTGGGTGTACCAATCTTGTGTTGTGATTTTTGCCGGGCGTAAGACTTTGGTAGACTTTCTTGTGTTAGCCATAGTTGATTTTGATGTTATTTTGGGTATGGATTGGTTGGCTTTTTATCACGATGTCTTATATTGTTTTGATAAAATTATGACTTTAGCTTCACCGGGTGTACCAAGGATAGCTTGGAAGGGTGCACTTTATTCTGGTCCTAAGAGGATTATATCTTATATTCAGGTTCGTTAATTGGTTAAGAGGGGATGTTTATCTTACTTGGCCCATATTCGTGACACTAGTATTGTTTTGCCTCCTTCCTTGGATTCTATCTGTGTTGTTAGTGAGTTTATGGATGTATTCCCTACGATCTTACCTGACATGCCTCTGGATTTAGATATTGATTTCAGCATTTATATTGAGCTAAGCACTAAGTCTATCTCTATTCCTCCTTATAGGATGGCCCTAGTAGAGTTGAAGGAACCGAAGGATCCGTTGCAGGAGTTGTTGGATAAGGGATTTATCCAACCTAGTATTTCACCTTGGGGTGCGCCTTTCTTATTTGTAAAGAAAAATGATTGGTCTATGCAGATATGTATTGATTTTTTATTGTTGAATAAGGTGACGGTTAAGAATAAGTATCCTCTTCCTTGCATCAATAATTTGTTTGATCAGCCTTAGGGTACTGCAATGTTTTCAAAGATCAATTTAAGGTCCGATTATCACAAGTTGAGGATTAGAGCTTTAAATATTCTAAAGATAGCTTTTTAGACTCGATATGGTCATTATGAGTTCTTGGTCATGACCTTTGAGTTGACCAATGACCCTGACACATTCATGGAATTGATTAACTGGGTGTTTTTACTGTATCTTGACTCCTTTAATTTTATATTTATAGATAATATCTTGGTGTATTCTAAGAGTGACATTGAGCATGAGAAGCATTTACGGATTGTGCTTCAGAGATTGAGGGATGAGAAGTTGTACGTAGAGTTCTCTAAAGTGCGAGCTTTAGTTAGAGTGTGTTTCTTTCTTGGGTCATATAGTGACAAAGCAACGGTTCGTGATTGGACTAGACCTACTTTGCCTACAGAGATTTGGATTTTTGTCGGCTTAGTAGGTTATTATTGGTATTTTTTTAAGGTTTCTCTTTTATTGCAACTCCTTTGACTATGTTGACTTGGAAAAAGATTTCCATCTAGTGGTCTGATGCTTGTGAGGCAAGATTTCAAAAGTTTATGGATTTATTGACTTTAGCTCCTATATTGGCTTTGCCCAAGGAGGGCGTGGGCTTTATCGTATTTTGTGTATGCATCTCATCAAGATTGAAGCCTCAGGAGAGGAATTATCATACCCATGATTTTGAGTTGTGTGCAGTTGTGGAGCTAATACTTGTATGGAGTCTGTTGTGATATCTTCTCAGATTATCGTAGCCTTCAGTACTTCTTTACCCAACGAGATCTTCATATAAGGTAGCGCCATTGGCTTGAGTTTCTTTAGGAATATGACTTGACTATTATCTACCATCCGGGCAAGGACAATGTAGTTGCGAATTTCTTGATCCGAAAGTCAACTAACATGGGTAGCTTGGAGCATCTTTTGACCTAAGAGAGGTCCTTGGCCTTAGAGGTTCAGTCTTTAGCTCACCAAATAGTTAGACTTGATATTTCAACACCTGGGCATATTTTGTCATTTGTAGAAGCTATATCTTTATTGATGGAGTAGATTCGAGCACATCAATTTGATAATGTTGGATTGAGGTTGATTAGAGATAAGGTGTTGAGTGGGGAGGCTAAGGAAGCCTTACTTGATTCAGATGGATTTTTGAGGATTAGGGACCGAGTTTGTACGTCGAGAATGGGTGATTGGATTAGGTTGATCTTAGAGGATCCCTCTTGTTCCAGATATTCTATCCATCCAGGTGTGACTAAGATGTATCGTGATTTAAGGGAACACTACTAGTGTGGTAGTATGAGGTGAGATATAGTAGATTTTGTGGCTTATTTCCTATGTTATCAGCATGTGAAGGCCGAGTATATGTGTAACGCTCGATTTTCTAGAACCAAAATGCCATACGATGCTCATAATCCCAAAGGACCACAAGCTAACCCTTATCTGTTACCTGCTACAATAACTATATAAAAATACCGAATAATGCAAAAAACTTGCTATAAGGTTTAAAATGTCTAAAATAATCAATATTGAAAGCTGAATACTAATATATCTGTCCGAAAAGCCTCTAACTGTCTGAACTGTGGAGTTGATGGTACATGTCCCCAACTAACTTCGTCTACTGAAAATAAACTGAATCTAATGCCATAATAAAATAAGGATCATCCTCAAATGAAGTGGACTTACTGCTACGTCTACTGCTGCAAACTGAGTCTAGACTTCTAAGGGTGCTCTGATCTCGCGCTTTCGAACCTATGGTATAAGACACCATAACGCAAGAGAAAAGTATGCATCAGTACTTCGAATGTACCATATGCTAGATAAGGTAAGGCTAGAAAGCAAAGGCTTATGCATGAACATAGCTTAACTGAATAACATGAGAGTACTGAATAAAGATATATGCATGAATACACAAACCATAACTGAAATCATCGTGACTCTGAATACTGATACTCGGATACTACTTTACTAACATCTAAACTCACTACTAATACTGAGATACTGAATAATTGAATGTTTTGATATTGATAACTGAGTACTGAAGTTGAGATCAGTCTTATTTAGCGATTGATCTCTGAAATTGATGATACTGAATAACTAAATCTACTCATATCAATGACTGAGTTCTGAGTTTGCTACTATCGTCTAACTAAATGTGTGATCAAACCTTTCTAACGAATGATCTTTGAATCTACTAATAATGATAAAGAATGATTGTATCTGAGATCAGGCCTATCTAGAGAAAGATCTCAGAATCTTTTTATAATAGAAATGACAAACTGAGTTTGAGATCAGGCCTTTCTAACGGGTGATCTCCAAATCTATTAGTACTGATACTGATTAACTTTATGTGAGACCAGGCCTCTCTAGTGGGTGGTCTATGAATCTATGGAACTATCTAAGTTCCTCAGAGATAGGTGACTGTATTTGACAGTCCTAATTTCTGAGTTCTACTCTAAAAACTGATACTGAAACTGCAACTGTGGGAGTTCTCACTTAACCAACATACCCCGAATCTGATCTAATGGGGTCCAACCTGTAACCCCAGCTGGAAGGGTGTCAATACCATTCCACGAGTAAAGACCTCTACTATTGTCAAGCCTCTCTAACGGGTGACCCTGAACAGGAAGTCAAGCCTAAGGCAATATGATATTAGATCCTTAATCTAATGGGTGACTCCTAGTCCTGCGCTGGCTATGCAGTTCTGGAGTTGAGGGACTATTACTAACGACTCTGCCTCTCTAACGGGGAAGCTGACATCCCTAAACTCGCTCGGTGCTAGTTCCTACTCCCAACTGAATAACTTTGAACTAATTCTTAACTGAACTTAGAATAAGCTGAATCTGTTACTGATCTTGCTAATTAAATAAGTTAAGCTGAGTTCACTTGGTTCTAAAAAATGATGGAACAATACTGGATCTTGTTGTCTGAATGATACTGAGTCCTGGATTGATTACTTAAATGCTACTGAGGTCTGAACTGAACACTTGGATACTACTAAGATTTGAGCTTTGTACTAAACTGGAGCTAGAATACTAATGATACTGAGATTTCTTAAGTTCTGTAACCATCTGAGAATGCTGAGTTCTGTAACTCACTCAGTTCTAAGAATTATGGCTTAACTGAGGTTATCGTGAAAACCAATACGGGCTCTAGACTTGCAGCTAAATTGTTGGGTATAAATACCCCCAAGACTCGATAACATAAAAGTAAATGATAACCATTCTTGAATAATCATGACCATGGACATTCATTCACCATTACAGTCATTAAAGCATCTCTTTAAGCGCTTGGAACTCATAAACATCTGATAGCATAGGGAGATATATTATTGGCTCATACTCCATTTAACAAGGTCTTGCAACAAACATTTAACATGCATTGAAGAGCATATAATTGGTGGATTTTATGCTAACATGTCACAATTCATTCATTAAGGCTTTTCAACAAACACTTGGCATGCATGAGCTTGCACACAAATTGGGGATTTCTAGTCAACATGCTATAATGACTCTAATTTCTTAACATAAGCATTTTATCAAACATATGGAGAGCATGCTTTGGTTATTCAACAATTTCTACACTCAATTGACATAAACACATCACTTATCATGCAACTTGAAGAGGGTTTATCATGAACATCATACAATTCATCACATACTAGAATCAACTCTTGAGATTTTATAAACAAAACATGAATTTAACTCAATAATAACATGAACTTCAATTTCAATTCACCAGAATCATGAAAACTCATAAATATAAGATCTTTGAATTTAGAAAAAGGATTCTTGAACTTCTTGGGTAGAAGAAACTCAAGAATCAACATCTAACATACCTTTCTGTGTAATTTTTGAAAGATTCATGGTGAAACCTTGATGATTTGGGTCTTGGATTAGAAACCCTAGGTCTTGTTCTTAAAGAAAATTGAGAGAAACCAACAATATTTGGGTGTAAATATGTTGAAGCTCGTGTTAAAGAGTGTATATAGGGGTTGGGAAAATACCCTTTTTGCCCTTGGAATTAAAATCCAAAACCGGAAAAATCTCGATTTTATGTGCTGGCTCGATGCACCATAATCGCGCTAACTTACTGAAAATTGGAAAATTGGGAAATTAAGCCTTGGTGCGACGCAGTGGAAATTGCGTTGCCACCTTGGTTGCAAACTGGAAAGATATCATGATGCAATGGAATCATGGAGGCTCACTAGAATTTGACAATTGCTATTTTAGCTAGCTCCGCGATGCACTAAAGTGCCAAGTGGTACACTGTCTTACTAAAATGGCTCTAACTCTTCTCCCGAGTGTCATATTTGGGTGAACTTGGTATCGATGGAAAGTTTATTCAATTATCTACATGACAAAAAGTTGATATTATGGAAATTCTACATGGTTCAAAATATTTATCACTTTGGAAGTTACTTCTTGATTTTTTAAGGCCGTAATTACACTTCACTTGGCACGCTCTAAGGAACAAACTATGAGAGAAATTTGTAGGGTCTTACAATATGAGTCCTGGTGATTGATTCAGAGGTTGACCATTCCCGAGTGGAAGTGGGAATGGATCACCATAGACTTTGTGACTGGTTTCCTTAATACATCTCATGGTTCTGATAATGTTTAGGTCATCATAGATCGATTGACTAAGACAGATCTTTTTATTTAGGTTTGAGTCTCATTCAGTGTTGAGAGGTTCAATCATATATATTTATGAGACTGTGCATCTTCATGGTGTGCTGCTGTTCAATATTTCAGATCGAGGTTCTTGTTCATATCTTACCTTTGGATGACTTTTTAAGGTGAGTTGGGCATTCGAGTTAATCTTAACATAGAATTTCACCCAGATTGATATCTAGTCAGAGCGGACAATCCAGGTTTTGGAGGATGTTCCGCGTATGCGTGATGGATTTTGGTGGACAGTGGGAGCAGCTTTTGGTTTTAGTAGAGTTTGCATATAATTATAGCTACCATTCCATTATTGATATCGCTCCTTTTTGAGGCATTGTATGGTAGGAGTTGTTGCTCCCTAGTGGGTTGGTTTGATGTTTCAAAGGTATGACCTCGAGGTATAAACTTTGTTCGTGAGTCTTTGGTCAGAGTTCGGATCATTCAAGATAGATTTCGAGTAGCACAGAGTAGGCAAAAGTTCTATGCTGATTGTAGAATTTATGCCTTGAGATTTGGTATTGGTGATAGTATTTTTCTTCAAGTTTCACCCATGAAGAATGTGATGAGATTTGGGAAGAAGGGCAAGCTTAGCCCTTGGTATATTGGTCCATTTGAGATTATTTGGACTATTGATGAAGTGGCTTATGAGTTGGCTTTGCCCTCTAAGCTATCAGTTGTTCTTTCAGTTTTTCATATTTATATGCTTTGCCATTTCATTCTGGATGAGTCTTATATTATTCGTTGGGAGTTAGTTCAGTTAGATGAGCAGTTGTCATTTGTTGAGGAGTTGATCTCTATTTTGGCTAGGGATGTTAGACGGCTGCGCTCTAGAGGTATCCATGTTGTTAAGGTTCAGTGGTTACATCGACCTATAGATGAGGCTACTCGGGAGGTTGAGACTGATATGCGTAGTTCTTATCCTCAGCTCTTTACTGATTCCTGTATTTGTTTTCCTTAGTCTAGGACGAACTAGATTTTTAGTGGTGGATGATGTAATAACCTAAAAATTTAATGATATATGTGAAATTTGTGATTTTGTGTGATTTCATAGTTTTACCCCTCCCCGTAGTTGCATTATGATATTTCTGGGGCGTGGGAGTGATTGACATGATTTTTGATGTATTTTGGTATCATTTATGCGATATTGTGGTTTTTGATGGCTTCGAGAGACTTATTTTGAACTTATGTAGATATATTTTGATCCGTGCGAAGGATGGACAAATGGACTACGCCAGTAGTTCCAAAATATCAGTTTTAGTCAAGGTAGATCTTTGGTTCAGATCCTGGTGCACCTAAGCTCATTTCGATCTATTGATCGAAAAGTTGGAAAATTAAAAATATGGGTATGGGACCCATATTTGATCGAAACCACCTCATATGGAAAATATGAATTTGCCAGCAGGTCTGGAATGTCAATTTTAGGGTGTTAGCATGTTTTGTACGATTTTACAGCTTTTAAATCTCATTTCAACCTTCGGTTTGGAAAATTATGATTTCAGGTTTCGGGGGTCAACTTTGTGAAAACGATGTTTTTTTGAAAATATGATATCGCCATCGCATCCGAAATAAATATTTGGCACTGAATATGGTTGCATATATCGGACTCCGAATGAATCTCGGGAACCCAATCGAATTCTGAATTGGACTTTTAAAAAAACAGCTTTTTTGCTATAGCTGGTGCAGAAAATCTGCAATATTTATAACAGTTTTTGGGTCCATTTTGCTCATTTTTTATCTTACCTCTTGAGAGTTAAACCCCAAAATAGTGTGGGATCTTAAAATTGAAGCTTGTAGGATCTTGGAAAGGTAGATTAACACCAATTTCTTAATTTTATTACGGATTTAAGGTAAGAATTCACCCTTATCTTAGTAATCTCTTAATTAATTTCTCAAAACCCCAAAAACTTTATGGCATGATTTTAAACCCAAATTTCACTCCTTTTCACTTGAATAAGATTTTTATTGTAGAATTACTAGTTTTTCATCAATTTAACCTTCAAAACAACTTCGATTCTTGATTTTAACCCGGATTTCAAAGATTTTACCTGATAAAGCTCAAAAATAGTTTTTCTTCGATTTGAACCTTGCTTTTGACTCGATTTAACTTGAGTTTTCATCTATAGGTTCCTAAAAATATGGGGAACATATTTTTGAAATAAAGTTTTAATTTGGCCCTTCTTTTTTGGAAACCCGTTTCTGGGGTCCGTTTTGACCCCAAACCAAAAGTAGTCAATATGGGTGTTGTTTGTTTTGTTTTGATGCATAGATTTTATATTTGATATTTTTAGTAGAGTTTGGAATTATTCATGAAAATTAAGGTCGCGGGTTCAAGTATAGCGGATCTATTTCGACTTTCGAGATAGGTTATGACTTAACTTTTTCAAATTGGGCTGGGTAGTAAATGATGGTACAAAATGAATGTTAAGGGTAGAAATTAATCATGAAAAATAATTATCTATATGTTGTTCCTGTGTGGGGGTCTATATGTGTTGTAATTGTCGAAATTGAGTTATTATGTGATATGTGTGACCGTGTGGAGTTCTATATGATATTAATAGCCTTGAATACATGTGAATAATTGTATTGTGTTGTTAAGATTCTTAATATGGTACCATTCGTGTATTTTGATTATATTCTTACTTTATTGGCATATGAGACATGTGGAAATTTGTGGATGAAACTGAAATAATGAATTGATATTGGCGCACGTAGTTGTAAAACTATATCATTGTGTTTGGTTGTGAAAATATATCATATGGTTGGTTGTGGAAGTATATCATGTGGTTGATTATGAAAATACCAATTGTGATTAGTTATGAGCATTACGTCGTCATATCATACTCATTCATGAAACATTGGTACCACCGTGGCAACATCTGAGAACACTAGAAATACCTTTTTAAAATCCTCTCTGAGGGATGTGCTAAGGAGGAGATTTTGTAATACCTTATAAAATCCTTTTCAAGAGATGTTCCAAAAAGGAGATATAAGATATGTGGATTGTATACAGATTGACGAACCCCCATGGGTCCAACGTCAGTAAGCCTTAGCTCCGTAGGTGTATACGGGGATTATGTGATGATCCTGGAGGTTGTGGGACAACCTCGTGAATTATCATAATCATATACATTATAATTATTTTATTGTGCTGTATTGTCGCATTGACTTGTCATCTATGTAATTTTCTTGTCTTTTTTTATTAGTATTTGATGATTTTGTATAGTTGCATGTTCCCCCTTGTTCTACTTATATGCGATATAATGCATACTCGTGCTCTATCTTGGTATGGATGTGATATATTAGAATTGTTAGTGCAAGCGGTATGGATACCGTTGTGGGATATTTTCTAATTGCAGGTGACATGACCTTAGTGTATATTTTGTGTGCTTTATTTACTACTTTTCTTGGTCGGCCTATTATACCTACTGAGTACAAGTGGACCGTACTCATGCCTACTGTGCCCTTTCGGTGCAGGTCCTAGCTCGAGCACGCCTTAACTTACTTAACTCGGGCGATTGTTGGAGATTCCAAGATAGTGGTTGGACATTCATGCGTACAAAGTTCACCTCGATCTTTCTATAGTAGTTATGTCTTTATTAGTATTCGGAGACTAATCTTATTTCTTTGTGGTTATTTTTTTGATATATTTAAATCTTGGATTGTATTAGTAGTTCTTGCACTATTGACACCTAGTTTTGGGAAGGGATGGTATTTTGGATAAGTTCTTTCCGCATTGGTATGATTACTTATATGGTTCAGCTTTGCGCTAGAAGCCTTACCTTGGGATATTTCTGTCTTTTCCTCTTTTCGTATCAATTTGGATGATAGGCTAACTTGTAAAGGTACACTGCGACAAATGCCGTCATGACCCTTATTTTTGGGTTGTGACAGTCCACAAATGCTTTCTGCTAGCTACATTATGCAATTCATATACCATGAACATCTTGAAACTCATATTATTTTGCAGGCACTTGACATGTCCACTGATAAACTACTTATGTTGTACGTCTACTTGGAAATCAATGCAATTTGGATTCCACAGAATCCATATTACCATTGCCAATTATCTTCTAATTTTTTGATGATTCTAGGATCCATCCCTCTCTTACTCTGTTTTCCAGGACTATAATCAAATCTACATTATTTTTCCTACAAAAAGTACTAAACTCTTGGTGCTTATACATTATTGTGATTCCGTGATCCATTCCAAGACTTTTTGAGTTGTTTTTACTTGATTTGAAGCTTTTATATCCTTTATATATCATCATAATCCATTAAAAAGGTATCCTATAGCATTAAACGGAATAATTTATAGCTTAAAACAATACAACATCTAAGACGGAGAACTAGAAACACAAGCTAAGCATAGGCTTCATTCACTTTGATTTCTAACTTATTGTTTTGACTCTTATATTGACCCAATTGACCCTTGAACATTACCAACAAGTTGTTTCACATATAAATACACAATAACAACCTTAGTAACTCTTTAAACATGTTAGAACTCAATATAATAGACTAGACAAACACCTAGCTCATGCTAGTCACACTAGTTTTCTCGGTTGACTTCTAAATTATCAATTTGAGTAAAAAAATTATGTGGAAACACTATTAAACATTGTAAACACATACATTGACACTTAGATGCACATTTATATCATTATCACCACATTAAGCACATGAATCATCCTCAAAACAAGGCTAAAAAGTCTAGAATAGCAACACTAAAATGCATAAATTCACCTAACATCATTAGCCATGATCCAATAAGATGTATATATAGCCTGCAACGATTTTGTTTGTCTAAATATAATGAATATCAAGGTAACCTACAACGTTGGTGTTTTACTCCCTTCAAGAATTATTTTACTTTAATTACAGATTACTTAGGTGTTGTTGGTAAATCTCTATCTTGGCTTGTTCCCCCTGTCACTGTGACTTTAGCTTTAACAGGCATTTGGACCAGGTGGCATAACCTGCTTTTGTGCACTCATCAGGTTTATAGCCATCCATTTCTTTTTTTCGTTCTTACATCAGTCCACTAGAATTCATATGAATCAGGTTCAAGTACTAGCTAACACATATCTGAAAAACTTTTGTTTTTATTCTCTCAACCTTGTATTTTTTTTAAAAAAAATTTCATACAGATCTACCTGCCTAGTGAAAGGAATTTCATTCTCTTCCAGTCTTATGGCTTGAGAAAGCTTTGGCCATGAACTAATTTTGCTTGCCTCCTTTTACTCTTACCTGCAAAATAAATTAGGAGTTAACTTTAAGAACCCAGACAAGCTTGGATCCTTTCCTGTGAGAAAAAAGATGAATCAGGTTTCTTCTAGCCCAATGAGGCAACAGGTTATGTGACCTGTTTCTCTGATTGTTTTTGTTATTTACTTTACTTCTTTGAGATCTTATGAAATCTGATTTCTTTGATAGATTTATTTTTCTGGATCTACTTTCATTAGCAATTGGACACTCATTAGTGAGATGCCCAAGATTGCCACAAATGTAGCATAAATCATTAAGGATAGTGTAACTCTTGAAAAATCCTAATCCAGTCTTTTCATTGTGTGTCCTGAGTTTGCCCATCTATTTGCCCTTTCAAGGTCAAGTTTCAGCCTAGAGATTTCTTGGTTTAATCTATCTACCTTTTCTTTTTCATTGTTGCATTCATGTTTAACCTTGGTCAATTCAAGCTCAAATCTTTTTTGTTCATTACTTTCCACATTTTTTCCTTTTTAGAGAGTGTCAGTTTTGAAATCTCAGATATGAGGAATCAAGTTAACTAACTTGTTCCTTGAGGGAACTGTTTTCCTTGTCAACAATATTTTTGCAAGTTTTCATATCAATTTTGTCAAACTTGAGACTTGAAAAATTGTTGAATAGTTCATCCCTATCAAAAGTTAATTCTTGGAAGTCATCTATTAAGGCATTCATCAGAGAAACAGGCTTTTCTTTGGAAAACAAATGTAAATTATTTTTGAGTTTAGGAATACTTACCTAAGCTGTGTTATATTCATCTTCTATTTCTGAATCTCCAATTTCCATGAGGGCAGTTTCATCTACTTCTTCCTCATTTGTTTCTTCAGCATCAGATCTCGAGGCATCCACCATAGCAAAATCCTCCTTCTTTTTTTTTTGGTCTTTTTTTTTAATTCTTTCTCAGCTTTTCATTTCTCTATTCAATTTCCTAAATGGGACAATCTCTAACTCGATGATCTGTTTTGTTGTACTTATAACACTTAGTGGGATTGTTAGTGGAATGCCTTTTGTTACATGTTCCATTCTTCTTTTTTTAAGACTTTCCTGAATTTTTTTGTTATAAAAGCCATCTTTTCTTCAGTCAGTTCCACTTCTCCATCATTGACTGAGGATTTTAGAGCTAAGGATTTCTCAGAAGCTGCATTTTCATTCTTGGCTTCATCAATTTGCATCTCATAAGTCTTCAGATTACCCACTAATTCATCCAAAATCATATTGGTTAGATCTTTTTCCTCCCTAATAGAAGTAACCTTGACATCCCATTTAGATTTTGGCAAGATCCCCAACACTTTCTCAATTTATTCCTCAGTAGTGATGACTTTTCCTAACGAGGTCAATTCATTGGTTAGAGATGTGAGTCTTTACATAATCTTATAAAGGAATTCACCTTCCTTTATCTTAAAAGCTTCATATTTGGTAAAAAGGAGAGCAATTCTGAAGTTTCTCAATTGAGTGGTGCCCTCATGTGCATTCACCAAGGCATCCCAAATTTGTGTAGAAGTGGTGCAAGTAGACTCTCTATTGCACTCAGCCGGACCTAGTACACAAATTAGGATGTTCTTAGCCCTTGCAGTTTTCCTTAATAGAACCAAATCATCAATAGTAAATACACTTCTTACTTTTTTGACTTGTTCTCCATCTTCTAGCTTTATTGAGATAGTTGGACCATCAGTAATTCTATCCCACAATTTATAGTCTTCTCTTTAAATAAATATTTCCATCCTACCTTTCCACCATGTGAAATAAGATGCATCAAAAAGTGATGGACTAGTAGTGTATTGGCCTTCACTGTGCCCAGTAGGGAGTGTGGAATTCATCATAGTGATATTTTCTTAGATTCTAGCCTTATGTAAGACAACCTCGCTCTGATACCACTTGTAAGAGTACGTGCTCTACTGATTACTTATTTTAGCCTAACAGTTGCCTATCAATGGAACAACTTGGCTAACGTATTCCTATTTAACTAAAACAGTAAGTAATTGCACAATGATGTTTATGTAGAAAACAACTAGCTCAAAGAGGTGTAAAACTGTACCTCTACAGGATTTAACCCTAATTCCTCTAAAACAATTGAGTTTCAACCATGGACAACTTACCAGTCTCTTGAAATCTAAGAATTAAACTCTTAACTCCTATTTCTACAATACATAAACCTTTTCAAGGTTAGTTTTCCAAGTCTTCGAGTTCCCAACTTGAAGACAAACCTCCTAACTCAGTTTATACTTCACTGAGACTAGACAACATTATAACTCAAGAACCAACCTAATACATAACGTCTAAGACACCTTAACTCTAAGTACTAGGAAAGGGTTCAACTTTTGACTACTTCAAGCTTTGGAGCTTCACAGGTGATTTGTCGATATGATGTTGTCTTTGTAAGTGCATGAGTAATAAAATAAGTTACTCCCTCGATATTTAACAACTCTTCAAAGAGTCCTTCAAAGTCACAACGCTTCAAAGAGTCCTTCAAAGTCATTGGTCTTCTACCTTGCTTTAAACTTTTTACTTCAGCAGAGTTTGTTGTCAACTCGAAGTCCTTTTTCGAGTACAACTCCTTGGAATAATAAAACTCCTTATTCAATTTTAACTCCTTGTTTGAGTGAATCTCTTTCTCCTTATCTTATCAATAAGGTGTTGTATCAACTTCTTCTTTATCACATGTGATTTTTCTCTTCAGCTTATCAATAAGGTGTTGTATTCAACTACAATTTCTTTTTTTTTATCACACATGATTATGATTACATTGAAAAGGCTTATCCATTTCCAACTTCAAGCAAACTATTTTGTGTGATCCAGTGAGATCAACTTTTGTCTTCATGTGTTTGGACCAGTTTGAGTAACATGTTTCATTTATATGTCAATCATCAAAACTTCATTGATCTAACAAAACTATTATGCAATAATAAATTTTGGGGCTGCTATTGGGGCATGGTTTATGTGCTACGTGAATCGCTTAAGAAAACGAAATCTAGGATTCGTTAGTTAATTTGCTTGTCACTTATAAAACATGCTTTTAGGATCATTAATTAATTTTGTCTAAAATTAATTTCAACATGGGTGTTTAATTTTTTGATATCTGATAACGCCCAAACTACAGCTCTCGTAAGAGTGTAAGCGGTCACTGTCAAATATCGAAACCAACTGGGTTGGGTGTCGAATCCCACAGGGAATACTCGGTCACTAAGTATGCAATGATTAGTAGACTTTTGGTGAAAGTTCTGCGAATAAAGGGGGGGTTTTATGCGTGAAGTAATATTACCAAAATAGCAAAGTAAAAAAATGGAATGTTTAGTAAGATTTTAATCTATGAGAATTGTAAGTTAGGGTTATGTCCACCTTATGAGTTTTACGTATCTATTAACTATGAGTTATGTGGAATTCAGACATGCATATGCTTATAGAGATTCGTATTCTATGGTAAATCCTAGCGTCTTTTGACCATCACAGATTATCTCACTTTAACTCTTTCGAGCTTAAAGCGTATCTAATGGTACGAATTCTCCAAGAGGTTAATCCAGTTAAGGCACTAACTTTTAAATAAGGGGTGGTAGCCCTATTTCCTTGTCACTCTCTCTTTTTCAGACATGTAACTTTTCTTTTGAACAATTTAATGCTATACTGGCGTATTCTATATGTTTGCAACCACAAGAATTTATATTAAAATGAAGAGAGTAATGATATAAGCAGCATACGGATCAAGAATTCACAAACTCATAGCAATAGATAGTATCTCATAAGGCTTCCATAACCCTAACAGAGAAGTCTAGCTACTCATGATTACAACAAAAATCACAATAGATATAATCATCATACCACAACCTAGAATAATCTTGGCGATGGATGATTTTAACGTCAACTAGGGTTGGACGTTTTTTATCTTTCCGTTGATCAAGTGTTTGCCGTCTTTTCTCTGTCAGAAATTGTAACGTGAATTAGGAGCAAAAGTTGAATGAAAAAGACTTGAATTAATTTATGAGTGAATGAATGAGTGAATAAGAATTAATTAGAATGGGAAGGAATAGAAAGGGGAATAAGAAGAGAATGCTGAAAAGTTTCAGCAAAATAGGGTTTATATAACATCCATATCCTAGTCCTATTGAAATAGGATTTTTATCGTTGTCCTAGTCCTACTGGGTTACTGCATACTTGTCCTAATCCTACTAAGTTACGGCTGTTCCCCCAAGTCTTTAGAAATACTGTTTTTGCCCGGGACAAGTTCTCCATGCATCACTTTCAGTCCATAAGCTTCCAGAAGCTGCCTTCCTTCTTTCGTGAAGTTTCCTTTGGCGTTCAACAGTCCATAAAATGCTGAAATCTTCATCATTTATACCTGAAAACTTGCTAATCACGTTGGTTAGATCACTTACAGGAAAAATGACTAAAAGTGTAGGAATTATATATTTTGTCCTCAAAACTTATCTAAAATATGGGTAAATTAAGGTGCTTTAGGCGTGTAAATACGCCTAACATCAACACCCCACACTTAAAGCTTTGTTCGTCCTCGAACAATATATCATGTCCATGTACACATCTACCTAGGGTTTCATAGTAACAGCACAAAATATTCATCAAGACAGGCACGACAATTATTAAGAAAGAGTAGTTTTCTGATAATTACTAGAAACAATTCAACCTCTTCCATAGACTCGTGATGGAGGTTAATTCGTATCCACAAGTTGAGGCACAAAGAATCATACAAAACTACCCAAAACTCATCAACCATGTGTGTCTCACATAAGATATTACCTATAATCACTCACAAGTATTGCATTTTTTGGAACATGGGTATAAGATTCTCCTTGCTCTTACTCTCTCAAAGAATTCATATGTTGCAACTGATGACCATAAGCTTGCCCTTAGTGTCATGCTTTACTAATATCAGAATGCTAAGCTTAGGATCAAATAGGTCTTTACATGGTTGTAATGTAGGCTAAGGGACGGGTAGGACTATTTTGGCCAGAAATAGTGACTATGCTCCTAAGCGCTTTAATACATCACATCATGCCATTAACACTCACTTTTAATCAACCCTGCTACCTTTCTTTCATCTATCACCCCTTTTAACCTATTTTTCCATTCAAACATAACTATCTTTTTATTTAATCATAAACACAATTTATCTATTTGTTTTTCTATTTGTTTTTCTTTTCTTCTCTCTTTTTTTTTATAACACACCTCTATGATAGCCACTCTTTTTCATAACAAATTCAAGTACCAATACACTCTAAGGCATCACTCTCACCCAATTTTCTCTTATTTTGTCACATGTCTTTACCATTTAAAGCACTTAGGAATTTGGATCAAATTATGGTCTTGAAAAAAGAATGGATTGGGCTTACATATGAGGCTGTCAAAGAAAATGGCTAAAGGCTCAAAGGGGGATAACTAGGATAATGTCCATGGGTAGGTAAAAAGAAGGTACACAAGTATAGGTTGCCAAAGAAATGCCTAAATCATCTCCTAAACTCACACTCTTTATTTCGCTTTACATACACACCAGGCAAGTTCTAGCATCAGCCACAAACACAGAATATACTATCATCTCACACACACAAGGCACATGGTCAACTTTATTGGGAGAAGTATAGACTCTTGACCCCAATAGATGAAGGAATTAAACCACACGCTTATCACATAGTGAGTCACACTTAGAGCCTAAACGTCTCAATAGTAATGATTTTATTACAAACTCTTGTCATAATACCATGCTGCCTATCAGAACAATTTCATGCAAAATAAAATCTAAAAAAAAAATTCTACACTAAACCAAATGAACAAATAAACATAAATAAATGTAAATGCAGACAAAGAAGTATAGCATACAAATACCAGCACCCCACACTTAGATGGGACATACTGCCCTCAGTGGGAAAATAAATAAGAAGAACCTGATTAGTTGGACTCCTCCTCTATGTCTGGGGTCATACCCCCTGCATCGGAATCATCATCAGAGTTGTCATCCTCAGAAGTTCCTCAAAATGTACCCCACTTGATTCCATGAGTTTGTCGAGGTATTTGCAGCACAGAGGATTCAACTTGCTCTTTTCTTCCTCTTTTCTTATCTTTCTGTGAGGTGGACGCTTTTTGTTTTCCTGGTCGACCTTTTGGTGCCATTTTACCTGAGACTAAAATAAATTTATGCTAGCTCATCTCGGAAGATTTAATTGACAAACAGACAATAGTGGCACCACCCCACACTTAATTTGCTGACCCAAACTAATTAAGTGAGTGATGTCGACAACTCAGACTTTATCGTCATATATTTGGGCAATATGTACCAACAATATGTTCAGCACAGTCATACTTTCATGTCGTCTTAACTATCCTTTCTAACTCTATTTCATGTAATCTTGATCATACTTTCATGTTTGGATTAATGCACTTTTTGAACAAGACTACTACATAGAGATCGTATCAAGTTATGGCATAGAAATAATCGCAACATCTCATGCTTGTATTCAATCATGATTTTTATCTCGATGAACGAGTCATTCAAACATTCAAGCATTCAATTTTGAAGATTATACAATTAACTTCACCATGTCGACTCCGCAAAAGTATGACAGTGTATAACAATCAAATACAAGTCGGAACAAAATCAAGAACACCCACACGTATTCTTTCACTCAACGAGATATATCATATCAAACCAATCACATTCAAATTACCAACACCAATTTAAGATCTAAAATACCATTATAAGCATAAGATTGTAACAACTTCGGAATATAAACGAAGAACTTACTTGGTGTTGAACTCGGAAGATGATCTTGCAAGGTTGGATGAGCAAAAAGAAAAGTTTTGGGAGATTTGGGAAGGTTAGGCGGCGCCTATGCTATGGCATTATAGATTCAGAGAGCAAAGGCAATGGCATAGGCGGTGCCTTTAGTTTTTCCTATACTTGGCATAGGCGACACCTAATGCTTTGCCTAGTTGAGCATAGGCGGCGCCTATGCTATGGAATTGTTGGACATAGGCGGCGCCTATGCTATGGCATTGTAGATTCAGAGAACAAAGTCCATAGCATAGGCCTTGCCTTGTCCGTTGCCTAGATTTACATAGGCCTTGCCTTGTCCATTGCCTAGATTTGTATAGGCAATGCCTAACTGAAAGCCTTTTGCTCCTTCATTACTCACTTACCACCTTTACCATTGCTCACTTTCAATTACTTAGACTTCATCGAGTTAGATGGTGGATCATTTTCTAAATGGATTTAGACGACACTGATGCTTTATTGTGGGCACGCAATCTACTTCGAAATAAATTTTGTGCATACATATCCCAGGAGGGATACCAATTATATCATTAATAGACCAACCAATGGCTCTCTTATACCTCTTTAGAGAAGAGATGAGAGCTTCTACGTGTTGTTCACCTAAATCAGCCTCAACACTCATCGGAAGTGTATTTCTACTTCCCAAGAACGCATACCTTAGGTGATTCGGGAACTCTTTCGATTCCAGCACTGGTGGCTCTTTAATGGAAGTCTTCACTGTTGGTGCAGATTGATTCTTAGGATCAAGGTCCAGCTTCTTAGGAGCATGAGAATATAACTTTATTCCTGTTAGAGCACAAACGGTTTCTTCATGTTCTTCAGCCTCCTCATGCTCAAAATTCAACAGCACATCAGATAGTGACTTAACAGTAAGCGGCTTCTCTACCGATAATTCTTTCTCATCCTCATAATAAGCATCATCTATAGAGAACACATTCATATCGCTGGGCTGCTTCATTACTTTGCATACATCAAAATGGACCACTTCATCATTCAACCGAAATAATAGCTTATTAGCTCTCATGTCAATAAGCACACTTTCTGTTGAAAGGAAAGGACGTCCTAAGATTATGGAAACTTCAGAACCCACCTCGCAATCCAAAATCACAAAGTCTGCAGGAAAAATGAAGGTAGACATCTTCACCAACATATCATTCAAGATACCCACAGGTCGTTTTACCGACCTATCTGCCATCAAAAGCCGTATATTAGTTGGTGTAGGGTAGCCCAACCTCAACTTTCTATAGATGGATAGTGGCATCAAATTGATTCTATCTCCCAAATCACACAATGCCTTAGCAAAATTCATAGATCCAACCATGCAAGGAATAGTGAAAGCACCAGGGTCTGCCTTCTTCTGTGCTAATAACTTGTGGTAATTGCACTGCAATAATGAATATTATCTGTCGGCTCATAGCTTACTATCCCCTTCTTTGTCAAAAGGTCCTTTATGATTTTAGCGTACCCAGACATCTGTTCTAGCGCCTCCACGAAAGGAATATTAATAGTCAGCTGCTTCAACATAGTCATGAATTTACTGAACCTTGTATCATCAGCTTTCTTCTTCAGTCTCTACGAAAAAGGTGGTGGTAGAAGGGGAATCGTTTTCTCCACCACTTTTTTTTTATCTTGCTTCCGATTATCAGCCTTTTCAGAAGTGTCATCAGCCTTTTTCTTCAATCTCTGAGGAAAAGGTGGGGGTGGAAGAGGAATAGTTTTCTCATGAACACTCTCATTCTGATTTTCAGCTTCTACGGAATCATCACAATCTGCGTCAATAACATTCTCCTCTATATAATCAACCACTTGCTTGCCTTTAGACGAATTGTCTAACACCTTACCGCTCCTGGTAGTAATAGCCATGTATGATCCATCATTCCTTGGATTTTGCACAGTGTTACTGGGTAGCGTTCCAGCCTTTCTTTGGTTGAATACCGCAGATAATTGAATCAATTGTTGCTCTAGTTGCTTTATTGCAGTGGAATGTGAGTCAACCAACTGATTTATTGAAGACAAGTAATTCTTCACCTCATTCACTCCCGTATTGGTTGCCTCTACTCCTTTCAACAGCTTCACCATCATATCTCCCATTGGCATCTTCCCCGAACCAGATGTCGCGGCTTCCCGACTTCCAGGAGGAATATACAAACAACTCCTGTCAGTCTTGTTCTTCCAACTACCTTGATCACGGTCCTTGTTTCCAGATTTATCATAATAGTTTGGACCTTGGTTTCCTTGGGCATTGCCTCGGAAACCCCCTGATTGTTCAAGTAGTTATCTTCTTCCTCAGAATCAGATTCATCTCTTCCATGTGCTATAATGTTTTTAACTTTTTCAGTCTTCCCTGATAATAAGTGCTTGGTAAGAAGATCCAACTGCGTCTTCATGTGGGCCATATCTTGGTTACATTTCTCTTGTCTTCGCCTCTCCTCTGTAGTCATGCCAATAGATATAGTAGGGCTTGCTACCTCAGAATCCCCGGTATGCCAAGCTCTACTCTGCTTTGTCATACGGTCTAGCATGTCACTTGCCTGGATAAAAGTGAGGTCCATAAATGATCCTTCAGCCGCATTATCAACCACTGGCTTAGTTACCGAATTCAAGGATCTGTATAATATCTCCATCAAGTGGACATTGGTCATGTGATGGTTTGGGAACCTCATAAGCTTCTTCTTGAACCTCTCCCATGTTTCGTGGAGAGCTTCAGTTGGAAGCTATTGAAAATTTCTGATTTTATCTCTCAACTTTGCTCTCTTGGATGGAGGAAAGAATATTTCTAGAAAAGCGTCTTTCAATTGCCTCTAATTAGTAATAGAATCAGGAGTCAGCCCATTCAACCATAGAGTTGCCTCCCCGACAGAGACAATGGAAATAGGCGCAGCCGAATTGCATTCTGTCCCATGCCTGGATTGTTGAATGACTTGCATGTAGAAATAAAGTTGATCAGATGCATATTTGGATCATCGCCTGCAAGTCCACCAAATAGTCCCTTGAGCTGCAATAATTGAATCATGGTGCTAGTGATATTGAACTTGGCTCCAGGTGCCAAGGGTGGAGGAATAATATCTCCTGTGGCACCAGCTCCGTCCAGCTCGTCATCATCATCATCGAAAGACATCTACATAGCTCGGCGTTCAGGCCTAAATCTGGCTTGACGATCTTTTCTGTTTGCAGGTGTCGCCACCTCAGCATCACGCCTGGGGTTTAGTAGCTCGTCATCACCTAGGTCCTCATCGTCAGGATTTGTTGCCTGCCCAGGGTTATCAATATTCTGTTGATGTACTTAGGCAGCGGCCAACGTAACTAGTCAAGCCTGCTCCTGTTGAGCAACCCTTCTCTCAATGTCATGTTGTGCATCCATCCTTCCAATAAGTTGCGGTTCAGGGTTTATGGGTAATAATGGTTATCCCAAACTTTGAGTATTTGGCATGCACTGAACAAAAACCTGCAGAAAACAAAAATAACAACTAAAAGTAAAGTACGAGAATCTTTGACCAAAGGGTCTAGTAATTATCTCAAACTTAGTTGACAACCGTATTCCCCGGCAACGGCGCCAAAATTTGATAACGTCTAAACTACAGCTCTCGTAAGAGTGTAAGCGGTCACTGTCAAATATAGAACCCAACTGGGTTGGATGTCGAATTCCACAGGGAATACTCAGTCACTAAGTATGCAACGATTAGTAGACTTTTGGTGAAAGTTCTGCAAATAAAGAGGGGTTTTATGCGTGAAGTAATGTTACCAAAATAGCAAAGTAAAAAAACGGAATGTTTAGTAAGATTTTAATCTATGAGAATTGTAAGTTAGGGTTATGTCCACCTTATGAGTTTTACGTATCTTTTAACTATGAGTTATGTAGAATTCAGACATGCATGTGCTTATAGAGATTCGTATTCTATGGTAAATCCTAGCGTCTTTTGACCATCACAGATTATCTCACTTTAACTTTTTCGAGCTTAAAGCATATCTAATGGTACGAATTCTCCAAGAGGTTAATCCAGTTACGACACTAACTTTTAAACAGGGGTTGGTAGCCCTATTTCCTTGTCACTCTCTCTTTTCCAGACATGTAACTTTTCTTTCGAACAAGTTAATGCTATACTGGCGTATTCTATATGTTTTCAACCATAAGAATTTATATTAAAATGAAGAGAGTAATGATATAAGCAGCATACGGATCAAGAATTCACAAACTCATAGCAATAGATAGTATCTCATAAGGCTTTCATAACCCTAATAGAGAAGTCTAGCTACTCATGATTGCAACGAAAATCACAATAGATATAATCATCACACCACAGCCTAGAATAATCTTGGCGATGGATGCTTTTAACGTCAACTAGGGTTGGATGTTTTTTATCTTTTCGTGGATCAAGTGTTTGCTGTCTTTTCTCTGTCAAAAATTGTAACGTGAATTAGGAGCAAAAGTTGAATGAAAAAGACTTGAATTAATGTATGAGTGAATGAATGAGTGAATAAGAATTAATTAGAATGGGAAGGAATAGAAAGGGGAATAAGAAGAGAATGCTGAAAAGTTTCAGCAAAATAGGGTTTATATAACATCCATATCCTAGTCCGATTGAAATAGGGTTTTTATCCTTGTCCTAGTCCTACTGGGTTACTGCATACTTGTTCTAATCCTACTAAGTTACTGCTGATCCCCCAAGTCTTTAGAAATACTATTTTTGCCCGGGACAAGTTCTCCATGCATCACTTTCAGTCCATAAGCTTCCAGAAGCTGCCTTTATTCTTTCGTGAAGTTTTCTTTGGCGTTCAACAGTCCAAAAAATGCTGAAATCTTCATCATTTATACATGAAAACTTGCTAATCACGTTGGTTAGCTCACTTACTGGAAAAATGACTAAAAGTGTAGGAATTATATATTTTGTCCTCAAAACTTTGCTAAAATATGGGTAAATTAAGGTGCTTTAGGCGTGTAAATAGGCCTAACATCAATATCATAGTTTATAATGTTTGCATGTCTATTCTCAATTCTTTTTTTAAATAACTTAAACCAATTCCAATAATTAAATCCTGTTTTCCAGTAATTAAACCCTCTTTTCCAGTCTATTTAAACAATTTCCAGTCATTCAATCCTGTTTTTATTTTGTTCAAATAATTTCCAACAATGCAAAATTGAATTTCCATCAACCAAATCTTTAAATTTTAGTACTTGATTAATTTTCTGCATTTAATTAATATTGTTGTCAATTAACCTTTTTAATCTGTAGCATGATTAATTGTCTTTTCAGTATATAGATATACTTTCTAGCACCTTTTAGTACACCCATTAATTCCTACCATGTTTAACTCATGTTGAAATTGATTTAACTCGCCAATATATTTATTATACTTTGACATGCTTTTATTTTAAAAGATTTATAACATATTTTTTTGAACTGAATAACAATTACCTTTGTCGTATTAATCAATTGTCATCACTTAGATATCACCTTTATAGATTCAATTTTCTAAACTGAAAAATTATTTGTCTTAGCTTGCCAATCACTTTAACCAACTCTTAATTAAACAAGAGGCTTATTTGATACTCTTACGTGCTACTTGACATCCAATGTGTTTGACCTGCTTTTAATCTAACTAGGAATCCTAGTTTTATTTGACTAAAGATAAATCCAAATTAGAAAAGTCCAATGCCTCTTGGACAGTAAGTTGGGACGAGTAGGCATTCTAGGGAACGTTGGTTTAATCCTTTCTTTTAGAGCACTTCTAAGCTTAACAACCAACCTAGGTAGGGGGCGGATAGAAATTCAGAGATGATGATTACCCAAACATATATTAACAATGCGACATACGACATTTTCACCGGTCTATATCCTGATGGCTGGCTAATGGGTCGGATAATGATTAATACATTGGGTACTGATCCAAATAAAATCAAGACAATTCCTCATCTTGACCTTTCAAAATTGTTCTTTTATTTACTCTATATGTTTATTTATTTGGAGTAGTTTAGGCTCTTTATTTTAATATAAATATTTTATTATAAATTTATGTCTCTTCATTCTCCTTGCTTGTCCAATTTGAAAGATTATTTGTTTTATCACTTAGATAATTATTATTTTTAAAAAATAATTAAATAACATGTCTTGTTTATTATTTTACCACTTAGTAATATTAAGTTAATAAATAAGTGACCTTTATTTTATCATATAGAATCTCCACGTAAAATATAAATTCGACTGGTAACCATTTTTGTGGACCTCAAAAGTTGCTTAACACCTTCTTTTAGAGGTAATTTGAAACCATATCTGAATTTCTGGTGAACTAAGACTAAATAATAAAAATAGATTCGTTGTTAGCCTATAATGGTGCCCTAACGTACCTTAATTCATTAGGTGGCAACTCTTGACATTCTTTAAACAATTTTCGAAAAGAGTTGTCACGTCGAATCCCGCTTTTCATGAGAAAAATGGGATGTGACTTCTATTATTGTTATTATTTATAAGCTAGCAATCTTTCTCTTTGCTAATGAGCTACCTGGGTTTTTGAACTGATAAATGTTAAAGGCTATAAATAAGGATATAATGTGAATATTAAATATGACAAAGCCGAATTTCTAATATTTTTAAAAATTATTTTTCTTAAAAGTTACTATAACTTGCAATTATTTCTGTATTCTAGTAATTATTGAAAAGTGTTGCTATAACTTGCAATAAATAATCTAATAAGTCTATTTGGGATAATTTTCACTAGAAGAAGCTCGTGCCAGCACGGCCCAATGATAGTTGTGGACAAATACTTCATTGAGACAGGTAGTTACAACATGAAACAAAATGGACACTTTTAGTTATATCAGAGTTCTACAAAGACATAACTAATACAAAAAGATAGAGGTGAACTCCAGAAGTATGAATGTCCAACCGCTTTGAGAAATCTGATGGTACTCGAAAATCAACTAATCTGAGGTGCACCCAAATCTAAAGCTGCACCGAAAGGGTGAAGTAGGAGTGAGTGCGGTCCACTTGTACTCAGTAGGCATCGTAGGCCGACCGAGAAAAGTAGAAAATAAAGCATACAAAATACACACTAAGGGTACATCACCTGCAATAAAAAAATATCCACAATGGTAACCCACACCGCTTGCACAAATAATTCTAATATATGACATATTACAACAACACACTAAGATAGAACACAAGTATACATTATGTCACATATAAGTAGAACAAGTGAGAATAAGTAGATACAAGATCATCAAATACAAGTAAAGGAAAGTATACATAGATGACAAGTCAATATATAAATACAACACAACATAAACACAATAATGTAAGTGCAATGTATATGATGATGATGATGATGATGCATGAGATCATCGTACAATTTCCGTATACATCTATGGAGCTAGAGCTTCCCAATGTAGGACCTATGGGTGTTCCTAACTCATATACAATCCACATATCTCATATATCCTTTCCGACATATTTCTCTGAAAGGGTTTTATAAGATGTTACAATATCCCCTCCCTGGCACATCCCTCGGGGAGAGTTTTAAAAAAGGTACTACCAGTGTTACTTAGGTGTTGCTACGGTGGTACCAATGTTTCATGAATAAGTATGATATGAGGATATGATTCTCACAAATAATAACAATGATATATTTCCACAACCAATCATAATTATACATTTTCACAACCACGTGAGCCAATATTCACTCATTATTTTTTGTTTCATCCATGAATTTCCACATGTCTCATATAACAAATATGAATATATGACAATACACCATTGATACCATATCATACATTTCAATAACACAGTATAATTATTCATATTTATTCAAGATTATTAACATCATATAGGACTCTACACGGTCACACATACCACATAATATCTCAATTTCAACAATTACATTATATATAGGCCCCCACACAGGCACAACACATAGATAGCCATTTTTCGTGATTAGTTTCCACCCTTAACATGTATTTTGTACCATGATTTACTACCCACTCCCAGTCTGAGAGAGTTAAGCCATAACCTCAAAAGCCAAAATTGGTCTGCTACACTTTGAACCCATGGCCTTACTTTTCACGAACAGTACCGAACTCCACTAAAAATATCATATATGGAATCTACATGTCAAAACAAAATCAACGACACCTATATTGACTACTTTTGATTCGGGGTCAAAACGAACCCTCAAAATGGGTTTTCGAAAAAGAAGGGCAAAATCAAAACTTTACTTTAAAAATATGTTTCTCATATTTTTAAAAATCTATAGCTAAAAACCCAAGTCAAATCGAGTAAAAAATGAGGTAAATTGAAGAAAAACTATTTTAAAGCTTTATCAAGTAAAAAATTTAAAATCCGGGTTAAAATCAAGAATCAAAGTTATTTTGAAGGTTAAATTGATGAAAAATTAGTAATCATAAAATAAAAATATTACTCAAGTGAAAAGAAGTAAAACTGGGGTTTAAAATCAAGCCCTAAGATTTTTGAAGTTTTGAGAAATTAACCAAGGGATTAGAGTAGAGAAGGATGAAATCTTACTTTAAATCCATATTAGAATAAAAAAAAATAGGTGTTAATCTAGCTTTCCAAACTGCTATAAACTTCACTTTTAAGCTCCCACACTATTTTTGGGTTTAACTCCCAAGAGGTAAGATGAAAAGTGAGCAAGAAGTGTCAAAAAGCTATTTATATTGCAGATTTTTCTGAATTTTTGCACCAAATTTTTTCCCTTCAAGTTCATCTTGAACTTCGATGGGGTGTACGGGATTCGTTCGGAGTCCGATATACAAACGAACTATATAATCATACCAAATTTGACGTTCTGTATGTGTTAGCGAAGTCGAATTTTCAAAAGAATATTGTTTTCAAACTGTTGTACCCCGAAATCAAAATTTTCCAAACCAAGGGTTGAAATGAGATTTAAAAGCGGTAAAATCACACCAAATATCTCACCACCCTAAAATTTATATTTTGGATTTGCCGACGAAGTTGAATTTTTCATTCGAGGTTGTTTCGCTTAAATGTGGATCCCACACCCATATTTCCAATTTTTCAACTTTTTGATCGATAGGTCGAAATCAGCTCAGGTGCACGGGACCCGAGACAAAGTTTTACGAACCCTAAAATCAATATTTCAAAGCCGCTGGTGCAGTCCGTTTAACCATCCATTGCACGGATCAAAAGATATTCTCATAATTCTAAAATACGGCTCTTGAAACCATAAAAAATCACAATATTGCATAAATATTACCAAAATGCAATGAAAATCATGTCAATCACTCCCATACCCAATAAATACCATAATGCAACTATGGAGAGAGGTAAAATAGTCAAATCACACAAAATTAAAATTTCACATATTTTGTCAGATTTTTAGGTCGTTACAATTGGGCTCTTTGTACCTAAGTTAAAATTAAGTGCAATTATAATCAGAGATGTAGTTATTAGATTATTTTGCTACATAACAGTAAATAAAAGTAAGTATTTGATTCTAAATTGTAATAATCAGGAGCGAATCTGTTAAGGTCCGTGAGGGTGCCACACCATCCGGAAACTTCGACGAAAACTCTCTCTCTATAAGTATAAATATACAGAACATATACAAATAAAACACAAGCCACCCATAGCACCAAAGAGGTACTTGGTGCAATTGACAAGTGGTCATCTAGTCCACCCAAGGGGAGAGGGTTCAGATCCCGTTGGAATCTTAAGTGTTGCATAAATTCAATTATTCTCTTTTCATTTGTTTTTAAGGCCAACTTGTTAAGTTTGCTACATAAATTCAATTATGCTCTTTTCATTTGTTTTTAGTTATTTATTTTTTGACTTTATTAATTCATTTATTTTTAAATAATTTAGTTTATTATTCTTTGACTTTTATTTTATTTCTTATTAATTAATTAGTATTTTTTTGATATAAAATTTAAAAGATGAATAAATTTTGTTCTCTCCCATCAAATCAAAAAAAAATCCCAGATATTGATAAATATAAAAAATTGTACAGAAAATTGAGGTCAAATATTGTGAAAAGTCATAATTTTTTTGCTTTTTAAAGAAAGATAAATAAGTAAAAAATTGATGCAACCAAAAAAAAATTCTAAGGAGGTTCAAAATCAAAAGAATAAATACACGAACTAATCGAAGAAGGTTTAATATCTATTATATATACATAAAAGTAGTTTTAATTATATATAAATAGTATAGTTTTTGTCGAAGGGGGGCCTTGACCATAAGCACGTTCTCATTTAGAATTTGAAGTCTTCGGTTGATTTAATGATGAGTCTACTTGACACCCAAAGACTCAAAATCCTGGATCCGCCTCTCTTAATAACACAATTAATTTGTCCTATACTTTAGTTTACTATGTAAATATTTCAACTTGTAGTTTGTTATAAGTATGAGTACGTATATAAGTCAATGTCACTCATTAACTCTCGAAATGTTGTTGAAATAGTTCTAGAATGTGGTAGGAAACTAAATGTTACCTTTACTGTTTCATTGTTGGAGTGGGTGGTTCAAGCTTTGCCTCTTATTTTCTTACCATGGGCGCAGCGATGCCGACAATTTTTCATGAAGGAGTGTTTCTTTTTCATTGAAGGAGGCTAGAGTCAGTGTACCAGGCTTTTAATGGGGAAATCTGCGTTATATATCTGCCGGCTATTAGGGACAATATTTTTTCAGCCAATGTTTTGGAGACAATTGCTGTGAGTGTGCCGCTGTCGTCCGTGATATCAACCTCAAAGTGGGTCCGGTGATGAAAGTGAATGTAGAAACAGCAAAAATTATCTACTAGTAATTGTTGTGCATGGAAGGTGTAAATAATTAATGCGGAAGCAATCTGATAGCCCATAGTATGCTTATAGTTGTTTGAATGAATGTATAATCAATAGTATGTGTTGGTGAAGTAAGTTGCAGATGGTAAGAGTATATATAATAAGTACAGGTCATTATAGAGTAAATATATTAATAAACAAGAAAGACGTATGATATGCGAGAGGAAAAAGGCTGATTTTGATCGAGGTATGTTTAAATATTTTTTTTATTACCTGAGAACTAACATTCAGTGGAATTTGCAATTCATGCACCGAACCGTTCTTTTTGCTTTGTCGTGGACAAAGTGGTTGCAGTTTGTGAAATGACTTGATAGCTTCCAATCAAGGAGAAGAAGAAGATAGTTAGAAACTGAATTTTCATTATTCCCACTTGAAGATTATAGTTATGAGTCTATTAATAGACTTGAGTTAAGATGAGCTAAGAATGAGCTAATAAGTGAATCATGTATTCAGCTCATTGACAGCTCATTGTAACTAACTAATCATTGTATAACAACCTCTAACAACCTTCAACAACCTCTACAGCTGATTCAACTATTGACTAACTAACTAATTACTCCTATCAATATTACAAACCAATGAAACAGGTAGTCGTGTATGTTGCCGTGTATGTAGTAGTTCAAAACACTCCCCCTCAAGCTGCAGGTTGTAGAATGTTTAGCTCACCAAGCTTGCCAAGTAAATAAATATGTTGAGCAAGGCTCAGGCCCTTGGTAAGTAGGTCAGAAAGTTGATCACTAGAAGGAACATAGAGAGCCTTAATTAAGCCATCTTTGATCTTGTCCCTGATGAAAAGATAGTCAATCTCAATGTGTTTGGTTCTCTCATGAAACACAGGGTTATTGGCCAACTGAATGGCTGAATTACTATCACTGAAGACTGAAACAGGAAGGGTGACATAAACCCTGAGGTCTTGAAACAAACCAACTAGCCAAATGAGCTCTGCAACTGCTGAAGCCATGCTTCTGTACTCAGCTTCAGTAGAACTCCTGGAAACAGTATGTTATTTTTTTTATTTCCATTTTATTAGTGATTCACCAAAGTGAGTTACATAACTAATAACTGATCTTCTGGAGTTGGGCCAAGCAGCCCAATCTAAATCACACCAGCAAGTTAGAAAAGTAGCAGGCTTAGCCTTGAACCAGATACCTTGACTAATAGAACCTTTAAGGTATCTGACCACCCTAGTAGCTACTTCCCAGTGGGATTTCTTGTGGTGTTGTATCGATTAGCTGAGAGTTTGCACAACAAAATTAATGTCTGACCTTGTAATAGTTGCATACATAAGTTTTCCAACATATCTTTGGTAAGATGAAATGTAAGATAGCAACTCATCATCTTGTGCACCCGTGGCATGATCATACTCAATAGATGTTAACTTGACATTAGATTCTAGAGGGGTGATAGCTGGTTTAGAGCCACTAAGCCTTGTGTCAGCAATCAATTTAAGAATGTACTTCATTTGGTTCAATATGATCCTTGATGCTGATCTTAAAACTTCAATGCCCATAAAATACTTGAGATCACCCAAGTTTTTTATTTTGAATTACTAACACAACTTGATTTTGGAGTCATTGATCAATGATGCACTACTCCCAGTAATTAGAAAATTATCAACATATACAAGCACTATAACAGTGTCATTACCTTGATGCAGAGTGAATAAGGAATAGTCATGTACACTTTGGGTAAAACCAGCATCAAGTAAGGCACGAGTGAGCTTCAAATTCCACTGCCTGGAGGCCAGCTTAAGTCCATACAAGGATTTGATCAATTTACACACCTTGTGCTCCCCCTTGTCTTCTAAATCCTTATGGCATCTCTATGTAGACTTTCTTCTCAATATCTCCTTAGAGGAATGCATTATACACATCCATTTGATGAATATTCTAACCTTTAGATACAACTACTGAAATCAAACATCAGACTGTAACCATTTTATCCACTGGTGAGAAGGTTTCATGATAATCTAACCCCTCATGTTGACTATATCCTTTGGCTGCTAACCTTGCCTTGAACCTCTCCACTTCACCATTTATAAGATATTTGATTTTATATATCCACTTGGAACCAACAATATTCTTCCCTTTAGGTAAATCAATAATGATCCATATGTTGTTAGCTTCCAATGCTTGAATTTCTGACTTCATAGCTTCCACCCATCTTTCATCTTGTACAGCTTGTTTAAAGTGCTAAGGCTTAGTCAAAGTTGAGAATTTAGTTAAATAGCATTGATAAGTAGGACTTAAATTTTTATAAGACAAGTTGTTGACTAATGCATACTTGTATCTCTGGTTTCTGAAAGTGTCAACATAATCATGCATCCATACTGGTGGTTTTCCTGTTCTTTATGGTCTACTGGAAGTTTGTTGAGGAAGGACAGGTTCATCTTGGAATGTGTCTGCATGATTGGTGCGAGGTGAAGCTACACCAGGTACAGCAACATCAGTAATGCCATCCTCCTCAATTGGAGCATCTTCAGTGACACTCTCAGTAGATGTCTCAGGAAATATTTCATCATCTGTAGGGAACAAGAAGTCAGTGATAACTTCTTCAGATGAGGAAAATTGTATATTTTGTGTTGGTGAGGGAGAAAAAGAAAATATATCTTTATCAAACACTACATATCTACTAACTAATAGTCTCTTTAGGGTGAAATCCAACAGCAAAAATCCCTTCTAAGACTCTGAATATCCCACCAATACTATAGGTTTGGACCTTTCTATGAATTTATCACCTCTTGGTAAGATAGTTACATAGAACAAGTATCCAAATACCCTGAGATAAGACAACTTGGGATCCTTGGAAAACATCAACTAAAATAGGCTCTTACCACTCAGACTAGAAGATGGCAACCTGTTTATTATATATACTGCATCTTTTACACATAGTCCCCAATATTTAATGGGCAAGTGAGACTGAAACTTGAGGAATATGGCTATGTTTAATATGTGTTTGTGCTTCCTCTCCAAAACTCTATTCTGTTGAGGAGTGTGAGGACAACTGGTTTGATGCAGAATGCCTAGGGACTGGAACAATGTCTTACATTGAGAGTTGATAAATTCAGTTCCATTATCAAATCTGATGGTTTTCACCACTATTCTAAACTGAGTTTTAATCATGGAAATAAATGTTTTAATGGCCACTATGGCCTCAGACTTTAATTTCAACAGGTGCACCCAAGTGTATCTACTATGGCCATCTACCATAGTCAAGAAATAGTATTTGTTGTCAAAAGTAGAAGTTTTATATGGACCCCATAAATCTATGTGTACAAGTTCAAAACAAGTGGAACATCTAGTAGTACTTGTAGGAAATAACAATATTGTCTGTTTAGCTAGTGGACACACAGTGCATTTATTCAACATAGTTACATCACTAGGATTCTTCAGAATATCTAAACAGTTGAGAACCTGAGAAGTAGGGTGTCCAAGTTTTTGGTGCCATAAACTACAACTAGAAGTTGAGACTTCTGCAATGAATTTGCATGTTTTTTATCCTGACTGATTAGTATTTCCTGTCCAACCACCATAAGAACATACAGTCCACCCTCTTGTCTACCTATCCCCTTCACCTTACTATTGAAGAGGTCCTGAAAGATACAAAAATCAGGATAAAAGAATATAAAGCATGAAAATTCCTTAGTTATCTTAGAAACGAACAACAATTTGAGTTTGAAATATAGAACAAGTAGGACATCTTTGATCACATCATTTGCAAAAATGTAGGCTTCTCCAGTGTGTGAGATTGTCACTTCATCACCGATTGGGAGGTGCAACTTGTGTAAATGTTTAGTGTCTAATCTGTTACTACTTTTGAATAAGTATCTATGTGCAGACACACGATGTGTAGCACCTGAGTTTACAATCCAACTGTCAGGACAGGATTTAGATAAAAACAAGAAGTAATACCTGTCATATTTACTTTTTCATATCTTTGGTATCTTTGCTCAAAATGGTCATAATTTGAGTGTACTCCTCCTCAGTGAATGTGTGATGCTTGGCCAGTGGTGCACGACTTCCTTCATGACTAGAACTAGCAGCATCAACCTATCCAGCTACCATAATTGGAGCTTGAAAAAATTTGTTACCAGTGTTGACAAAATTGTTACCACCATTGTTACTGCCAGTGTTGTGTGACCTGAAGTTAGAGTTGTATCCTTGTTTCTTCTTGTTATTCAAGTCATTTGGATACCCTACCAACTTGTAACAAGTTTTCTTGGTATTACCAAAGAGATGACAGTAATCACATTTTCTGCCTTTATAGTTAGTGTTATTTTGTCCAAAACCATAATTTCGATTCACTTGCATAGCAAGTGGTTTTGATCTGTCATTCACAGTCATCATACAAGATGAATGTTGGATTTAATCCTCTATAATCAAGGCATAAGCTTGATTAAGAGTAGGAGTCACTCCTTTGAGTAGTATCTATCTTCTAGCTTGATCATAGGACTCATTTAGGCCACTTAAAAACTGTAAGAGTCTAAGCTGACACATATGATCTGAGTACTCTATAGACTGACGTCAACCACAACTAGGATTTGGCACTAGTACATCATACTCACTCCATAAACTCTTTAATTTGGTAAAATAAGCTGAGATTGAATCTGTACCTTGAGAGTGCATATTAATTTCACAATGCAATTGGTATATACATATACGATTCACCTTGTTATATCTTCCCTTCAGATCTTCCCAAACTGCACAAGCATTTATGGCATAAACAACTCCAGATAATAGACTTTTACTCACAGTGTTCATGATCCAGGAAAGCACAATTGCATTACATATTTCCCACTACTTATGTAGCTCCTCTCTGTATGATTCCTTGTTGCATGTTCCAGTGACAAATCCAAACTTTCTCTTCCCTAAGAGAGAAATATGCATCGATTGACTCTATAAATCATAATTTTCTGAACCAGTTAACTTGATTGGAACAAGTACGACACTGGAACTATCAGAAAAACCAATGAAAAGTGGATCACTTTGATCTATTTTAGGTTCCATGATTGATAGAATGTAAGTGCAAGGTAGATCTAAATCGCAAAGAAGAAGAAACAAACAAAAAAAATAGAGATTCAAAATGTACTAAGATGGAGATCTTAAGTTGTGCAGAGAACTTGGTGAAATATGATCGAAAACACACTTAGTGTTGAACTCGTGGCTCTGATACCATGTGAAATGGAAGAATTGCAGCTTGATATCTTGCAATCAAGGAGAAGAAGAAGATAGTTAGAAACTGAATTTTCATTATTCTCACTTGAAGATTATAGTTATGAATCTATTTATAGACTTGAGTTTAGATGAGCTAAGAATGAGCTAAGAAGTGAATCATATATCCAGCTCATTGACAACTCATTGTAACTAACTAATCATTGTATAATAACCTCTAAAAACCTTTAACAACCTCTACAACTAACTCAGCTATTTACTAACTAACTAACTAACTACTTCTATTAATATTACACACCAATGAAACAGGTAGTCGTGTATGTTGCTGTGTATGTAGTTGTTCAAAACACAATTTGAACTGATGACCATGTAACCATTGGAAATGATTAGGTAGATATATTGTGTCGTCCATTGGAAAAGTTTGTACCTATAATAGAGATGCTAAAAAATATTAGTTATCTCTTTGAAGACGCAAAGTTTATTCTTATATGTATAAATAGAATTCTGAAGTTCAAAATATGTTCGTACTATATGTAGGGGTGGGCTTTCGATATTTTTAAAGTTTGGGTTCTGTATTTCGGTAATCGATATTTGAATGTAGATACCACATACCATACTTATAAACATCGGTTCAGTAATTCGATAATCAGTAAATTAAACTTTGGTTTGGTACGGTATTTGGTAATACCGTATTAAAGTTGGAGATGTGCAAATGTACGTTTAAACTTTGGAGATGTACAAATGTACATTTAAAATTCAAAGGTATTTTTAATAGAATTTAAGTTTTCTTTTTGTTGCTTTTTACGAATATATTACCAAGGTCCAAGAAATTATTTGGGATGAATAATACCAGTGTCTATTGGGTTGACTAGACACACACACACACACACACACACACATATATATATATATATATAATTTGATATTCGGTAAATATCGAATACCAAACGATATTCATATTTTGTACCAAACCTAATCTTGAATACCAAAATGTTGAAATTTTACTCCCAAATACCATACCGAATTACCAAATACTAATTACAATTTTTTTTAATTCGGATTGGTAAATTAATTTTTGGTATTTTATGTCTAGTACTAACTATATGACATACACTCTTACGTTGGTTGAAGAGAGCAAGATGAATAATCTGAAAAATTGGAGTAATAAAAAGGAGAAACAAGGCAACATCTATTGCAAAGATTTTGGTCAATGAATTATTCAATTATAGCTAGAGTATCTATTGTAGAGAAATCTCCTATAGAAGATTCAAAGAAATATTTTTGAAATTAAAAACCAAAATAATATCGGAGAAAAAATAGAAACAGGGGGATAGCTCGCCTCAAAACCTAGCAACGACTGTAAGTCAAAGCATTTTGGATTCATATTCCTTAAATTTTTGCATGCTTCTGCTCAAGCGTCGGTTATATAGATAAGTTAATCACATAAAGTACATGTCTTCTTCTAAGACAGTAACATTATTGGTAAAAGGGGAAATATTTAGAATTTATTGAGGTGGGTGAATATTTTGACTAAGCTACATTTCTCAGGCCAATGGTCTTTAAGGAACTCACTGTAGATAACGATGAACGAATCATGGAGACAGGGACTACTTCCTCTTCAAAAGGTGCAAGATAGAACGATAAGGGAAATGCCGATGAACTTCTTAAAATGTAAGATAACAATATTTGATCATTGTCCTTTGCCTTAGAAATTGTTAAGACAAATGACTAGAATATAATCAAGCGAAGTAGCCATTACAGAACTTGAAAAGAGAAGGATAATCAACTAGGAAAACAGGTTATGATGCTTTTACCTAAATGGTGAGTTCTGCATATTTCAATTTTACTTTCTCTCCAAAGTTTCTGCATCAAAGCGATTCTCTTGAATGTTAATATCTTTTTGTAGTCATAGGAAACTAAAGATGCAGATAAGAATGGGCCACAAGGTATTGTAAGTGCCATTGGCATAGCAGTTATAGCAGGATGGGCATATATACTTGGTATAATGTTTTCGGTTAGAGATATTCCAAATCTTTTGAGTGAAAATAATAATTCGGGTGGCCATGTCGTTGCTCAAATCTTTTATAAAACGTTCATGAGTAGATATGGAAGTAGCGTTAGTGCTGTGATTTGCTTAGGTATAATTGGTCTTATTGTATTCTTTGCTGGTATGTGGAGACTCTATTTCATGGAAAAGTATTAAAACAGAGGGAACAACTTTTTAATAACGTAGAAAAGGAACGGGAATAAAATATGGAGGGAAAAGAACGCGGGAAGATAATTTTAAGGGGCAATAATGTCATTTCATAAGTTAATACATGTGTTAAAAGTTTTGTATTATTAATACATGGAAAATGGTGTGTATTAGTAATACACATCTTAATACACAATAGTGTGTATAACTAATGCAAGTATTAGTTATGCATAGTCTAAAAAGAATACCAAATATGGTATTATTAATACACAAAGCATAATGCATGTATTATATTTTTACTACGCTCTACCAAACGATCCCTAAGTGTATACCAATTCATCAGTGTAGTTGCCTTCACGTACAAAAGGATTGATCAAAATCATTGTCTGGTATCTTGTTCTCAACCTTAGAACTGTGTATGTAAAACATGGAGGGGTTATTTATATTAAAATAACAAAGACAGCAGAGAAATAATAAAAGAGCTGTAGTGGGAAGTAAATAGTAGACCATTTTGGTACTCGGTAACACCAACATGCCTTGTGTAGCGCTCTATTTTTCTCGCAAAAATTGAGATTCGATGTGAAAACTCTTTTTAAGATGGAATGAAAGAGTGAAGGGTAACCACCTAATGAATTAAGGTGCGTTAGGGAACCATTAGACTAATTACGAACTAATTAATTAGTCTACTTTACCAGAAATTAGGTAAGGGTTGAAGTTACCTCAAAAGAGAGATGTTAGGCACCTTTTGAGGTACACAAATGTGATTTTCGGTCGAATTCGTATATTACGTGGGGATTCTACGTGATAAACAAATGTCAACTATTTTATTAACTTAGATATTACTAAGTGATAGGAAAAAACTAAAAAATAAGACATTCATCTTTATTGTATATTTTTGTAACGCCCTGAGTCTACACCCTGGACGTCACACGGTGCTTACGATCCCGAAGGATTTTAAGTTAACCCATGACTGGCACCTCCTATGAGTTCTGAATAGTACTACTAAAAATATATACGGTATGCCATAAGGTTCTCAAAATACTAAAATAATAACAGAATGTACAGATAATAACATCTAAAAAATGAATAATTGACTGAGCTAGTCTGAAAGCCTCTAACTGTCTGAATATGGAGTTGGTGGGACAAACCCCAAACTAACTGCGACTGAAATAACTACTGAGATAACTAAAAGACTGATATAGATAAAATCTATCCTCGAAATATGAGGACTAACCACTGAATCTGCTGAGCATCCGAACCTATGATATAAAACATCATAGCTCAAAGAAAGAGTATACGCTAGTGTATGAAATGTACTGGTATGCTAAGTGAGGTAGGCTAATATACATGGGTTCACATACATAAGATGATAACTGACTGAATGAATAAAGTAACTGGATAAGAGTACATGCAAAATTGTAACTACTGAACATGCTGAATATGCAATACTACGCATATAAGGTCTGTCTGAATTAGACTGAAACTGAAGTATTGAGTTCTGATGGCTATGTAACTGATAACTAATAGCCCTGGTTCTGTCGAACTATCTGAGTACTTTACAGAATACTTCGACTGAAACTATAACAGTGGGAGTTATCATCTAACCGACATACCCCAATTATAAACTGAGTTGGGGTCCAACCTGTGACCCCAGTTGAAAGGGTGTTAGCACCTTGCTAAGGGATGCTAAAAAGGTTGTGTCAACCCTAATCTGGCAGAAAGACTCATGAAATATATATATATATATATATATATATATATATATATATATATATATATATGATTATGTCAACCCTAATCTGGTAGGAGGACGACTTACTCTATGCTAGCTACATAGTTTTGTAACGTAGGGATTGCTACCAAGGGTCAAACTCTCTACTGGCAGGAATACCCCCATCCCTGGATTAGCTTAGTGTTGAATCTTACTCCCAACTGCATCAACACTGAACTGATCACTAGACTGTACTAAGCTTGACTATGCTGACACTGATCGTGTTAACTGACTAAACTAGACAGAGTTCACTGAGTTCTGTTACTGACTAAGTACTACTGTTCTTGACCTTTACTGGGACTATTCTATAACTATTGCAACAAAGTAACTAGATTTTGGGTAATAAATACCCCCAGGAATCGATATCATCAATACTAAAGCATGACAAATCTTGAAAGCATAACAATAGTCAATTATTCACAATTCATTCATTGAGGCATTTAGTCAAACATTTGGAGTTCATGAACTTGTATATGATTGGGAAAACATGTTAAAATGCCATGATTTCACTATTTAGTTCACATGAATATTCTATCAAACACTTGAGGAGCATGATTGTGATACATGAAGAATAATATATAGGGCATCATGACTTCAACATGTAATCTTGAAAATTCAAGGGTTTTATCATGTCAGATTCATAATTCAACATACATGCTAACATAATTTCATGGAAACTCATAAAAAATCTTAACTTAAAACCCATACAACAACACAAACATAAATATAATTTAATTCATAGCATGGGAATCATAATTCAAGTTTTGAAAAGAGTTCTTGAACTCCAAGGGTGGAAGAAATTCCAAGGATGAACACCTAACATACCTGGGTGATGGAATTCGTAAAAGTTGTTGGGGATTTCTTGGAACTTGATCTTGATGAACTAGAATTTCTTTCTTGAGAGGATTTTGTGAATAAAGAATGAATTTTTCCCTTTAGGATATTAAATTTCGTGTTAAGGTTGAATAATATAAGGGGAAAGTGACATATTTGTCCCTACAAACCTGGATAAAATTTGTTGGAAGGGGTCCCCATTGCGCCGCGACCCCTACTTGGGTCAAGCGGCCCTCGCGAGGCAACCCCTACTCGATTGAAGTAGCCCTCATGGTGCGACCCTAAGCCTAGTTTAATTGGCCCTTGCGGCACAGCCCTATCTCGATCCCTTGCTATTTTGGACATCCAAACTCATCTTTACACTAGTCCAAAAAATCCGAAACTCGCCTGAGATGACCTACAAGTGACCCTGATCATGAATCAACTTAAAAATTAACATACTAAGGTCTCAAAGATCGAAAATAAAATCATCCAATTTCGAAGGCTAAAATTAATTCCAAGTATTAACACTTTGCTGAAATTTTCTAATTATGAGACCTCTTTTAGCATGCTATACAGGACTGAAATAACTAGGATTTTGCGGGGTCTTACAATATCGCACCCTTGAGAATATTCATCCTCAAATGAGATTGACTGAACTTAGAGTAACTGAGGAACTGTACTTACACTGACATGCATAACTGAAGCATAACTGAATTCTAAAGACATGGCACATAAATGAAAAGTTTCATGAATGCATGAATGATATGAGAATTTTATGCAGCTGTAACTGAACATGGAATAAAGTAAATCTAAGAAAGACTATTACCTTAATTTGAATTTGAGTTTGTAGAGAAGAGGTAAGGATACTTGGTTTGCATGTCTTCTTATTCTTCCCAAGTAGATCCCTCAACGGATTGATTTCACCAACGAACTTTGACCAAAGGAATTTTTTGTTCCTTAGTTTGTGAATTTGACGATTTTCCTTATAAGAGAGACTGCTCTGAACCTCTACACTTTTTATAGGGACTACAACTGATGGGTCACCTATGCATTTCTTTAGCAAGGAGATGTGAAACACTGGGTGCACTTATACTAAGTCTGTAGGTAACTCAACCTCATAATATACCATACCAAAATGACTGAGAATCCTATAAGGGACAACATATTGGGGGACTAAGCTTCCCCTTTTTTCCAAATCTCTTCACTCCCTTCATAGGAGAGATTTTTAGATGCATAAAGTCGCCAATCTCAAACTCGAGATCTTTTCTTCTCATATCTACGTTTGATTTCTATCGTCTCTAAACTTTTTTAAGAATCTCTCTAATTAGCTGCACTTTCTCTAAGGCATTAAACACCAAGTCAGGCCCTACTACTGCGGCCTCACCTACTTCAAACCAACCAATGAGAGATCTATATCTCCTCTCATAAAGTGCCTCAAACGGGGCCATCTGAATACTGGAATGATAGATGTTATTATATGTAAACTCAATCACAGGTAAATGGTCATCCTAACTGCCCTTAAAGTCAACAACACACTCTTTCAACATATCTTCTAAAGTCTGAATGATCATTTTTGCTTAACCATCTGTCTGAGGGTGAAAGGTTGTACTGAGGTGAACTTGGGTACCAAGACCTTTTTGGGAGGCTTTTAAAAAATAAGAGATGAACTACGTACCTCTATCTGAAATAACGGACAAAGGGACACCATGTAATCTGACCAACTTTCGAACATAGATCTTGGCATAATCCTCGGCTGAATATGAGGTATGAACTAGCAAAAAATAGGTTAACTTGGTTATCCTGTCTACAATGACCCAAATCGAATTGTGCTAATGACGAGTACGAGGCAAACCTATCACAAAGTCCATGTTCACTTTTTCCCACTTCCATTTAGGAATGCTGAACTCCTACATGGAACCACTAGGCTTCTGATGCTCAATCTTAACATGCTGACATGTGGAGCACTTAGACACAAACTCTACAATATCTCTCTTCATCCCACTCCACCAATAGACTTCCCACAAGTCGTGGTACATCTTTATGGCCCCTAGATTAATTAAGTAATGTGCACCATGCATTTTTGCAAGAATCCACTGTCTCACTCTATCCACACATGTTACACATAACCTACCCTGGCATTGCAACATACCATCTCCCCCTTGGGATAAAACCTTTACCTTTTGGTCTCTGACTGACTCTTTTAGCTTAGCTAAACTGGGATCTCTGCCCTGCTTTTCTTTTACTTCAGAATCAAAAGATGATTTCAAACTATTTTGCACCCAAACACTACCCTCAGCTAAATCAACCAACCAGACACCTAGTCTGGCAAGTTGATGAACTTCCTGAACTAACTTTTTCTTACCATCCTCAATGTGAGCAAAAATACCCATGGACAACCTACTGAGGGCATCTTTCACTATATTGGCCTTGCCTGGATATTAAAGAACACTTATGTCATAGTCTTTCAACAACTATAACCACCTTCTCTGATGCAAGTTCAAGTCTTTCTGAGAAAACACATACTGAAAGCTTTTGTGGTCCATGAACACATCAATATGCACGCCATATAAATAGTGGCACTAAATATTTATGGTAAACACAATAGCTACTAACTCAAGATCATGGGTAGCGTAATTCTTTTTATGGGGCTTAAGTTGTCTAGAGGCATAGGTCACAACCTTACCCTTTTGCATCAAAACACACCTCAAACCAACTCCGGAAGCATAATAATACATAACAAACCCATCTGAATCATCGGGTAAAGTCAAAACTGGGGTAGTAGTGAGTTGAGTTTTCAACTCCTAAAAACTTTTCTTACAAGAATCTGACCACTGGAACTTGAGTTTCTTCTGAGTCAATATAGATATAGGGAATTCAATAGATGAAAATCCTTTAATAAACCGTGGTAATAGCCAGCCAAACTCAAGAAACTCCTAATGTCTGACGGAGAGATGGGTCTAGTCCAGTTTCTCACTATATTGGTCTTTTGAGGATCAACTCTAATGCCATCACCAAAAATTATATGATCAATAAAACCTACTGATCTTAGCCAAAATTTGCAATTACTGAATTTGGAGAACAACTGATTAGATCTGAGATCTGTAATACTATTTTGAGATGGTCGGTGTGATTATTTTCAATGTGGGAGTAGACAAGAATGTAATCTATGAAGACTATGATGAAAATGTCCAAGTATTGCTTGAACACGGGGTTCATCAAGTCCATGAAAGCTGGTGGGGCATTGGTAAGACCAAATGACATGACTAGAAATTCAAAGTGACCATACCAAGTTCTGAAAGTTATTTTTGGAATGTCATATTCTCTAACTTTGAGCTGATGATAGCCTGATCTGAGGTCTATCTTAGAAAGTAACTGGCATCCTGAAGTTGGTCAAATAAGTCATCGATTCTAGGAAATAGATACTTATTCTTAACTGTGACTTTGTTCAAATGAAGGTAGTTAATACACATTCTGAGAGAACTGTCTTTCTTATGCATCAATAGAACTGGTGCACCCCACGGAGAGACACTGGGTCTAATGAATTCCTTATCTAGGAGGTCTTTTAACTGATCTTTTAATTCTTTAAGTTCATCTGGAGCCAGTTTGTATGGCAAAATAGAGATGGACTGAGGGTCTGGAAGAGGGTTTAATCCAAAGTCAATTCCCTTTTTGGGAGAAACTCCGGGAAGATCTTTGGGAAACACATCTAGAAATTTACTTGCTACTAGAACTGACTCAAGATTAGGATTCTCATAACTACAACTTTAACTTAAATGAGATGGTAGATGCACCCCTTGGATATCATTTTTCTCATTCTAAGGTATGAAACAAGATGACCCCTAAGTGTTAAAGTATTCCCTCTATTCTAGGATAGGTTCATTTGAGAACAGAAAATAGATAAATTTGTTTCTACAATCAAATGAGGCATCACCTGAATGGATCTAATCCATGTCGAGAATGACATCAAAATTTTTCATCTGTAGCTATACTAAGTCTGTCGAAGTAATTTTTTGAGACACCATAACCAGATAGTTCATGTATACCCATTGGGCTATGATAGGCTTACCCACTGGGTAGAGACTGAGAAGGGTTCTGCTAGGATTTCAGGACTGAATCCAAAGTCAAAAGCTATATAAGGATGTACAAAGGACAAAGAATCTCCTAGATCTAGAAAAGCATAAATATGTAAATAGTAAACCTTTAACATATCAGTAACCACATCAGGAGAACTTTCCTGATCTTGTCGACACTGGAGTGCATATAGCCTGTTTGGGTGTTGCCCACTAGTGGCACTGGAAGTGACACCCTGCTGAGATGGGTGATCGGACTGAGTTGGGGGACAATTATGTTGACTTTGTGAACCCACCTGAGGACACTCTTTGATTCTATGACCTAGTTTACCACACCCAAAACCTACATCACTGTCAACCCTACATATTCCCTAATGGTTTCTATCATATTTATGAAAAAGAGAATTTGTTTGGGCACTGCTAACACTAACCTGATATTTAGGCACCGGAGCACTAGCTGAGGACGGAGTCGGAACTGAAGATTTTAGGCAGAACTGAGGATGATTATCACCCTCTGACTTAGGGTGAGTGTAGTTGAAGCTACTTGTTCTAGACCTCTTATTCTCCCTCTCTTTTTCCTTAGTTTTTTTCCCCTCGGTCTTTTGAGCATAGACCATCAACCTAGCTAAGTTCATCTCCTTAATCAGTATTGCGGTCCTATACTCCTTGACCATACTATCGGGCAAACCAGACACGAACTTACTCATCTTAGATCTATTATCAGCTACCACATGAAGAGCATATATGGCTAACTAAGTAAACTTGAGAGAATACTCCTTCACTGTCATGCTACCCTACTTCAGGTTAATAAACTCTAAAAAAGTTGCTTCCCTCAACTCCTACGGGAAGAACCTATCTAGAAAGGCAGTAGCAAAATCTTCCCATTTTATAAGCCCTGCATCTGTGGCCCTATCTATCTTTCAGTGCTTAAACCATGCATGAGTCATATCCTGTAGCTGATAGGCAGCTAACTCAGCACTCTCACTAGTGGTTACCCCTATAATGTTTTTTACCTTCTGCATCATTCCAAGAAATTCCTTTGGGTCCTTTTAAGACTTAGACCCTGAGAATGAAAAAGAGTTCATTTTGGTGAAGTCTCGAATTCTAGCTGCAACAGAATTGGCCACTGGGTTGGCCTGAACGGAAGCTGGGCATTCATTCTAGGCTTATACATAATGAGCTAAAATGGTGAAATCTGCTCTGAATTTTGCATGAGAAACATTCTCATTCAGGGGATATTTCTAAATAGGTAGAGGTGCTGGTTGGTTCCTAGTTCTTATTTTGTTGGTCTTCTTGGGAGGCATGTTCTGTAAAATGAAGAGAAAATTGGATTAGACAGAGCGTTTAACTTGAGCTCATGCTCACTCTCACTACACGAATACTGAAAGAAGGGAAACTTTTCCTAAAAATGCCTCATAGCCCCTTGTACATAAGTGTGGCGTGCTACACACCCATGCACAAGACTCTACTTGATGTAGCTTTCTGACTTCTTAGGAATCTTTAGAACTTAACTCTGATATAAAGTTTATAATGCTCCGAGTCTACACCCTAGACATCACACGATGTATACGACCCCGAGGGATCACAAGATAACCCATGACTGGTACCTGCTATGAGTACTGAATAGTAATACTAAAAATATATGTGAAAGTATAACTGAATATACCATAAGGTTCTCAAAATACTAAAATAATAATTGTATGTACTGATAATAACATCTGAAAACTGAATAAATGATTGATCTAGTCTGAAAGCCTCTAACTATCTAAATATGAAGTTGATAGGACAAACCCCCAACTAACTCCGACTGAAATAACTACTGAGCTAACTAAAATACTGATATAGATAAACTCTTTCTTCAAAATATTTGGACTAACCACTGAATCTACTGCTGATAGCCTGAGCTATTAAGTACGATTGGGACCCTGAGCATCCGAACCTACGATAGAGACATCATAGCGTAAATAAAGAGTATGCGTCAGTACATAGAATATACTGATATGCTAAGTGAGGTAGGTTGATATACATGGGTTCACATGCATAAGATGATAACTGACTAAATGAATATCATAAAGTAACTGGATGAGAGTACATCAAAAATTGTACCTACTAAACATGCTGAATATGCAATACTATCCATATAATTTCTATCTAAATT